>CM038226.1:76685613-77285613 GCA_021442155.1 Cymbidium sinense
TATGATGGAAGTACACCTTCTTCTATTCTGATTTGGCCCATAATCTTTTTCTAATTACAAGCATTAGGCATAAATTGTATTCCTATAACCTAAATGAGTCTTGGGTCAAAATTCATAAAAGTCTGTAAAATATGCATTCATTAGGGGTATCTTCATACCTTACATAATCTTAGGGATTAGGGAGTAAGTCTAGGTTCATAGATTTCTTTCCTAAGAATACAACAGCTCAGCCATAGGCTTTTCTAAGCAGGTTATAAGTCTAGAAGAGTCAGGGATAGGCTAGTTCCCTCAAGTGAGAAGAATGACCAATGATTCCTAAGGATAGAACTAGGTTGAGCATCTGACATGTGTTAGAAGCGCTTGTAGACTAGGTTCTGAAGCATCCTTTTAGGAATAAGTCTTCAACCCTAGGAATTTCTGCAGTCTTCTGCTGTTAGAATCTAAGCCCTAGATTTTTAAGAAAATAATAACTTAAAATCTAAAATTATATTTAAATTTGAAGCCCAATCATAGGATAGATGAAATGTATACTAGGTATCCCAGTTTCAATAGGCATTTCCTACTCTTTCCCATTTGACTCTTAAAAAAAATAACTCTGTCCAATTTGGACCTCTCCCAATTGAATTTCCCAAAATCAATCCTTTGAAAGCTACCTTAGTAGTCTTTAAGAATAACCACTTATTACTTTAATCAAGAGTATTCTTAGGAAGAGGCCCTTCCTAAGATGTTATTAACTATAGAGGCTTGCCTTTATAGGGAACCATGATCCCAAGATAAAATAAATCATGTTTTACTTTTCCATGCAGTTCAAGGGAAAATACTCTGGTACACAAAAGACCCATTAGCCTTAGGAGTCTTTTATTAAAATGATCGAATCCATTATAGGAGAGCGTGTTTATCTTCCGAGATAATATACTTATTCCTTAATGTCATATTTGGTCATATAAATAAAATATTCCTAAACTCTATGTGGTGTCATTTCTTTTCTCTATTCCAGAGAAAACACAAACATATTTTCTGGCGACTCTACTAGGGACTGGTTCCTCTCTCCATCTTTAAAAATAGGTGGTTATTTATATATATCGACAGTGTACTAGTGGCACTCAACGGTCAGGGCTGCCTTTCTTTCCATTTGACACATCTCCATTTTATTCTTGGTCGAGCCCATCCAACATCTTGAATAGAGGTTCTAGAACTATTCATTTATCATAGTTAAACGATTGGGTCCAAGAACCAAATCTTGAAATAAAATGAGAGGTGAGAGACAACAACAACAACAACAACAACAAGCCTTAATCCCACTAGGTGGGGTCGGCTACATGAATCCTTTGTCTCCATTGTGTCCTATTATGTGTCACATTCTCATCTAATTCAAGTATACTAAGATCATTATTTATACATCTTAACCAAGTCTTTTAGGTCTACCTCTACCTTTCTTAACATAAGGCAAATCTAATGCATCTACTCTCTAATGGTCATGGACGGACGCTTTATGTGGCCAAACCATCTAAGGCTCTCCTCTTATCTACACCTTTGCTACTCAACTTTTCCCGAACATACTCATTTTGCATTCTATCTCTAAGAGTAAAGCCACTCATCCACCTAAGCATCCTCATCTCAGTAACTTAGTCTTATGCTTCTCTTTATTGGCCAACATTACACCATAAGTCATTGCAGGTCTTACCACCATCTTATAAAATTTTCCTTAAGTTTAAGTGGAACTTTTTATCACATAATAGGCGGATGCATTCCTCCACTTCAACCATCCAACTTGAATTCTACTAATAACATCTCCATCTATTTCACCATCATTTTGGACAATAAAACCTAAATATCACTCAATGACTTGATCACCTAAAGTCACAACACTACTAAAACTATAACTAAAATTACACTCCATATATTCAGTTTTAGATCTACTTAGCGAAAACCTTTAGACTCTAAAGTTGACCTCCATAAATCAAGTTTACGTTGGACTCCCTCTAGTCTTATCAACAAGAAGAATGTCATCGAAAAGCATACACCAAGGTACATCTTCTTGTAAATGCCTTACATCTCCATAACTAAAGTAAAAGATAAGGCTTAATGTTGATCCTTGATGTAATCCAATAGGAAAATATTTTGTCAATCCTCCTTGTGTTTGGACACAAGTAAACTCTAGTATACATATCCTTAATAACTTGAATATAACCAATATTAACTCTTTTATTCTAGAACTCTCAAAGAACATCTCTTGAGACTTTATCATAAGCTTTCTCTAAATCAATAAATATCATATGTAGATCCTTCTTACTTTCTCTGCTTCTCTCATCAACCCTCTTAACAAATGTATAGCATCCATAGTAGATCTACGGCATGAAACCAAATGATTGTCAACTTAAAACATTATCCTATGCTCAATTACTCTCTCCCATAATTTTAATGTATGGCACATTAACTTAATTCCTCTATAATTTGCACACTCTTGTGCATCACCTTTATTCTTAAATATAGGAACCAATAGACTCTTTCTCCACTCATCGGCATCTTTTAGTCTTTAAAATAACATTAAAAGATTTGTAAGCCAAGAAATTCCTTGATCTCCTAAACATTTCCACACATCTATTGGAATATTATCAGGTCTCTGCTTTTCCACATTTCATTTTCTTTAAAGCTTCACTAACTTATTACTAATATGATAGAAATGAAATTCTCTATTATTGTTTAGGGTATTAAGGTTGCTAAAATCAATCGTACTTTGATCCTTCATTGAAAAGTTTATCAAATATCTCATCCACCTATTTTCAATATCTTTTCTAAGAAAAGCACTTTATTATTTTCATCCTTAATACCCCGAACTATGTCTTTACTTCTCCTATCTCTTTGTGGCTAACTTATACATAAATCTTTCACCTTCTTTGGTATCTAATCTATTGTATAAATCACTAAAAGCTAAATTTTTTTTTGCATATATTGCTTTCTTAGAATCTCTACATCACTTTATATCTTTCCCAATTCTCAATTTTACATCTAAACCAAGTTTTATAACAATGCTTCTTATTTTTTATCTTTTCTTGCACACTCTGACTCCACCAACTATTTTTATTAAAAGAAGCTTTTCCTTTTGATTCTCCAAGCACATCTTTAGCAACTTGCTTAATTTCACTTGATATTTTTCCCACATAACGTTAGCATCTTTATGAACATCAAATTCTAATATCTTGTAGCTTGCTCTTAAAATATTTTTATTTGTGTTCTTTAAGTGTCCCCATCTAATCTAGGACAATAATTTAGTTTATTTTTTCTCTTACAACCTTTCATCTTAAAATCTAAAACTAATAGTCGATGTTGGGTACTTAAAATTTCACTTGGTATGACCTTACAATCTTTACAATTTAAAGCGATCTATTTTTCTTATCGAAAATAATCAATCAATTTTACTAGATCCATTTTATAAGTAATAATATGTTCATCTCTTTTCTTAAAAAAGTATTAGCAACTACAAAATCATAAGCTAAAGCAAAATCTAATAGTCTACCTTCTTCATTAGTAACTCCAAATCCATAACCACCATGAATACTTTTAAAATCTTCTACTACTCTACCAATATGTCCATTTAAATCTCCTCCAATAAATACTTTTCTTCAAGAGGTATCTTTGTATTAATCCCTCTAATTCATTCCAAAATTTTTCTTTTACCTCCAAACTACTTGAGAGCATAGACACTTATAACATTGATAATCTTAGTATCACAATAATCTTTAAAGCTATAATTCTATCTCCACATTACTTATAACATTATCCTTCAAATTTTTATCTATAATCACACCTACACCATTTCTAGTTCTACTTTTACACGAATACCAAAGTTTAAAACCTAAACTATCAATCTCCTTGGCCTTCTCACCAACCATTTATTTCTTGAACACATAAAGTATTTATCTTTCTATGAACCATAATATCTATTAATTCCATTAATTTACTGTAAGAGTACCTATATTCCAAGATCCTAACCTAATTCTAGTTTCATGGACTAACTTCTTTGCATCCATCCAAAATGTGGAACCCTTGCTTATTTAACACACTGAGGCCGTCTGACTCTTTTTCAGTATTCAAGCCATACTGGCTTTCTGGGGCCTCAATTTTGATTTAAAATTCATGTCATGATTATTTAAATTTTCTGGATTTTAGCGACTACTAACCTCCACTTTTGCATCGGGACTTGGGGCAATGGTAGTGTTAAATGAAAAATAAGTCATTTCTATTAAGACCTAAATCTGGTCAAGATGAATTTGAAACCATTCCGGGTTTCCAATATAGAAAAGAAATGTTAAATTTTTTAACAAAAAAGTATGAAAGTACTTCAGATCTTGAAAAATAAATCTCAAAAATAATGTCTCAAAGTTAAACTTATCTTTAATCTTACTTTGGCTTTGTACTAGAGCTAAAGAGAATCAAGACAACATCCTTGAATGAACACCCTTTGTTCTACTGCATTCAAAAAGGTGTCAAAACACCTAAGGATGTAAATTGAGGTGAAGGAGTTCCTTTAATCCCTAAGGAAACTTAAATCAAAAGGAGGCATAGTTGTGCCTTCCATGATTTAAGTTTTAATTGCATTTAGAAAAGAAGGATAAAAATAAAAATCATTTCAAAAAGAGAATGCCTTATTGACCTTAGGCAGAGGTTGATTAAAGAACTCAATGAAATTCTTCTATTCTTATAGAAGAAAATTATACATGAATGCAAATCAACTTTAATCCTAATTTTCACAAGTCCACTAGAATATTGGAAAACCAACTACTTAAGTTGATTGGCCAATTCTAAGGAGTGACTTGGAGGTAACCTTCTTTTAGACCTTTCCAAAATCTTAAATTCTTAAGAGTTTGGGAGAGAGTCAGAAGAGGAAGATGACACGACATGAACAAAGATAAAATGATAGTATTTGCTTTTGCTCCTAATCAATAGAAGAAAAGAGAGAGTAGTGAAAGAGAATTCTAACTCTCTTGATAAAGTTGAAATGAATGAAATTTAAATCAATTATCGTAATGGGAGTTTTCTCCTATTGAATGAAATGATATTCCATGATTGGCTTTAATTAAATTTAAGGCTAAATCAAGAAAAGAAAATAACTGAAGAAGTTAATCCTTCTAAAGAAATCATGACCTTAGGATTGGGTCCTAAGGATGATATTTCTATCTCTCAGAGTAAAAATATAAAATTCCTATATGTGGAAAGTTGATAGATAAATCACTTAGGACTTTGTCAGTCTAAATGAATGAAAATTGCCTTAATCTTCAAGACTAAGGCATTATATGTTTCAATACAAAGTGAATCTAAGGAGAATGCTTTGCAATGTCTTATGACCCATTTGACATTATCTTAATGGTAAGTATTGTGGTCAAAGATTCCATTGCAAGCTGAGATTACCTTTAATCTTAAATGTGCTATAAAAGAATGCAAGTCAAAATTTAACTTTCTAATAGTACTTCATCTACCCTAGAGGGTCCTCTTTTAAATGATGATCCTATAAATGAATAGATCATGAGGTCTATTGATCTATTGAGGATAGAGTTAGACCTACCTTCCCTTCATATAAAAAGGGAAATTCTTAAACTCAGATTCAAAATGGTAGAGTCATACCACCTCAAATAACATTGAAAAGAAATGACAAATAAATCATCTTTAAAATGTGATGTTTTTCCCATCTTAGAGAAGTTGCTTGCAAAATCAAGCATCATAATATTCTGTTATAAAACAAAATGAAATATGAAATATAAAAAATGATGATAAAGAAAAGAAAAGTAAAGTAAGGCATTACATAATCATGTAATTTGCCTTACTTAACTTCGATGTGGCATTCTATTATAAAGAAGTTCTAGGGTTATCTTCTATGATGAAGATAGACTATTAAGAACTTATTAACATCTTAGTCGATGAGGAAAATTTAAAAGAAGAAAATCTCAAAAATATATGTTGAGTGCCTTCAACATTAAATATAAACAAAAATTTATATAGGCTCTAATCAAGCTTTGATAAGATGGTGCCATATAAATTCAATTAAATAAAGATGTAGTTTTAGCTTCATGAAAATTCAATCTTAAAACTCAACCTAGAAAAGAACTTAATTTCAATCACATTGATGATTGAAGATAAAATTCAAACATGAAAAGAGCAACTTAGGAATTCATGAAACATCTTTAAATGCTCTTGGATAGTCCTATCCAGCCCAAAAAAAAATAGAATAAATAGGAATCAAATGAAAAGAAAAAGAAGAAACATATTGATTATTCAAGGATGTTCATATTCATCCTAAAGTGTTGAGTCTTTAGGAATATCATTCAGCTACTCCTAAATGACCTCACTAAATAGTTGATTCCAATAGAAAATTTTGATTTCAGAAGTGTTATGTTTTCAAGGAAGTCATTATGCCAATCTTAAATGACTCACTCCACTAAATAATTTTGAATTCAACAAGTGTATCATCTTTAGAAAGTCATTCTTATCAATCTTAAATGGCTTTACTAGATTTGTTGTTCTATGAAAAGATAAAAAGAAATAGAAATGTTGGATCATATGATATGATCAATCTAGCAAAGGCTTGAATCATATCAAAAAGTCAATCAATAAAATGTTGTATTTGGATAAAAGGTCAAATACATCAAATTTCCTAGCATATTATTTAGTGGAGTCATTTCATAAAGAATGAAATGATATAGAAATGAGTCAAATATATTTATTTTCTTAGTGAATCTTGTAACTAGGAAAATTACCAAATGTAACCTTTCATAAAGAAATGAAATCAGAATATTACCAAAAGAAAAGAAAGAAAGAAAAGTAAAGGGATGGAATGACTATATCCAAGAGCGAAAGGATGAAGTCTAAAATTTCTAAGCATGTAGACATTTTTGACTTTAAACTTCTCCACATCAAAATGGTAGGTTAGAAGTCAAAAAATTGTCCTTAAGCTAAATAAAATAATCAGATATCTCATGCTTGTCATTTTAACCTTGCCATGATTAGGTGAGCTCACTTGGCGTTAAATAAAAGATAGTGGATCTTCTTTTTAGAGTCCATATCTTTTGAATGGCAAGATGGTATATTTCTACATTTTAATTATAATAAAATTAACATAGCCTAAATAAAATAAAAATAATCGATATCTCATGCTTTGTCATTTTAGCCTTTGCCATGATTAGGTGAGCTCGCTTGGTAGGTTAAATAAAATGATAGTGGATCTTCTTTTTTAAGAAACCATATCTTTTGAATGGCAAAGATTCTATTGAGTATATTCTGATTTTAAATCTTTGGGCATTTTAACTATAAACTTCTCACATCAAAATGAAGTGGTAGGGTTAGAAGTCAAAAATTATCTAGGAACAAAATAAGAAGATATCTCATACTTTGTCATTTTAGCCTTTGACATGATTGGGTGAGCTCAGTTAAAAGAAATGATAGTGGATCTTCTTTTCCAAGGGTCCATATCCTTATCTCATTGAGTATACTCGATTCCATTGTAAATAACCATAAACAAGAAAAGTTATAGAGTTATAGAGCCATTGCAAGTTAAAAAACTTAAGTAGTTTGGGTCTAACTTTCTTTTCAAAGGCACTCTAGCACATTGCATCAATCTTGTTTAGATATGTTTGGAGATTTATATAGTCTTCAAGTTAAAGAATTTGAGAAAAATCCAATTCCACAATTGACAAGATGATATCAATGATCTAACTATTTAATGAGTTAGCTATCGATGATTTGATCAAGCTATCTTTTGGGTTTAAAGACTACTTTATCTGAAAATATATTGAAATGATCTCCAAATGTAGCGGCCTATAAACTTAAGCTTGATGCTATTTCAATAAACTAAGTCCCTTAACAACTGTGGTCAAATTTCAAAAGAAAAGAAAAATTGTACTAAGTTAAAAGCTAAAAAATGATGGTTGTACATAAGAAGAAAACATTCTTCTTGGTTAGCTAACGTCATTATATGACCCACATCTTAGGACTAAAGTAGAATCTTTATCTTAAAAATGGGTTCATATTCTTAATATTTCAAACTTCAAAAAAAGACTTTCATGCATAAGATTATCCTTCTTAAGGATAACTTATCTGAAAATTATCAAATAAAGTAATTCTAGAAAAAAAATTGAAAGCATATCATATGACATTCAAAATCCTTATAAGAATGTTTTGTTATAGAGCCATATCATTCAATCTCAAAATATTGGGATAATTTAACAAAATGGGTCATTGATTTCTTATAATCCCAATTAGGTAGAGGGTTATATTAAAAATCTTGCCAAAAAGAAAAGAAAATAAAAGAAACTTCAATATGACTTGAAGAATAATCATGTTACTACATATAGAGTCTTGAAGTTTGATTTTAAAGTAATTTCAAAGACCTTGTAGTAAAATGTAGAAGGATAGAAAATTAAAAATTCAAACAAAATCAAAAGACAAATCATGAATTTCATTTCCCTATAATAAATCATCTAAAAAATTCAATTTCAAACTTATCAAGAGAATCTTAATTTTTCTAATAAGTTAATCCTTTCAATTTCCTTATTGATTAGGGATAAGAATTTATGTCTCTATGAGAATCCAAAGATTATCTAATTCTCATTCACTTTAGAAAGTTTAAAGAATCTCTTGATCTTTATTGAATCCAAGAGAAGGCCTTATAAGTTGTTGATCCATGTCAACAAAGTAAAAATAACATACATGTCTAAACAAAAAGAAAAAGAAATTCCATTTGAGAAGCATTGATTGACTTTGGTTCTTACTGCCTAAAGAACTACATAGTCACATGCAAGCTCAAAAATATAGAATTCTCAGGTTAGTACCCTATGATGTCTTACCTTCAGTGAAATTAGACATCTAACATGGTTCATTATAACTTGAGATATAAAAGAAAAAATGATGAACTTCTATGTTGATGGCATAGTAAAGCATTGGGTCCAAAAAATACCCAAGTCTTCCTTCAAAAATAAATTCCAACTCGTTGAAATCTCCTTCACTAAACTTCTTCATATGTAAGGAGTATTAGAAATGAAACCTTCCATCACCCTTTCATCAAGTTAGACTAATCAAGTAAGGATTAAGTCCTTGGGTCTCTTGCTTATTAGCCAAAACTTTTGAGGATTAGGATTAAATCACTTTGACCCCCTTTTTTCTCATTCATATCACCTGGGTTTGGAGCAAGCCCTTTGTGGTACCTTTCCTATACATGACTTGAGATGGGAGCAAGCCCTCTGTGGCACCTTTCTCATGTATTTCTGGGTTTGGAGTAACCCTTCGTGACACCATTTCTACTTTTGTGTACATGATTGGATCAAGCCATCAAAGCCTCTTTCATGTTACACAGGCGAGGTAGATTGGATCAAGTCTTTATGACCCCTTTCTAATAGCCAGAAAGATATAAGTCCCCAGTAGGCATTCTTTCTAATCATCTAGAGTAAGTCCCTAGTTGGCATCCAACTTTTGTGTGCATGATTAGATCAAGCCATCAAGGCCCCATTCATGTACCACATGGGAGTTAGATTGGATCAAGTCTTTATGACCCCATTCTAATTGCCAGAAAGATATAAGTCACCAATCAGCATTCTTTCTAATCATCTAGGAGTAAGTCCCCAGTCAGCATTCTTTCTAATCATCTAAGAGTAAGTCCCCAGTCAGCATCCTATTTTTGTGTACATGATTGGATCAAGCCATCAAGGCCCCTTTCATGTTACACAGGCGAGTTAAATTCGATCAAGTCTTATGACCCCTTTGTAATAGCCAGAACGATATAAGTCCCTTTAGTCGACATTCTTTCTAATCATATAGGAGTAAGTCCCCAGTTGACATCCTATTCTGAGGATTAGATTATGTCTTTAAGTACCCCTTTTCTCTTTTCAACTAATTAGGATGGATCATTCCCTTAACGACCCCATCTTATTAGCTAATCATATAGGAGTAAGTCCCCAGTTGACATTCTATTATGAGGATTGGATCATGTCTTTAAGGACCCATATCCTCTTTTTAGCTAATTAGGATGGATCGTGCCCTTAGCGGACCCATCTTATTAGCTAATCAGAAAGAAGTAAGTCCCCAGTTAGCATTCTTTCTAATCACACAAGAGTAAGTCCCCCAGTTGGCATCCTATTTTGAGGATTGGATCATGTCTTTAAGGATCCCTTTTCTCTTTTCAGCTAATTAGGATGGATCATGCCCTTGACCCATATTATTAGCTAATCACATAGGAGTAAGTCCCTAGTTGGCATCCTATTATGAGGATTGGATCATGTATTTAAGGACCCCTTTCCTCTTTTCAGCTAATTAGGCTTGATCATGCCCTTAATGGCCCCATCTTATTAGCTAATCATATTGGAGTAAGTCCCCAGTTGACATCCTATTTTGAGGATTGGATCATGTCTTTAAGGACCCCTCTCCTCTTTTCAGCTAATTAGTATGGATCATGCCCCGGCCCCATCTTATTAGCTAATCATATCTGTAAGTCCCATTTGGCATCCTATTCAGGATTGGATCATGTCTTTAAGGACCCCTCTCCTCTTTTCAGCTAATTAGGATGGATCATTCCCTTATCGGCCCCATCTTATTTGCTAATCACATAAGAGTAAGTCCCCAGTTGGCATTCTATTCTAAGGATTGGATCATGTCTTTAAGGACCCCTTTCCTCTTTTCAGCTAATTAGGATGGATCATGCCCTTAACGACCCCATGTTATTAGCTAATCACATAGAAGTAAGTCCCCAGTTGGCTTCTTATTTTGAGGATTGGATTATGTCTTTAAGGATCACTTTCCTCTTTTCAGCTATGTTGACCTACAACTATGTGCCACATTAAATTAAATAAATAAGGTGGATTTTAAAATCACTTAAATCGCGATCGACCGATCAAATTCGTTTTAATTCGACGATTCGACGCTGAAAATATTAAAATGAATTAATCAGAAAATTTTGAATCAATTAAGGATCGATCGGATAATTAAAATCAAATTATCATGAAATTGTGCGCATATCGAAGTCGGGAAGCCCCGACGACGTCTAAACGACCTCTGATCGCGAAATTGATCGCGCCATTGCGTTCGGCACAACTGAAACAACTTAAATTGACACCCATATTGCTAGGGTTTGTCAAAAGTAATTGATTAAAATGATTAATGACTTCGCTAATTATCTCTTAATCACGCGTTAATTCCTTACTAATCCGCCACTCAACCAATTGAGATGCAACTAAGCCCTAAAACAAAAAAAAAGGGGAAAAGAAAGTTTTCATGATAGGCAAAGCAGAGACCCTCATTTCTCGATCCCTCTCGTTTCTGCTCGTCTCTCTCCCTCGCGACTCCCCTCTTCACCTCCTTGACCTTCGACGCTCGGCTCGACTCCATGAAAGCTCTTCACTCTCCTTGACTTTTCTTCTCAGAGTCCGCCGATCCCTCAGCATCCTCTTGATTCTCAAGGCGATTGACTCTCGTTCTCTCTCTGAGTTCGTAGCTCAGATTCTCCTCTTGACTTCTCCTCGCCGAAGCTCCCTCTTCGGCAGCTCCTTATTCTCGGTCTCCCATTCTCATTTGAAACTCTGTGCCTCGCTCCGGTCTCCTTCGACACGATCTCCGTTCGACTCTCTCGGTCTCCTTTGCGCTTCTCCATTGCTTTCGAGCTCTCTCGGTCTCCTTCTTTCGCTTCTCAGAAAGCTGCAGCTCTCCATTCTCCTCTTCTGGTTCGGCTCAGGCCTTCTCAAACTCCTCCTTCTCCCTCTCTTTTAGTAAATCGACACCTCCAGGGAAACTAAATTGATTTGCTATTTAATGGGCATAAGCATGCTGAAAGTATTTTTATGGAGGGGGAAAACTATTAGCTTGTTATCTAGAGGCATGAGGCTTGCTGAAATTTCTTTTTATCTAGAAGGAATTGCATTGTTTTTCTTAGTAGGTGAGTGTGGTGCTTCTTTGAAACTACCTTTATCAAGGGAATGTTGGCGAAAATATTCTATCTAAGGAAATCAGCTAATATTATTTGATGAATATAAGGCTTGTTAAACTTTCTTATCTAGGGAAAATCAATTAACTGGCGCTTGATGAGATATGATGCTATTCTATGAATTTCATGCTCACTTTGATTCAATTTATTTCATATAAAGGGAATTATATGTATATCATGCCTCTTTCATATGGTTGAAATCAAATTAAGCAAGGGATTTGGTTATACCATTTGCTATTATCTATGAGCTTCATTCTTGCATACTTGCATATGTGATCATATTAGAAATGCTAGTTATCAAGTTTGAGGTGTCTCACGACATCATGCGCCTCTTGGCGTGGTGGGCGACTTCGCTCTCATGGCAACTTTGGGAGCGAGGTTGTAAACTCAATAAAACGAGATAAGGATTGTAAAGCCGCTATATTATCTAACCCATGCCTTTCTTGGCGTGGTGGGTAAACTTTCGAGGTGTCTGCACCACCACTTTCTTGGCGTGGTGGGAGCAGTCTCCGGCAACTCTTAAGTGACTAAAATTTAAAAAAAAAGGGGAAAGGTAAAAAAAAAAATGCTTAAGTATTTTTATGTGCATATCTTATGTATTTAACTCACTTTTCATGTCATATGACACCTATGCAACTATTCATGCTTAGTTTGATGAATGTTGAATCTTTCTAGTCCCCATGCTTAACATGTGTATGGTGTGGAAAATAGAATACAAATGGATGCTTATGCTTGTGACATGTATTTGTTGATGCTGGTTCTAATACCCTACTTAGCTTGATATGCTATTAGACATGCTTAGAACACATGCTTAAATACATGTTTAACATGTTATCTTTTACTCCATATGTCCATTTTCACATTGATCAACACATGATTATAAAAAAAAAAGGGATAAGGGGAAGACATACATGAAATGAAACATTTTGACATGACATCCATCATAAAAATACCAAGAAAAATAGAAAATTGCTAAAGGAAGGGAGAAGGGTAAAAACTTACAAATCTTTATGGCACAACTTAGCTCTCTTACAAGCTTGAGAGAACTCAAACTTGTGAAATCAAGGGAGAGAAGGAAAATAGAGTGAAGTGTGTGGATTTTATGAGAAGGAATTCCCCCTTATTTATAGATTTTTCTAGCCTCCCTCTTTTCTCATCTATGGCTATCATCTTGACACATAAGGTGCCTTATCATAAATTGCATGCAAGGGAACTATCTAAGGTGATGCCACTTGTCATGTTGCATGCACATGCATGGACATGTGGCATGCCCTTGTGCATCCTTATCCCTTTCTTTGAAAAGGAAAATAAAGTCTTTGTCATACCTCTTTAATAAATTTAATGAGTTTGTGTCCCCCCACTTGCCATGAGCTTGCATGTGAAGGAGGTGGATTTTAATTAATCCACTTGCCTCTCTTAAATGAAATATGACAATATTCATATTTTTATATTCCCCTTTTCAAGAGAAATAAATGGGCTATGGTATATATGGTCGTAGAAATCAAATTACTAAGCCCATTTTAGGCCCATTACTTTACTTATGATCATATGGGCCTCTAAATCAATTATTTTCAGCCCTTTATGTTGGTGATTTACAACATAAAAGAGGGCTATTAGCTAAATCAAATTGCCTAAGCCCATTTTAGGCCCATTACTTTACTTATGATCATATGGGCCTCTAAATCAATTATTTTCACCCCTTTATGCTTGCTGATTTTGTACATAGGGACATGTGCAAGTAAGACAAATATAAAAGAACAGATACTACATCTTCCCGGTTTGGTCTTAGGACCGGGTCTGGGTTAACAAAACCTAAAAATCTAATGATGCTATTGTAAATCTTAGAAGTTAATTACATCTAAATGACTAAAGATAAATCTATGCATCATTGTTAATGTATCCTCTCAAATTCAAGGTCATAAGAAGAAAAGTCCCAAACCCAATCCCTAAGTATAATCTAGAGTTGACAAGATTTGGAACGATAGATCTTGAAATAATTAATGTAGATCCTCGAAAATAGTCGAGTTGGCGGTCTATCTATCCCGGTTTGGTCTTGACCGTCCTTAAAACCTAAAATATATCAAAACGCATGATTGCATTACAATCAAGTCAAATACAAAAGAACAGATGCTACATACTTCCCGGTTTGGTCTTCGGACCGGGTCCGGGTTAACAAAACCCAAAAATGCCATATTGAAATTTAAACTTGCAAATCGAACCTACATTTCAACTAGACATGCAATGTCCATACAACATTTTAAAACTACTACGTATGTATGTTGAAGTGTTCAAACAATAGAACATGTCAAATTAGGTATAAAACAAAAGAATCTTATACTTCCGGTTTGGTCTTGGGGAGTGGTTAACAAAACCTAAAAAAAATTGATATTATAAGAATTTCAAATTAATAATATCGAGCTAATTACGTCATATAATACAAGATATGAACCAATGATAGCAAAATTCAAATTCTCAGGAAGAAAAGTCCCAAACCCGATCCTCTATGTTCAAACTAGAGTGGACAAGGTTTTGAAGGATTATACTTCTTGAGATAACGAATTTAGACCCGATCCTCTGTAGAAAACCGAACAGAGTTGACAAGGTCTATCGATTGATATTAACCCTAGGATCGAGAAGGGTAATTATAATTAAAAATTTCAATGATAAATGATCATGTATTCAAATCTAAATCAATTGTAAAATGATCAAAATCCAATAAAAATAACAAAATATAAATAAAAAAAATGAAATGAATTATTTAAATTAAAACTAAAAAAATAAATAAAATAAATTCACCCCTCCGCAATTGTTTGTCTTGGTGACTAAGAAAATTTTTGCTCACAAAGAGCAATGTCAAATTAAATACATAACTACCACACTCAATATTCCTAAAGCGTGGGGCATGGCGTGTCCTCTCCGGCGTGGTTTTGAATATGGCACCACATAAATGGCGGTTACGACTGAGCCCTGACCGGGTGGTTTCGCGATATGGCCAAATTACGGTCACGCAGTATGTTCCCAACGGCTTTGCTCTTTGAGTATGAAATGTAGAATGTATTTGGTTGGGCAAAAGCCTATGTATAAGTGACTTATATTTGTCCCCTCAGACAAACTCCACCCCAGTCTACAAGGACACCTTGGGCGATGTAACCCATGTGTTCGACAAGGATCCTTTCGAGGTTGGGTCGACTACCTCCTCGACGGACCGAGGATCGCGACGGATGATGAATATGGGATCTTGATGAGCGTCATCGTTCCCCACAAAAGTTTTAAGTTAAAATAATAAATTTCATAAGTTCACTCCACTCACGCAATTATATACTCGTTCTTTAACGATTCATTGACTATCGAAAGTGCTCTCTCGGTATTGGGAGGGGTAATTAACTAGGGCTTGCTATAGGAAACCCGAACCAGATATAAAAAGTTCTCACCAAATGAGAACAAAATCTCAGGTAGTGTCTTATCTACTATTCATCCTTGAAATTATCACACTTAAACAACTCTTTCCTTTTTTTTTTTTGAAGAGGTTGTGTCAATTTTGATCCACAGTTCTGGCGACTCCGGGACAGTTTCTCTTTCCATCTTTGGCTAGTCAAATCTAAGTTATAATTGCAGTGGAGTATATAAAAAAAAATGAAATGAAAATAAAATGAGAAATGATAAGTTAAACTTGACAACTTCAAAGTTTTCTAAATAAAGTCTTAAGTCATTTGAGATTTTATTTAGTGCATATTTAGTATGTTTTTCTTATCATACCTATATTTTGGAAGTAAGGTGATAGTGCGTTATTTTAATTGCTAATTTTACCTTTAAACCTCGAATGGCATTACACTGTCCACTCTGGCGGTGCAACATCCGTTTGGCCATCATCAATCGGAAGCAGAGCTACCATCCAGTTTGGTAGCGTGGATTTCCCAACCATCTTGAATGAGCAAGTTTCTAGGCCTCAACTTACCGAAGTCCAAACTCGTCACCCCATGCATGTGCAATCTCTGAAAAGGCGAGTTATGACCCCTCGCGTAGGGTCACTTCAAAAACAATCGATCTTTGAGAGGCTGCCCCTTGGAGACACCAATCATGAAGAGAGGGTTACTTGGGGACGGTCTCTTTGTCCCTGTAATGCAATCCTACCAACCATTCGCTCGGGAGGCATGATCGCTTCTTCATCGGAGGCAAGCTTAGCAGAGGCAGAAGAAAAGAAACCTTGAGTACATGCTCAACACTAATGCTATCAATAATTATGGAACCACGGCGGTGAGTGTTCCAACCTGTCGGTTTGACAACCTTAAATGGGTTACGACTCTGGTCGATCAAGCGGTCCTGACCCACAACATCAGTTCCAGCTCCTCCGAGGAAACCCAAACTATATCCCGCGAGTGCATCGGGTTCTCAAGTAGCCAAGGAGAGGGGACTAATGAAAAGTCTGCCCATTAGGGATGTTGGGACTCCTCCAGGAGACCTCATCCCAACTCAAATGGCACGCCAACATATTCATGTCCCACGGAACATCGGTGTGACACTTGGACCCTTGGCGTCAGAATCCACCGTCGAAAGGTCGGTGGAAGGGTAAGCAGTGGAGGCCTAGGCCTCAAAGAAAAGCAAGGCATGGCATGACATCGGTGTGAATTCGAGATCCGCAACTCAAATTCTCACGATGGGAGCCTAAAAAGAGGGCCCCAAATGATAAAACATCTCGGGTAGACACCTTGGAGAATCCTCCGGATCCATCAATTCCATCCCATCAAGAGGAGGTTAACTGATCGAAGCCCTCTAACGAAGAAATTTGATTCCACACTTGGAATCGAAGTTCATTGAGACGCCGTCTTCATGTCCAAGAGGACGAAGAAGAAGAAGAGGAGGCAATTTGAAGTAGTGTATATGGTGCACAGTGGTGAGCCATCGTGTAATATCAACTCAGGCGTCATAACAATACCTCTCCTCCGAAGAGCAACAAAATGTTCAAATAGAGGAAGCATCCTCTGAGTCTTCAGGAGAGGAACAACAAGAAGAGGAAGAAGAAAGGGAAGAAAATCCCACCTTCACGTACTACTACTTTGGCGGTAGACAAATTCACGTCGGATGAAAGCCAAAGATAAAGAAATCGCTTCAGTTGAATGAAAATGAGCGAAATGATGATCTGATGGCTGCGATGATGCGATTAATGCGAGAAAATATGCAGTCCAACACGTCCCCAAATAATCATCAAGCCTCCAAGAATGCCAATGACAATCCTCCAATAAATTTGATCTCACATGCTTCAAGGGTCCAAATGAGCGCGAGGATTGAAATAAAAATTATCGGCAACCCTTCTCGAGAATATACAAACTATATCCGTGGCCTCTCAACTTGATATTATATTGAATGAGAAGATTAAGAAAGTTATAAAAGCGGGCGAAAAGTTGGTGAGCAAAGGTATATCCCGCTGAGTATGATCAAATTCCATATCCAAAGGGATATTCAATGCCAAAGTTCAATCTATTCGACGGAATGGTAATCCCAAGCAAAGATCGCCCAATTCAAAGCATCCTCAGAAACAGGGGTAATGATGCATTATTATTCCGCCTTAGTAGTTTAACTTCTTTTGAATGGTATTGTCAAATGACTCGATTAAAACTTTTGAACTTGAAAATATGTTCGTTAAAAGATTCGCAGATCAAAAACAACCATTCGATCTCGCCTTGAAAAGGAAGAAAGATGAGTCAGTGACCCGATATATTACGCGTTGGCGAAATTTGAGTATGAAATGTGAACAATAATTAGAAGAAGAGCATGCAATTCAATTACTGATGGGCAACATCGATGATAAGATGGCGCCTTATCTTTGCATGGCTTCAATTACCACATTTCAGAGTCTTGATAGGGTGGCTAAATTTGAGAAATTAAATTTATCCGTTTGCCAAGAGAAGATAATTCAAAAGAGCAAAAGCTCTAGACCCAAAGAAAGGTGAAACACATTTCACCTCATACAAAAGATCTGAAGTGTGTTAGTTTATAACGTAGACAAAGAAAGGCTGTCTGTCAAGAAAAACCAAGGCTCGTTCAATCACCTCCGCAAGCTCATACTTGGAGGTAATGATGTACTCGAGGTCGCTGAAGGCGAGCGACAAGACAACAAGGAGCGAATGACTCAATGGCCCCACCCTAAAAAGAAAAGCCAAAGAGTATTCTTTTAAGAGGGAAAGTGTGGCCAAATTGTTTAAACATGCACTCAAAGTAGGTCTCCAACTACAGTGTAAAGACTGAAGAGGACAAGCGATAATCCTAACTATTGTCCAGTATCATCGGGGGCCATCCCTGTTGAAGATTGCTACATATTCAAAGATTGGCTAGAGCGAAAATACAGAAACGGTGAATTCACATTATCGGACAGTGTATTGGTGCGTCCGAAGAAAGAATCCACCAAAGTAATCACTTCATCTCCAGTACTATCAAGCAATGATAAAGGCAAAGAGAAGCTGGTCGATGATGAAGGATGGCAGGCCGCAGTCTCTAAAAAGACTGTAAAAATGTTGAAGCAATTGGAAGGTGTTCCAGGTATTAAGTGGAAATCACCACTTGAGAGGAGTTGAGACAAAACCTAAGTTATGGGAAGGCTAGTTCATCTCACGAAAGACAGCCTAGCCAAATACCGCAAGGGAAGGCTAAGAAACCTGCCAAACGAAAAAATAAACTAAATAAAAAGAAGAAGGCAGTAGCACAAAATGTTACTACTATTATGGATGGTCGCAACGTAACACGAAAGATCATCAATAATATGGAAGATTACATACAATCAGCAAGACGACCTATCACGCTTTGCGAATTCTTTCAAATCTTGGATCAATGAAGTAGGGGAAGAAGTCAAGAACTTCCGAAGTCTTGCTTGATGATGCATGAAGTTGATAATGACTAGAGAACTGTTTCCTGATGAAGATGAACCGAGCTCACCATATCAACAAACATGAAAAATATAAAAATATGCAGTGATTCAATCTTCTAGTCTATCATTAGGCAGGCGGCGAATCTTTGAAACAGAGTCATCTGAAGATTCAGATGCAAATGAAGTAGCTCAAGTGCAGTTGAGAAGTGGTCGAGTCATCACAGAGGAAAGAGCCAATGAATAAAGATAAAAGAAAAGAAATTGAAGTCAATGAAAGAGTTATCCCTAAGGATTCGAATAAGAAGCCTTCATCAAAAGGGATCGACTACAATATTCTATCCCATCTAAGGAAAATTCGGCCGAGTTAGTGTATCTGAAGCACTTCTAATGTCAAGATCTCATACACCTTAATTGAAGCTCTCAAAGAGCCGGAAAATTCAGCATATTTTGTATTTGCGTCTAGACCTTGCATGTTCAAGAGCCTCCAACCGTCACATTTTCGTAAGATGATCTAATGCTCGGACCGGACAATGTCGCCTCTGTTACGGTGAAAGTGATGAAATTATAATACTGGATCTTAATTGATCCGTTCCTCCGTGAATCTTATGAACTTGAGAACTCTTAGATGGCTATCTCTAGATGTACAACATGGGGAGATAAAGTCATGGTTCAAGGTTTCAATGAGAAGGACGAAAACTATTGGGTCATTCGTCCTTCCTCTTAAATTTGGAGACATCTACACCAGCTAAATTTCATGTGATCGATGCGATCTATTCATTGAGCCCTTCGGGTCGACCATGGCTTCATAAGTATGGCATTGTCCCATCTACATTGCATCAATGTATGAAATATACAAAGGATGGAGAAGAATGCCAAATTGTGGGTGACATGCAACCTTTTGCATGAAATGAAGATTTATCAAGATGCCGCTTATTTCCTTCCGAGGAATCAAAGCTAACAAAATAACTAACAAATCGCATCTACTTCAAAACCCATAAAAGAACAAGTTAAGAAGAAGGGAGAAGATAAAATGAATAAAGGAAAGGAAATTGTTCCAAATATTCCTAGGGATATCAAGAACAAGTCCAAAATCAATAACACTGTCCCATAGGCGTGATCAAGAAGAAGATGAATGTGTTCCTTCTAAATCCAGGTAAAACAGCGATTGAGGAAAATCGGTTTGACTCGATTATGAATCTTTTGAAGGTAAGGTGCAATGCACCTACTTTAAAACAATCATAGATCCATCAGAGACTACACTAGTCACTCCTGCTCCTCCCGACATTTTAAAGAAATCACCCCTCGAGAAACTCACAAAGTCGAGTGGTGACCTTCTATACCTCCTCTCCACGGAAAAACACGGGAAGCTGTTTTATAAACCAGGGTGTCAAGAAGAAGATCCCGATTGGGTAATGCAACTATCGAAGAAGAAGCTACCACAAGGATGCCAAAATATTACTCTCCAAAGATGCAGCCTAATGAAACATGGGGTCCAGTGAGCAGTAGCAAAGGACTAAGCTCTTTGAAATGATGTGGTACCCAAAAGGTTCTCAAACCATTGGTAAGAGAAATAAACACACTACTAAAGGCCTTGGTTTTATCGACGGCCCAAAGGATATACCACGCTTATAGAATAGAAGTTGAGAGTGATGATGAGGATGAGAATTTCGTTCTTAATGTTAGTCTCAAATAATGAAGAAGTAGAAGCCGCGACCCAAGAGCTTGAAGATGGTGGGGAGGCACTATGGATGAACTTAAAGAAGTTAATTTGGGAACCGAGGAGGATCCTCTACGCTCATCGCTCTTTACTTCAAGATAAAGTGAAAGAATTAAAAAACCTAATTGAATTCGCTTTACTGGACATATGCTGAAATGCCGCTTATCCCGATATATTGCGGTTCACAAACCAGCAATTAAGCGACGCACCTCAAGCAAGCCTCTAGCGAATGAGATTGGAGGTTGAAGAAACGTAATTCGAAACCAGAAGGGTTTTATTCGAGAAGAAAATACCGGATAGCTAATATTGTCCCGTGAAAAGAAGAATGGTCGATTAGATCAGATCGACTTGTGGATTTAAATAAAGCATGTCCAAAGGATGACTTTCTTCCGTAATCAGCTGTTGGTGGATAACACTTCAAACCACGACATGTTCTCATTTATGGACGGATCGTCAGGTTACAATCAAATCAAGATGGCTCCTGAAGATGAGAGACATACCTCATTCAGGACGCCAATTGGTATATATTGCTACACAGTCATGCCCTTCGGCTTGAAGAATCGAGCATACCAAAGGGCTGACACGAATCTTTGACGAGTTGATTCATCAAAAGTAGAGTGCTATGTTGATGATCTCGTTGTCAAGAGTATAATCGCAAAGATCATCTCGATGATTTAAGGATTGTCTTTGAAAGAATCGTAAAATATGATCTCAAGATGAATCCTCGCTTTTGGAGTCTCTTCTGGAAAGTTCCTTGGATATGTTGTGTGCCGTGGAGGGATTGAAATCGATCCCAACAAAATCAAAGCAATTGTCATGCCTCCTCCAAAGTCTTAGTCAACTTTCCATACAAGGACATCTCGCATTCATTAGAAGATTTATATCAAATCATGAGATGTCGACCCTTTGCAAAATTAATGAAGAAAGATACTCCTTTCAAGTGGGGCGAAGAATGTCAAGAGGCCTTGACAAGATCAAGAAATATTTGTTGAACCCACCCATTCTTGCGCTCCAATCCCGGAAAGCCTCTCATCTTGTACACGCGACCTGAGAATCTCTAGGTGCTTTGTTGGCGAACATAATGAGGAAGGAAAGGAGAATGCTATACTACATTAATAAGACTAATAGGAAGCGCGTTATTCTCCAATTGAGAAGCATTGTTTGGCGTTAATTTTTCAAAAGTTACGTCATTATCTCATAAAATTACCCTTATCTCAAGGATCGATCCGTTGAAGTTCTTGATGACAAGACCAACGTTGGAGTCGCGGCATGATGTTCTTACGCTATTTGATATTACATATGTTCCCCGAAGCGGTGAAGGGGCAAATTCGATTTTCTTGCTCCCATACCGGCTCATTACGATGATCTTCCGATGAGCAAATCATGCACATATATGAAAAGAAAAGCAACAAATGTGGAATTGTATTTTGATGGAGCTTCGTCCATTAGATACACTCAACCCTCAAATCTTCCAAAGGCTCAGCGGTATCGGTCTCATCTTGATCACACCGAGGTGGCATCGAGACATTCTTATAAAAAACCACGAACCAACAACGGCGTAATATGAAGCGTTGGTGGCAGGTTTAGAGGAAGCCATTTCCATGGGAGTCCAGAATTTGCAAATTTATGGCGATTCTCAACTCGTCATTAATCAAGTGTTGGGCCTTTACAAAATCAACAAGCTTGAATTGGCCTACTATCACGAGTTCTCGAGCTTATGAAGCAAATTCAAATGTCATTATGACTGAGTCTCGAGCTAAGGTGATTGCTTAGCTAAATTAGCTAAAGAAAGAGTATGGATGACGCGACTACTACATAATTAATGAAGTCCTAGAAATAAGTTTAAGATCCCCGCTGGAAGAGGGGTCATCAAACACGAATCAGCAGGGTGCAGCTCATGTTGCTCCTTACACTCCCTTACAAATTATTTCTCAAAGTCAACAAGACAAGCCTCAGGCCATTCAAGAAGAAAGCCTCCAACCTGCGGAAGCGCTAAAACCACATGATGAAATTCTTATAGTAGAAAGAAGCGGAGAGACCGTCTACTTCAAGGAAGGCAAATTGCCAAGCAATAAGTCGATAGCTGCACAACTTGAGAAAAGGCTTCGACTATATGCTTATGTTGGCAATACTCTGTATCGTAGATCCTTCGAGCAGATGTGGCTACGATGTTTGGGAATAGAAGAAGCCAACAAAGTAATCGTTGAAATCCATCAAGGACTTTGTGGTGCACACCAATCAGGTCCTAAAATGGCTTTCAAAATTAAAAGAATTGGATACTATTGGCCGTCTATGGTAAAAGATTGTATCAATCACGCCAAGAGATGCCATGAATGCCAGGTCCATGGTAACATAATTCATCGCCTCCAAATCGTGCATCCAACGATAGCATCTTGGCGTTTGAGTCGGGGACGATGTAATTGGACCAATTGATCATCATCATCGGTCACCGCTTCATCTTAGCAACCGATTATTTCTCCAAGTAGTTTGAAACCATTTAAAGAAGTTACAAAACAAGTGACCAACTTCTTTACCCACAATATTGTTTATAGATTTGGTGTACCACGAATCATTTCGGTAATGGTCGACCTTCAAAAGCTAAAGTTTATAAATTTGTCGACATAAGATTGATTGGCGATATTCACAATTTATAATCCGAGAGCAAATGGCTTGGTGAGCATTTAATAAAACACTAGTCAAATTAAAAAATTCTCACAAGAAATAAAAAAGTGGCATACCAAACTTGTGGAAGCGTTATAATCACCACTTACAAAACTCTACAAAGTCTACCCCTATGCACTAGTGTTTGGGGTCAGCTTTTGCCACTGAAGTTGAACTACCTTCAGTAGCCATTCAACAAAATCTTACCCAAGATGAGAATGCTCGTCTGGGATGGAAGAGCTTGATGCTGATGAGGTCGCTCCAAGCTCAAAGAAAATCTAGAAGTATCTCGGGCGAGGAATGTCCGAGCATTCGATCATACAAGACGCCTCGAAGCTTTTCGGAAGGAGAATGGTCCTGTAGAAGACCAATCATCCCTCATCGAATTGGCGGTAAATTTGAACCTAATTGGGAAGGACCTTTTGTTGAAAAGGTATATCAAGGAGCATATCGGCTTGGACTTCAAAGGTGAAAGACCAATGCCGCCAATCGGCGTCGATTTAAAGAAATATTACACATGAAAGTGTGATTGGACAAATCCGCATTTGAAAATCTTATTGTCAAAAACTTATGAAAATTTTCATTGGAAATTCTCTTGTAACACAAGAATGCATTTCCAAAATAAAATAAAAATCCCCCTGTTAGACAGGGGGCATTTTTTTAAAAGTTTTATAGTAAAGTATTGGGCGTTCCTGATAAGACAGGGGCCTTTCTTTCTCTTTGGGTTGACATCGTGCCTAGTGCCGAGATCCCCACATGCATACTCAAAATTATGTATTCAAATGCTCAAATTTAAAAGTCTTCGACCAAAGAAGAAAATTTTTCAAGTCGCAAACTTCAACAAACCAAGTTGGAAGGATATTTTCCATCCCACATCAAATTTAAAGGCTCGAGTTGGTGTATAAGGTCGGACTCAACACTAAATAAGGCCGAAGTGTTGGATGCCACTCAACCGCGAAAGAGATCCCATCGTTAGCGAGGATAAAATCCTTCATCAATTGCTCAAGTCCACGACTCAAGTGGGTGTATAAGGTCGGATTCAACACGCCAAAATATAAATTCGGCGAGTCTACTGCTTCAACACGCCATAGTAAGGATCCTCCTACTGCTAGTTCAAAGACAAGAGCATCCAAATCCCCAAATCTCTCCAACTTGGTGAGTTTAAGTGACCTGGAGAAATTATCCCTATTGGTCGTAGGTCATTTCTCAAAATTCTACAACAAACAAAGATATCCTGAGAAGGCACTAAGCCGAGTTTGGAATCAAATACAAAGTAAAATCTCAACTCCTTCAGTAAGTCTATCAAAGCAGAAAGCAAAGATCGAAGGAAATTCTTCTTCGAGTCCAATAAAGCAAAAAGCGAGGGGGAGAAGAAGCTATCCCAATGTTCAAGGCTAAATCAACTAAGGAGTTTTTGTCATCAAGATGTCCATTACATGTGCAAAGCACGGATGACTCTTTGCCATTGATCCAACACAAGCTCTGAGAGCTGGGTCGTCGCATTTATCCTTCTAAACAGCAAAAGCTAGAGAAGGTAATTCAGACGCGACAAATCTCCAGGATAATTCAGGATTTTACTCCATCAAATCCGTCAAGGCATGAAGCCAGGATAAAAGGAGGCACAAGATACGAATCATCGAGATGAAATCTTCAACAAGTCCGTCAAAGCACAAAGCACAGGACCGAAGACATTTCTATCTCATCAACTCCATCAAGTCTGTTAAGGCACAAAGCCAGGACAGGAGGAAATTACAAATCCAAATTTTGAGATGAAATCTTCAACAAGTTCGTCAAAGCACAAAGCACGGGACCGAAGATATTCTCATCTCACTAAGTCCACCAAGGCACAAAGCATAAAACCAATGGGATTTTCATCTTTTCAATAGATCATTAAACCTCGTGAGCAGAGAAATCATGGGACAACATGATTGTTGGTCTAGATTTTATTCATGAAAATTGCACAAGTACATACAAGATGACATAAAGTAAAGAGAAAATACATCAAGGTAGACGAGACTGTAGATCTCTAAGCTGAGATACAATAATAACAAGAGCCTCACTTTCCGTCTCGGCAGTTTGTAAATCCTCTACAGCTCGACTCAGAGCCGCTTCAGCATCGACCATGGCACGATGCCGGGTCTGAAACCGCTGTTGCTCCCTCTGTGCTCGTCGAGTTCGTTTATCATGCTCTGCTTGCAGGTCTGTCTTGCATGACACCGACTGCTTGAGCTCCCTCCAGAGGCTTCGAATTTTGGCAGTGACGCTTTCAATTTGGGCCCCAATGTCAGTAGACTCACCACGAGGACCCCAAAGCGAGCTCTTTTCAATTCATCGCGGAAAGTCACCGCTTCGCCCTCTAACGCGCTCTCTCAGCTCTGACAATGAAACTCTTTGACGAACTATGCCAAGGTTTTTCATCTGTCGGACTAGAAATTCAGCCTCCCGACATAAAGCCTCCCAATAGCGCAATTCGTCTTCACCCAATCCAAAGTGAGCCAGGAAGTCTAGCACTATGTTGGCGTCTCTTGAAAAGCGGTCGAATGATACCGGCGAGCCAGGGTCCAACCGAGAGATCAGCTCACGTAAGAAAGTCACATTCTCTTCATAAATACGCTCATTGCGTGGGTCCGCATGTGATGCGTGCCTCCAATGAATTTCTGAAGAGTAATCGGCCCCTTCAAGCTCTAGAAAACGGAGGAAGATAAGGAAAGGTAGTAACATGTTAAAGAAAAAGAGAGGGGAATTATCGTGTCATACCCGAATTAAAAGCCCCAACATGAGGGTGTACTCCTTCAAATGATGGCTGGCCAGTTGGCGTTATGACACCTACTACCGTTTCATCGTAAGTAGGTATGACAGAAGCCTCACCGTAATCTTGGTCTCTCATCCCCGATGTTTCACCGGAGTAGAAGCCAGAAAAGAAACTCGTGTAAGGAACTAGGTCCGCAAAAGGAGCAGTAGTGGTGGGAACGAAAGGTTCTGTCGCTGTTGTTTCAGGAAGATCGGCCTCAAAATCTTCAAATGGAATCGACGTGAGCGCTGCCGAGAAAGTCAACTCCAAAATCCCCAAAGGCGGCTCCATGCTAGACATTCTTGGCCCTAGATTTGCTTCTTGAGTTAAGTGGAGCAGAACCAATCGGTTGAAGCTCTTGGGGATCTTCATAACGGGGGACGCTCTGCCGATGAGATGAAGATGGTACCTCCGCATGACTAATCTGGAAGGTTCTCGAGTCACTCGAGGAAGTGTACCTATTCCGTTGATTCGACACGCCTCTCACCTATCACAGAAAATATAAACACATTATGTTAGGAATAAAAGGGGTTTAGAGGAATTAAATAATGGTTTAAATAAAAGACATGAAAATCATACCTCGCTAGAACTCGCCCGCGACTTGTTGCCTCGAGGGGCTCCAAGTCTCCGCACACTGGTTAGATTTGCGGGCCCACGTTCCAAGATCGGCATAAGGATAAGCCAGTTGGTATAGCTCCTCTGTAAGGCGCCGACGAAACCAATTCATCCGAGCCCGTAAGTGAAGCCGACAATTGAAGCGAAAAATACCGAAGTCTCGATAGGGGTATCCATCGGCGCATTAACAATGCCAGAATGAAAGGATTATAGGCGCGCGAATCAGCGCCGCCACTCGATTTGGTTGATATCCCTCTAGGATAACTAAGCGACCAGATCGATAGCATAGCCAGCCAGGACGCATGCTAATGAAATATTCCACTGTCGGCAGAAATCGACTAGTATGAATCAAAGTGGGGTTACCTCTATGGTCAATACCGTCTAGTATATCAACTTCCCTTAGGAGGCAACCGGCAACCTCGAGTTGATGAATCAGCTGAAATCTATCAGTGACTAGATGTGGGGCAAAGAAAAATAAACGATCCTTTCGTTCCAAAGTAGAAGGCTTGTGACGGTTGCATAACTTGGATAGCCCCGAAGAAATACAAAGGACATTCTAAACAAGCAAGCCCCTGAACGTGAAGCGTGAACCAAGCATGAACGTATTGCCAAGGCAAAATCAAATCATGTGACTCGGGTGTGCTTTATGCTTCTTAAAATTCTAAACATTCTAGCAAGAACAGGGAGGGAAAGGCGTTCACCTGAGAGATTTTACTTCTAATAGAGGAGTGAACAAACCCCTCTTTGGTGGGCAAGACAAAAGTGCATAACCAAGTAACTAAAAAACCAGCTAAACATAAATCTTCATCCATACCAGAGTGAGAGGGGGGAAAATGTTCATGTGGCAAGCATGGCTCAGCAATTTCCTCCGATAAATGACCGCCAAACGATATACCTTTCAAAAGGATCGCATAGAGCCGACGGGTAATAAGTCGTCCTCCTCAAGAAGTGCTAATCCGGATGTCAGAGGCATATTTACGCGTGAAAGGAAGCCTAGCACCTCGTAGTCTTGATAATGAGTAAGCAGATAGATTAAAGGTAAAATCACCTCACCTTGTCTATTTTTGTCCGTGGAAGGTCGCCTACGAAAGAGCTCACTGTCTGGAGGAATGCACTCCTGAAAGTGATTGCCATAGATAGGAAGTCCAGATATTGCCTGCAAGTCGCTCAAAGTAATGGTCAATTCTTACCTACCCAACAAGTGTTACTTTCAATGTCCGAACTCAATCAAACCCCATCCATGATGAAGGGATATTTTGAAATCAAACATGGAAGCATAAAGCGCCTTACTCATACTTTAGGATATCCTTATGAGCTTGGAGGATATATCGGGCCCAGATAACATACCCCTTCGCTGGACTGTGAATCCTTCCTATGGATGAGTTTTGGGGCCACTCTAATGAACCAGATTGTAATTGACGGTGGCCGAGTAAGCGCGACTGCCCCGTCGGCTCAATAACATCTGCGGCTGGTTCAAGAATTTCACATAGCCCATGACTTACTTGATCAACAGTGCTATCCAATGGATTGTATTCGCCGCATTTTAACTTGATAGTCACCCACTCTGGAGGATTGTCACCACGGTGTTCTCCGAACAACTGGAAGAACGGAGAGCGAGTGAAGAAGTTTTTTGAATGTATCCCTTGCAAAGATGTCGTTGTAATGCTTCTAGTCTATCTAGAATGTCCACATTGTTGTTGGGGTCGTGAATCAATCATGGACCAAATGACATCCTCGGTAGGCTCCGAAGCCAAACCCGATGATCTCCTCCAAAGGGAACATTTTCCTAGAAAGGGTTATACAACGAATGAATATTTAAAGAATAATCCGCATTCGTGAATCAGCACGGATCAACCCGCGCAAATTTGATAAGATACTTCTTCAAATAATGCAATGGGTACAAAAAGTGCATAAAAAAAAAAAAAAAAAAGAGAGAGAGAGAGGAAAGAATCAACTAGTGTACAACAAACAAGGTCCGCTTCATGCGCGCACCATGTTTGTTGGGGGGCATTTGTTGACCTACAACTATGTGCCACATTAAATTAAATAAATAAGGTGGATTTTAAAATCCCTTAAATCGCGATCCGAACCGATCAAATTCATTTTAATTCGACGATTCGACGCAATGCGTCAAAAATATTAAAATGAATTAATCAAAAATTTTGAATCAATTAAGGATCGACGGATAATTAAAATCAAATTATCATGAAATTGTGCACATATCGGAAGCCCCGACGACGCCTAAACCACCGATCGCGGAAATTGATCGCCATTGCGTCACATCAACCGAAACAACTTAAATTGACACCCATATTGCTGGGTTTGTCAAAGTAATAAAATTGCAATTAAAATGATTAATGAAATTGAATCTAATTATCTCTTAATCATAATCTTATTCCATCCCACTCAACCAATTGAGATGCCAACTAAGCTAAAACAAAAAAGGGGAAAAGGGGAAAGCCATTCATAGCCCTAAAGGGGCAAAACGACGCGTTGACCCTCATTTCTCACGATCCTCTCGCTTTCCGCTGCTCCCTCCCTCAGACGAAGCTCCTCCTTCCTTCGACGCTGGCCGCCACTGACGCGACGACTCTCAGACGAAGCTCCTCTTGACCTCCTTCTTCGCTGGCTTCTCCTCAGAGACGATCCTCTCTCGATCCTCTTCTCAGAACGACGATTCGATTCTCCTTAGATCTCACTGAGCGACTTAGCTTTTCGCCTCCAGAGCGATCGGTTCCCAGACTCTTCTCTATTCTTTGAACTTCAGGTTCTCCTGCTTTTCCTGGCTCCCAGAACGACGAGCTCTTCTCGTCTTCGCCCAGAACGACGAGCTCTCCTCTCGGTTTCGGCTTCCCCAGAACGACGCATTCTCAGATTCTCTCCTCTGACGACTCCCCTTTCCGAACTCCTCCTTCTCCCTCTCTTTTAGTAAATCGACACCTCCAGGGAAACTAAATCGATTTGCTATTTAATGGGCATAAGCATGCTGAAAGTATTTTTATGGAGGGGGAAAACTATTAGCTTGTTATCTAGAGGCATGAGGCTTGCTGAAATTTCTTTTTATCTAGAAGGAATTGCATTGTTTTACTAGTAGGTGAGTGTGGTGCTTGCTGGAAACTACCTTTATCAAGGGGAATGTTGGCCGAAAATATTCCTATCTAAGGGGAAATCAGCTAATATATTATTTGATGAATATAAGGCTTGTTAAACTTTCTTATCTAAGGGAAAAATCAATTAGCTTGCTGCTTGATGAGATATGATGCTATTCTCCTATGAATTTCATGCTTCTACTTTGATTCAATTTATTTCATATAAAGGGAATTATATGTATATCATGCCTCTTTCATATGCAAGTTGAAATCTGAAATTAAACAGAAAGGGATTTGGTTATACCATTTGCTATTATCTATGAGCTTCATTCTTGCATACTTGCATATGTGATCATATTAACAGGGAAATGCTAGTTATCAAAGTTTCAGCCGCGGTGTCTCACGACACCACCCATGCACGCCTTTCTTGGCAGGGCGTGCCTCTCATGGCAACCCTCATGGGGAGAGCGGAGGTCGTAAACTCAATAAGCACGGAGATAAGGATTCAGGTAAAACTGCTGCTATATTATGCTAACCCCCATGCACGCCTTTCTTGGCGTGGTGGGTAAATAAACTTTCGGCCGAGGTGTCTCACGACACCTACCATGCACGCCTTTCTTGGCGTGGTGGGAAGGCTTAGTCTCCCGGCGCCCTCTTATGGGGATGACGGAGGTCAGAAAATTTTAAAAAAAAGGGGAAAGGTAAAAAAAAAAAATGCTTAAGTATTTTTATGTGCATATGCTTATGTGTTTCTAACTCACTTTTCATATCATATGACACCTATGCAACAACTATTCATGCTTAGTTTGATGAATGTTGAATCTTTCTAGTCCCCTTTACATGCTTAACATGTGTATGAAGTGTGGCAAATAAATACAAATGGATGCTTATGCTTGTGACATGTATTCGTTGATACTGGTTCTAATACCCTACTTAGCTTGATATGCTATTAGACATGCTTAGAACACATGCTTAAATACATGTTTAACATGTTATCTTTTACTCCATATGTCCATTTTCACATTGATCTACACATGATTATAAAAAAAAAAAGGGATAAGGGGAAGACATACATGAAATGAAATATTTTGACATGACATCCATCATAAAAATACCAAAAAAATAGAAAATTGCTAAAGGAAGGGAGAAGGGTAAAAACTTACAAATCTTTATGGCACAACTTAGCTCTCTTACAAGCTTGAGAGAACTCAAACTTGTGAAATCAAGGGAGAGAAGGAAAGAAATGAGAGTAGGAAGTGTGTAAGGATTTTATGAGAAGGAATTCCCCTCTTATTTATAGATTTTTCTAGCCTCCCTCTTTTCTCATCTATGGCTATCATCTTGACACATAAGGTGCCTTGTCATAAATTGCATGCAAGGGAACTATCTAAGGTGATGCCACTTGTCATGTTGCATGCACATGCATGGACATGTGGCATGCCCTCATCCTTATCCCTTTCTTTGAAAAGGAAAGTAAAGTCTTTGCCATACCTCTTTAATAAATTTAATGAGTTTGTGTCCCCACTTGCCATGAGCTTGCATGTGAGGGAGGTGGATTTTAATTAATCCACTTGCCTCTTTTAAATGAAATATGACAACTATTCATATTTTTATATTCCCCTTTCCCTTTTCAAGAGAAATAAATGGGCTATGGTATATGGTCATATGGGCCTCCAAAGCAATTGTTTTCGCCCATTTATACTTGCTGATTTTATACATAAAGAGAGGGCTATTAGCCTAAATCAAATTGCCTAAGCCCATTTTAGGCCCATTACTTTACTTATGATCATATGGGCCTCTAAATCAATTATTTTCAGCCTTTATGTTGGCTGATTTGCAACATAAAGAGAGGGCTATTACAAATCAAATTGCCTAAGCCCATTTTAGGCCCATTACTTTACTTATGATCATATGGGCCTCTAAATCAATTATTTTCACCCCTTTATGCTTGCGATTTTGTACATAGGGACATGTGCAAAGACAAATATAAAAGAACGATACTACATCTTCCTGCTGGTCTTAGACCGGTCAAGTTAACAAAACCTAAAATCTAATGATGCTATTGTAAATCTTAGAAGTTAATTGTCACTTAAATGACTAAAGATAAATCTATCGGCATCATTGTTAATGTATCCTCTCAAATTCAAGGTCATAAGAAGAAAAGTCTCAAACCCGATCCTCTAAGTATAATCTAGAGTTGACAAGGTTTGGAGAACGATAGATCTTGAAATAATTAATCTAGATTCGATCCTCTGCAAGAAAATAGTCAGAGTTGACAGGGTCTATCTATCCCGGTTTGGTCTTCGGACCGGGTCCGGGTTAACAAAACCTAAAAATCCCATATCAAAACTCATGCTTGCATTACAATCAAGTCAAATATAAAGAACAGATGCTACATACTTCCGGTTTGGTCTTCGGACCGGGTCCGGGTTAACAAAACCCAAAAATGCCATATTGAAATTTAAACTTGTAAATCGAACCTACATTTCAACTAGACATGCAATGTCCATACAACATTTTAAAAGAACAGATACTCGTATGTATGTTGAAGTGTTCAAACAATAGAGACATGTGCAAGTTAGGTATAAAACAAAAGAATGTATATGGTTTCTCTTGGTATTCGACTAGGTCCGTTAACAAAACCTAAAAAAAATTGATATTATAAGAATTTCAAATTAATAATATCTGAGAAGCTAATACATATATAATACAAGATATGAACCAAGATAGCTTCTAAAATTCAAATTCTCAAGAAAAGTCCCAAACCCGATCCTCTATGTTCAAACTAGAGTGGACAAGATTTTGAAGGATTATACTTTTGAGATAACGCTTAGACCATCCTCCTCAGAAACCAACGAGTTGACAAGGTCTATCAATTGATATTAGCCCTATGATCGAGAAGGGTAATTATAATTAAAAATTTCAATGATAAATGATCATGTATTCAAATCTAAATCAATTGTAAAATGATCAAAATCCAAAGAAAATAACAAAATATAAATAAAAAAATGAAATGAATTATTTAAATTAAAACTAAAAAAATAAATAAAATAAATTCACCCCTCCGCAATTGTTTGTCTTCGGGTGACAAATTAAGAAAATTTTTGCTCACAAAGAGCTAATGTCAAATTAAATACATAACTACTCACACTCAATATTCCTAAAGCCCGTAAGGACATGGCCTGTCCTGTCTGGTTTTATATATAATAAATGGCTCACTGACCTCGACCGGGTGGTTTGCGAATATACCACCTTATTTGGTCACGCCGTATGTTCCCCAACGGCTTTGCTCTTTGAGGTGAAATGTAGAATGTATTTGGGCAAAAAAGCCCTATGTCTAAGGTCGACTTATATTTGTCCCCTGACAAACTCCACCCCAGTCTACAAGGACACCTGACGACCAACCATGTGTGCCGACAAGGATCCTTCTGGTCGACTACCTCCTCACGACCGTGGATCGCCATACCGGATGACGGAACCATGGGATCTTGATCGGCCATCGTTCCCCACAAAAGTTTTAAGTTAAAATAATAAATTTCATAAGTTCTACACTCCACTCAATGCAATTATATACTCGTCTTAACGATTCATTGACTAAATTTTAATCGAAAGTGCTCTCTCACGGGAGGTAATTAACTATGGGCTTTAATAGAAACCCGAACCAGATATAAAAAAGTTCTCACCAAATGAGAACGAAATCTGGGTAGTGTCTTATCTACTATTCATCTGCCTTCTGAAATTATCACTGACACTTAAACAACTCTTTCCTTTTTTTTCAAAGAGGTCATAATTGATCCCACAAGCTAATTAAGCTGGATCATTCCATTAACGATCCCATCTTATTAGCTAATCAAATAGGAGTACGTCCCCAGTTGGCATCCTATTCTGAGGTTTAGATCATGTCTTTAAGGTCCCCTTTCCTCTTTTCAGCTAATTAAGATGGATTATGTCGTTAACAGCCCCATCTTATTAGCTAATCACATTAGAGTAAGTCCCCAGTTGGCTTCCTATTCAAAGAACTAAGAAAAGGAATCAAGCTATTGAAGGACCCATTTCTTTAGACTGCTCAAATAGGATTAAGTCCATATGACCTCAATTTAGTAGTCAAAGTGTTGTGGATTAGGATCAAGCATTTCAAGCCTCTTTTCCCCAGCATAGTTTTTAAGGATTCGATCATGTCTTTAAGGACCCCTCTCCTCTCTTTAGCTAATTAGGATGATCATGCCCTTAACGGCCCCATCTTATCATAATGTTACTTCGATATTAATATGTATGGAAGCAGTTAAACATTTTGATTATTTCGAGGTTGTTTGTTAGAGTATTACTCGATGATGTTAACCTATAAGGAAGAGGTCAAATCAAGACAACCATTTGAGATTGTAGCCAAAGTTACTCTTTAATCTTTGACTTATAATAGAAGGATAATAATATTTCAAGCTATCTTCTTTTCAATGTTAAAATGTCACCAAACCTTGACTTGCTTCTTGGACTGGTAATCAATTAGATATTCAAAATATTAACATGGACGATCTTTTGAAATTAAAAGCTATCCCGTAGCTTCTCATAAAAACTAAAGAATCATAATTTGATGTTGTTGACCTCATTTTTGGATGAGGTTAATTTGGCAATTAGGAGATCCTAATCTCAAATAGGATTTTCTTAATGTTTAAGACACCTCACCTAGTGTCATAGAAAGTCTTTATGAGTTTATTCTAACCTATTTGATATAGGTAGAATCAATCCAAATTTTCAATTTGGATTAAGTTAAATAAATCAAATTAAAATAAATGAAAGGATCTAAACCCATTCCATTTGAATTAAATTGATCATTTGAACTCATTTGAAATCATACATAACCCATTTAAGCTAAATGAGTTAAAATGAAATTAAATTTAAAATCAATTCAAATTAAATGGTTTAATTAAATCATAATGCAATTGATCATCAATTGCATTAAGGTTTAAAAAATAAACTAAACAAATTCAAAGGGTAAGATTAAATCCAAATACTTTGCATCAAAGCATTTGGTTGAAATCAAATTCCCTAAGATAATTCAAATGGAACAATATATAATCTTAAATCCATTTTAAGATTAATTTTGGTATATCATACTTTAATCCAAACTAAGATGATAATGCCATATTGCATAAAAATAAAAATAAAAATAACACAAAAGAAAATGGGAAATAAAAAGAAGAAGGGAAATGCTAATTTCCTTCTTCCATCTCTTCCCATGCAAAAACCCTTCTTCCCACCTCATCCACTCCAAGACAAAAGCCACCTCTTAAAAGGAGAGACTATCACCTCCCTATTTTCATTCCAAAAGCATCGCCAAGGAAAGTGGTGAAGTTTCCAACCATCATCGGACCTTCTCACCACCGGCAAGCTGGAATCCGGGTATGCAATTTCTCCCTCCCCCTATGAATTTAGTTTTGGAGCTTTGTGAAGAAAGTTGGATCCTCAAATGGATCCAATCGTATAGATTCACCCTAATTCGATCCCTGATCATTTTGGGATCAAAATCTTGGCTTGATTCATCGGCGAACGCTGGTGATTGGCAAGAAATCATAGACGGTGTCCGTGATTCGCCAGCGAGCCTCAAATTTAATCCAGGCCGTCTGATCCTTCTCTTAGGATCGGAGGTCTTCGATTTAGGCACACGATTTGAATAACGATCCCTCATTTTAACTCTACTGCGCGGGTCCCTCCTACTTAAAAAATCATTAGTATTTAGATAATTAACGATTTAATTAATTAATTAAAATCCTAAAAACTTCCAAAAATCATATAAAATCAAAGAAAATTCAGAAAATTACAAATAAAAGTTCAATGGATTCATCTTGATGAGAGGAATCCATATAAATTAAAATTCCTAATTTTTATTAGGTAATTTTCCCTTAATTTTGGTTTAATTAAAAATATTAAACCTTAATTACTCTCAAATTAATAATCCAATTAAGTTGAAAGTTTAGGGAAATAAAATTAAGCTTAAAACATACCTTAGGAAAATTTTTGGAAATTTAATTCTCTGAATTCAAGGGAAATTATAATTCCATTTGTATTAATCTTTAAAATTAAATTAATTATCCTTTAATGAAATAATTAGAAAACTTTAATCTAATAACCTTAAATCAACATAATGAATATTAATAAATATCAGAATACTAATTAAACCTAATCAAACCTATATGAACCTGATAGATCACTAATTAACCTAATTAGGTAATTAAAAGAATTAAATAATTCAATTAAATGATCTGAACTTAATTAAATCATAATAAATCAACTAGTTAACCAAAAAATATGAATAAACCCTCATTGGAAAGGTATTTCAGTGAAGAATAAAAATTCTTTAATGAATCTTAATAAATTTTGCTTAATTTAGGTTTTAATGAAATAATTAAAACCTTAATTACACCCCTAATTACATCTAATCAAGTTGAAACTTTAGAAATATAAATTGGCATGTAACCCCTTGCCATAATTATCTCAAACCCAATTGGTCTATAAATTTGGAATTCTTGATTTTCTAAATCTCTAGGTCAATATGAACTAAATAATAATTAAGAAGAATCATTAATTCATTGAATCAACAAATAAATTGAACTAATCTGAAATAAACATCAAAAATACTTAGGGTAATTCATCAAAACTTTCTAAGTCAAAGAATTTAATCAAATATCAAAATTTTAAGAAATTAATATTAATAAACTCAGATCAAATAATTAATCTAAGTGCTTAGGTTAAGCATAATCCTTGAACAAACTTAAGGTATTAATTCATATTAATGGACTTAAAACTTAAGCTTACAAATTCATAATTTTAATAACTTAAGTTAAATTGAATAAAATCAAACTCCTTAAAATAACATAAGCCAAATCAAATGAAACCCATATAACTTAATTAAAAAAATGAAACAAAATAACTTAAATAAATCAAATAAATTACATCAAATAAAGCAATTCAAACAAATGAAATAACATAAATCAAACCCAAACATAAATAAAATCAAAAGGATTAATTAAAATACTTAAGGATTTAGTTAGACTTTTGGAAACTTCATTAGGATTTAGGATGTGGGATAAAATGAGTTTCACCTAAAAATGAAATTCATTATAATTCTTTATTCTTGAAAACATATACAACTTTAACCAAATAAAATGAACATAAAAATGGAAATTAAATCACTAAATCATTTGAATTGAAACCACCCAACGGTAAAAATTAAATCAATTCAAACTTCAAACTTAAACTTAAATGCCTAGCAAAGACTTACTACACAAACCCCACTTCTACATACACTAGATTACTTAGGTCATAGACTCTAGATCTATGTTAGATCATTCTGTGATTTTCTTTTAATTTTTTGTGATATGTTGTGCCATGCTTCACATGTATGTGTGGTATTGCTTTTAGCTTGTTTGTTAGCCGGATGTTAGGTTCTTTCTAGATTTAATATTTTTTTTCAGGACTATGTTAAGGGATCGTAATAAATAAATCATAAAATTATGTTTGTGCAAAAATCCCTTAACATAGTCCATATGGGCTTGGCAAGCAACTAATGCTAAGCCCGTATGTTTGTGAAATATAAACTTTGTGTGTGTGTGTATTTCCTAACATCTGCAGACTTAGGATTTTTTTTGAATTTTAAATGTAAATTTGAGCTTAGAATTAGGTTAGATCTATGGGGTTTAGGATTAGGACGACCCCATGATGGTGCGGTGGTCCCCTGTGGAGCCCGATGGATGTCCTGAAAAGGAGACTTTCCGAAAGAAGAAGATCTAACTTGTAGTTCTAGGTCGTTATATAAGAGACTTCACCCATTTTTCTTTCTTCCTGGGTGTAGCATCTAAGTATTGGCCTTTTCTTATATAATTTAATTTGGTTTTGATTTATTTTAAGTGCAATAGAAACAACATGCTTTTCTTAGTTTCTTTGTGTTATATTTGTGTGTGATGAATGCTGACATAGGCTCATAGATAAACTAAATTTTTACCCAATTAAATCAATCAAAATATAAAAATAAATATAACTCATAATCTTCATATAAAAACATAGGACATTAAAATAAGATAAAATTTGTAGCAACCTCTGAGATGGATGTTTTAACATCATGCATAATCATATTATTTCACTCTTGATTAATGAAGGACTTCTATTTTTGCCAGAGAACATGGACTTGACCTTTGAGAACATATGATGAAAGTACACGTTCTTCTATTCTAATTTGTCCCATAATATTTTTCTAATTACATGCATTAGACATAAATTGTATTCCTATAACCTAAATGAATCTTGAGTCAAAATTCAAAAAAGTCTGCAAAATATGCATTAGTTTGGGCCATCTTCATACTCTACATAATCTTAGGGATTAAGGAGTAAGTCTAAGTTCATAGATTTCTTTCCTAAGAATACAACAGCCCAACCATCTTGCATTCATATCACTTAGCCTCATGGTTTTAAAATGTGCTTAGGTGGTGTTAGCACGTGCTTTTCCATCTGTAAGTCCGTAGAGTCGTGGATAGTTCCTCAAGTGAGGAGAATGACCAATGATTCCTAAGGATAGAACTTGGTCGAGCATCTAACATGTGTTAGAAGCACCTGTAGACTAGGTTCTGAAGCATCCTTTTTAGGAATAAGTCTTCAACCCTAGACATTTCTGCAATCTTGTGCTGCTAGAATTTAAGCCCTAAATTTTTTAAAAAATGATAACTTGAAATCTAAAATTAAATCTCAAATTTGAAGCCCAATCATAGGATAAATGAAATGTCTATTGTATCCCAGTATCAATAGGCATTTCCTACTCTTTTACATTTGACTCTTAAAAAAAATAACTCTCTCCAATTTGGACCTCTCCCAATTGAATTTCCCAAAATCAATCCTTTGAAAGCTACCTTAGTAGTCTTTAGGAATAACCACTTATTTCTTTAATCGAGAGTATTCTTAGGAAAAGATCATTCCTAAGATGTTATTAACTATAGAGGCTTGCCTTTATAGGAAATCATGATCCCAAGATAAAATAAACCATGTTCTACTTTTCGATGTAGTTTAGGGAAAAATACTCTGGTACATGAAAGACCCATTAGCCTTAGGAGTCTTTTATTGAAATGATCGAATCCATTACGGGAGAGTATGTTTATCTTTTGAGATAATATACTTATTCCTTAATGTCGTATTTGGTCATCTAAATAAAAAATTACTAAACTTTATGTGGTGTCATTTCTTTTCTCTATTTCAGAGAAAACACTAACGGATGTTTCTTCATTCTTCATATGTGTTATTTCCAAGTAGAATTTTCTATATGTAGTGTTTTAACTGACCATAAGATGAAGGAATATTTTCACTATCCATCAAATTGAAAAAAACCAATAATATAACAAAACCAATGTATATCAAAAATCTAAAATAAAAATGCAGATAATCAAAAGTGAATAAAAACTAATTTATGAAAAAATGAAAAGAGATAAAAAAATCAGAAAAAGAAAAATGCACATTATAAGTTTATTCCCAAATTTGAAGATTATATGAGAAATCATGATAAAATATATTGAATATCCATAAATAGACTAATATTTAAATTTTACAGATTACTATAAGTATAGAATTTGTTAAAGAAAATTTATTTATAGATTTGAGATTTTCTATAAAATAAAAATATGATGTCATAATATTGATGAAGGATTTGATCATTCAAACGACTATTTGATTCTTAATTAACATAATTTAAATAATTTAAATTAATATTGATTTTCATTTAGAAATTGATATTAAAAATAAATCAATTTAAAGTCATTTATTTGATTGTATCCTTTTATCTTGAGATTAGTACATGATTTATAAATTTTAAAGAGATATATCAATATTATTTTTAAAAATGTATTTATTTAGTATTTTTTTTAAAAAAAACACTCAAAGTGATTTTTAGATGTTTTGAGTATTTTTAAAAATAACTAATGTAATTAAACATGATTTATTTTAAAACATAAAATATAAACAAAATAAGTCAAAAACATAAAGGAAAAAAATAAAAGTGATCTCAAACTGCCCCCTTAGCCTCTGTCCTAACACTTTGTTAAATGATTTTAAACTCTACAATCTTTAGATATCTATCTCCTCTAAATAAATTCACCCATATGATTTAAAGCCAAAGCCTATTTTGAAAATAGATAACAATTGCTTATATTTTCTATTCAAAACACTTTAGCTTATTGGATAAGTGCAATATTATAAAAAAAGATGTTTTATTAGATTCCTCTATCACAATAATATCAATATCATTAGGATGTATATTAGCTTCTTTGATATAACTTGTAAAACAAAAAAGCATGGAGGTTTGAGGTTCATTTCAATTATTGAATTGACACACTTTAACAATCTTTATCTTGTTTGAAGATTATTACACTCTTATGATCTTGTTTTCAAATGATGGATTTCTAAACACACTTTTATATGGAAGATCCCTCAAGCTCGAGCTTCTTTATTTTGAAAAAAAAAACCGTGAAAATTATAGTCATTCTCAAAGCTATTACTGTTTATTGCATAACTAGTGGGTATAGTTTTAATGTGTCTTGAGATCCATTGATTAATGATAAATTTCTAATAAATTTTTTTGATGTCAAGATTCTCTCTTATATTTTATTTCCCAATAATTATCCCTCACTTTGATTATAAACAATGACGGTTGAGATATTTAATATTTCAATCATGGATATTATCAAAGCTATAATAAATACTCTCTTATTGGTGATGGCATGAACTCCTTGGTTTGGAATGAAAATTCTAGTCACAATTTTAAAGATTTTATGTATGCTTTTTATAGAAATTTGTCTAATTAATTTGAAATTTGTTATTACTTAGTTCACTACATAAGCCATTTTATTTTGGATTTTTTTCTCTCTTTTTATTCACTTTAGATGGATTCATTTTGCCGGACAATGATGAGAAGCCAGCCCTAATGTTGGGTAAGTTTTGCTTATAGGATTGCATCTTTATTCTTTTTGATTATCTGCAGTACTCTCTCCTTTTAAGACTATTAGCAACCGTAGAATGCAAGTCTTTTCTTATAATTTTTTGTCTGCTGAACTCTTTACTCTTTACTCTATACTTTTAGGCCTTGCTCTGCAAAATTCTTCCAATTATTTACTTTAAACCTGAGCGCCTTTTAGCCATAAAAATATTTTTGGAAAGCTTTAAAATAAACATTTTAAAATTCATCCTATTTAATGGTTCATCACGGTCACCGACGTTGAAGCTCTCACCACTTCCTCTTCACTACTCTTCACATTTCCTGCCTCATTGCTTCTGCTATAATGCATACCATTCTGTGGAAAGCCATTGTATTGGCTGTAGCTCTCCTTCAGAGAAGCTATTTTATGGAGGCAAGTCTCAACCTCCATTGGAGACAAGATCACCAAGCTTCCTGGCCAACCAAACGTCACATTTGAGCAGTTCTCAGGGTACATCACAGTGGATGAGAGAAAGCAGAGGTATCTTTTCTACTACTTCGCTGAAGCAGAATTGGATCCTTTGTAAGCCTGTGGTTCTTGGTTAAATGGAGGTAAAGCGGACACTGAAACCCGAACACAAAAAAAAAAGTTTGTTTGTCTCATAAAGCAAAACAAAGAGTAAAGTTCAAGGACATAACAAGAAGGAAAAGGATATCCTTTCTTTCTCTATGTCTTCCAGTTGTAACTGTTGTTCTACATCTTTACAGGTCCCGGTTGTTCATCCGTCGGGGTTGGTGCCGAGAACGGACCTTCAGACCAAGCGGCCGAGAATTGGTGAGAAATGAGTATAGCTGGAACAAAGGTACCTTTACATGGCCTCTTTACTTCTTTGGCTTTTGATTCAAAATCCAAGCTTTTACCTTTGTTCCATCTCTTTCATAGAGGCGAACATGTTGTATTTGGAGACCCCAGCTGGTGTTGGGTTTTCTTACTCCATGGATAGCTCATTCTATGAAAAAGCGGATGATAAGTTGACAGGTAAGATCTTTTACAAGTATGCCTTCTTCTTTCCTCTTAAAGCTTGTGAATCCTTTTGACATTTGAATATTTGCTACCGCTTATTTGATCTGCTTTAGATTCAAAGGTCTTACTTTGAATCCCAAAATGGGTTTTTTTGAAGTTTTTAGGCAAAATGAAACCTCTGAAACCTCTTTACCTTTTCTTAAAGCTAGACAATCTAGTCTTCCTGCTTCGGTGGTTCTCCAAGTTCCCCAGTATAAAGATAAAGATCTCTACATAGCAGGAGAAAGTTATGCAGGTCATCTCTCTTCTCTCCTCCCTCCTCCCTCTTTCTCTCTCTCTCTCTCTCTCTCTCTCTCTCATCTGTACTGATTGTCTTTCCAATCTTAGGGCATTATATCCCACAGCTGGCCGATCTCATCGTCCAGTACAACAAGAACGGAAGGACTTTTAACCTCAAAGGGATAGCTGTGAGTCAAGTTATGCCCTTGTTTTCTGTTTGTTTATTTCGCTGATCTAAACAAATCTGATTGTGCCGTTCTTCACGGTTACCAAATTCTGCATGGGAAATCCTGTGCTGAGTTTGCCACCGATTTCAATTCAAGGGCAGAATACTTCTGGTCTCATGGCTTGATATCTGATTCCACATATAATATTTTCACTACTACCTGCAACTATTCGCGATATGTCAGTGAGTATTACAGCGGCTCTCTTAGTTCAATCTGCTCCAAAGTTATGAGCCAAGTCACCAAAGAAACCAGCAGATTTGTTGACAAATATGATGTTACACTTGATGTCTGCATCTCATCAGTTCTTTCTCAATCTAAAGTTCTGAATCCTCAAGTAGGTAGACCTGAAATTGCCTATCACTAACAAATTTCTATTTGTTTTTTTTTACTAATAGTACTTTTTTTTTATTTTTGTTTCAAAGTTAAGGAAGCTGTAGATGTCTGTGTGGAGGATGAAACTCTAAATTTTGAATAGGAAAGATGTGCAGGAAGCATTATGCTCGGCTTAACTGTGACGAGGTGGACTGTTTGCAGCAGGTAAACTCAAAAACTTTATATTCATGACAAATTTCTCTGGAAGTGGCCCTTTGTTTCTACTTCCTCTTATCTGGCGCGGATATCCTGGGCAAGCCAGTTTAATTCTAATTGAGAGCTATCCAGCTGTAGATTTGAATTCGAAAAAGAATCGACGATTAGTGGTAGAAGCTCAAAGCAAGAACAATATGTTTTAAACATTGGATCAAAGCAATAGTGCTAAGATTTAAGTATAAATGCAGCTTCAACGTTTTGTTTTCTGCATGTTGAAGTAATAATTGATCTCAATTTCTTCCTTAGTGTTTTGAGTATGATCTACTCAACTTGGAAATACCAACCATAACTCTTGTGGGTTCGCTAGTTGAGTCTGGAATACCAGTTCTTGTGTACAGGTAATGAAGCAATCCAAATATATTGGAAGTTTAGCTTAGTTCAGTGTATCTTGCTTCAAATTACTGAATTAATCTTTGTTGTTGCAGTGGAGATCAAGACTCTGTCATTCCTTAACTGGGAGCAGAACCCTGTTGCAGAAATTACATAAACTTAGATTGAATACTACAGTTCCTTACAGAGTTTGGTTTGAGGGGCAACAGGTAAACTTTCTAATGGCTATTTTCTCATTGATTTGAACCTAATTCTTCCCTCACTTCACCAGGTAGGAGGCTGGACCCAGGTGGTAACATCCTCTCTTTGCCACTATAAGAGGAGCTTCACACGAGGCTCCATTTTCACAGCCAGAGAGGTCTCTTTGTCTCTTCAGAGCTTTCCTGCAAGGGAGACCAAAACATTCTAATAATATAATCTCTCTCTTTCTCTCTCTGTCTCTCTGTGTGTGTATGAAGCAGACCTTCCTTTCTCAAGTTCAGGAGAGTGGGTGTGTTTTGTGTTTTGTGCATTTAAGTGAAGTGTATTTAGGTGTGAGTTGATGAAATTCTGTGAAGGTATTGAGCTCACAAATGCGTGTTTCAGATTGGCTTTCAGCTTTGCTCAGATATGTTGGCTTTTTTTTAGGAAGGAAAATCATGTTCTTGTTCATCTGCTTTAATTTGCTAAATATTTTGTGATATTAAAGATTTAAAGTGTTTATATAAATTATAAATTTTAAGTATTAGAATTAAATTTATAAAACAAATTATAAATTTTTTAATATTTTATTTGAATAATATTTCTTTTAAAATATAACAAATTATAATTTTTTGGATGAGTGACACCATCTTTGTTTCTTTTTAGAGTATCTCCTAAATTGACGATAAATGCAAAGAATTGTTTATTTTAAAATTATTTGGGTCTGATGTAAATAGAGTTAAGTCTTTTCTTAATGGTTTTAATATCTGCACGGTTAGGATTATATCATTTATTATGTATTAATAGCTTCATTTTTATGTTATTATTTTCCTTAGTAGCACCAATTATTTGGATTAATTTAGATAATTATCTCATTAGCCTTTTAAATTTATGTTAATCTAGACGTGATCATTTAAATGATTTGATAAATTCTATTAGTAATTATGTGAATGAGAGTTCATTGATGGTTAAAAGATGACTTTTAAAAAAATTTATGAAATTTTCTTAATTTATAAAAGGTGAGTGTAGGAATATTCGTGACTTTTGAGAGGTGTTTAATATTTTAGTTTTGTATAAAAATTTAACTCATATAGATAAAAGAAGTGTTGTAGAAGACATAAGAATTTTTATATGAAAAAATTCTTATAAAAGGGAAAAAAATCATATGGTTTAATCCAATTGAAATAGTTTTATTAGTATATATCAATGATTATAAATAATATTTTTCCTCATAGTTTGGAAAGAAGATAATTCAATATAATGGATATAAATTGTAGAGAATAAATTTTAATATAAGTGATGACTTGAGCTTCTAAATTTATAAAAGAGTCAGTTGATGATGGTCAAATTATTAATTGAATGTGGTGTTCAAACAATAGTATAACAAAGAATAAGTTCATTGATAGTGGTTGTTCTTCAATAAATTTAGTGATGGATTGACAGTTAAGCAAAAATAGATCTCGAAAATGGTAAATAATGTCAAGTTCGACGACACCAATGGCAATCCAAAATATTGAGTAAAGAATCGAAATAAAATCGACAGTGGCTCAACAAAGATACTATTCGATGATGGTGGGCAAATAGATTGATAATATTGGTAGGGTTTTGATTGGACTATAATCACATGATGATGGTTCATGACTTATGATGATTTGATCCTGGTCAATGACGCTTTAAATAACGATTTGAATAGCACCGAACCAGATGAAGAAAATGGTTTGAGATAATGGACGAAATGGCATATGGAAAGGATGTGTGAAATTGTATCGGGCAATGATTGATGACATTGGTCTCAGCATGGATCTACCTCAAATGAAGGTGGGTGGCAAATACTCAAGACCCACAATCTTGACACTCCTGATGACATGGTCATAGCTCTGAGTAGTTGGGTGGTGGCATCAAGCAATGATGCCGAAGTTGTCTCATTAGTCTGGCGCCGCCAATGACCTGATGGTTGGTGACAGAAATCCGTGGAGGTCAATTTTGGTGAGTGATGGTCCATTAACTACAAGTTGGTTATTTACGATTACCAAGACGTATTATTTCTCCCTAAGATGGATGATAGGACAAGCGACAACACCAAAGTGGTAATGAAGATGGTGATCCAACAATGGTGGTTGAGCAGTGATTTGATAAGGATATCACAATTGAGTGACATCAATCGCGATCCTATACTGATGGTGATCATGATATTTGAAATGATCTGACAGACCTGGAAATTTCAAATGATTTTGGTGATTGATGATTTTGCATCAATTGAGTGGTGGTCAACTGACATCATTCTTTAAGATTTTGAGCTTGTCTTCTAGAGTTTAGGTTTTTTCATGTAAAGAATGAAAACATATTTATAGGTTTTGGGAGTGACGTCCCTTATAAATACTGTAAAATCAAACCATAGACCTATAATGATTCTGATTACAGATATATTTTAAGATTTCAAATAAAGGTAGAATTAAGAGATCTAGAGGTTGTTAGATTCATCTCTTTGAGCCACTTAATTCAACTATAAGTATGCAATTTTTAGAAGCTAGTTAAACATCTAAATGATATCTCAAAATTTTTTATTATATTTAAAGTATTTGGTCTAGACTAATCAGGACTCCGATTGGGCTGTTTTGGCATCATTTAGTTAGCCCCATAGAGATGGTAATTTTGATTATATTTGTGGCCAATAAAGAGTTTGAAAAATCAAGATTTTAATTTCAAGAGATATCCAATCACATGTACATCAGAATTCGTGCTTAAACAGATGAATTTTTCAATGATATATCAATAAATATTCATTTGATGTTCTATTGAGTCACTTATGATAGTAATTTAAGTTATCATAAATTTGGTTAAGATATAAGTCAAATCTTATTAACTTATGATAGTGATTTAAAGTAATCATAAATTTGGTCAAGATATAAGTCGATCTTATTACAATAATTTTTTTAATAATTTTAGTGTTTAAAGTGACATTAAAGTCATTATAAAATAATATTAGTGGCTTTATGTTCAAATTTTGAATATGTTGATGGATATGATTTGATAATTAGTATTAATGAAATTAATTATTTTATTATAATAAATAATTCCCTTTAGAATTTTTTTAAAGTGCTAATGTTCAAAAGTTATTAGATTTATCATCTCCTTTTGTTAAGTGATAATTTAATTCAACTCTAATATTAGAGGCTATTTATTTGCAACTATTTAGAATTTTAAAGTATTTTAAATATAATATATTTTAATGCTTTAAAAAAATAAAAAAAAATTTATCATAAATTCTTTAAAATACAATTAAAATATAAATTTTCAAATATATTTTACACAATATTGCATCAACGCACCTAATAAACCCTAAGACCTAATAATTTTAATAATACATTTATTCAAAGTATTTCTTCAAGCATTTTTCTTGAGTAGTAAGAGAAATTAGCTTCTCATACCATATGCAAAAACTATAGCACTTATTGTATTATATGATTCATAAAAGTATTATTTGATTTAAAATTGATTAAAATTAAAATTCATCTTTGAAAATGTAGGAGAAAGATATTTTCTTAAATGATATTATAAGAATTTACTAACTAATATATTTATTCTTACTATTATTTGAAATTCAATAATTTTTTCCATTTGTAATACCCATAATTTAGGCAATTATCAAATTCCTTAAAAACTGAAGTAGAAAATAATTTTTAAATTCCTCAAAATTATAATTTCTATATATTTTAATTTCAACTAGATATTCAAAACTTCAAAATCCCTACATTTAAAATAAAATATAATTAAAATATTTCAATTAAATAAACCCTAATAATAATTTTGAAAATAATTTTTTTAAGGTAAAAAGAGTTTTTTTATCATTTAAATTATTTTCATGATAAATTTATACATTAAGTGTATTTTTTAAAAAAATTTAAATTCAAAATATTCAAAAATGAAGTAAAATCTCAACTAATAGAAATGGGCTCATAAAATAGTGCCTTCGAAAATCTCATTCTTAGGTCAATTTGATCATTAGTATGATTTGATTGATTTGATCTTTGATTTGACCTGTTGATATTGGGTGTACCTTACAAGTGAACTAAGCTTTAGTGATCATACCTAACGGTTCGGTTGATGGGTTATCCAAGCAAAGGACGATAAATATTTATTTTAATTCAAATTAAATGACATTATTATTATTATTATTATTATTATTATTATTATTATTTAGAAAAAATGAGGGTCTCACTTAAATTTTATTTCAAAAAAATTACAGTACAAATATATGACATTTAACAGCTAAACATTGAGAAGATGGTTTCAAAAACTGTAAAATAGGAGCTGCTAACAAAGTAAAAAGGTAAAACCTGTGAATGAGCCAAAAATCAAAGTATGAAATAAAAAAGATAAGAAGGAGAATCAACGTCAAATTTTGAGAACTGGATCCCAGCTCAAAAAATCAGCATGCAGAGATGAGATAGAGACTCCGTCCAGGGCAGTCAGCATCGCCAGTCAAACAAAGTTTTACACGGGAAGAGAAATGCAGAGGACAAAGGAATTATGACATTTTTGGGCTGCATAAAAAACTAAACTTCCAAAAATTAGCAGAGGCAACATTGACGCCAGTTGAGTCCATTAGATTGTTGGTGATACATCATTGCTCCAAAAACTAAAGCCTTCCTTCGAATCATGACCAAGGGGAAAAGAGGTATGCAATAATAGCAGATGTAAAAGAAATGTCTTTCAGTTAATTGAATCAGCATGAAGGGGATTGAACCCACGTGCAGCCATAACGAGCACTACTTTGCCCATAAATAGTAGAAATATCCAAAAACATACCATTAGTCCAACTGTAAAAACCAAAAATTGTATCAATAATAGACAAAATATGCTAGAAATGATTAAGAGAAGTATAAACTTTGAATTGCATGCCGCACATTTTCTTTAAGTTTTCATCTATAGCTTTTCTGCCTAATGGCGAGACAAATTTTGGCTATGGTATAGCTGATGGGAGAAGTAATAGAGCTAAGATACATTTGTATATTTCAAATTATTTAATGAGCTAAGGTACAAATGATCGGGGCATCCGACAAGTTATTTATATCTTAGCTCGATTAGAACTCGTTCATGATTATTCTATTAATTAATTAAATATACTTGAATATTTCAATATATACTTCATTAAATGAACAAATTTGGATAACTCATTGCTTAATTTATTTGTAATCATAAATAATATTATTTAAAGCTCATGAAAAAAACTCATTAAGCTTGATAAACACTATCATTTAATGTTTATGAATAAGCTCATGAATAAGATTGTGAAGAATCTCATTTAAATTTATATTAATTAAATCATTAATTTATAAATAAATTAATAATATATATATATATCAATTTAATTAATTATATTAATTAATTAAAATAAGATTCTTTTAGTTAATTTTTAACTATTTTTAAACAAAGCTATATCTAAGGTGGAAACGGACCACACGCTGTTTAATACGACGCTATTATTATTAACGATATTCCCACCCACAAGAATGTGTGTTTTGGATACCCATTCCAAAAAAAAAGCCTCTAAAGCTTAAGGCTAATTTGGTTATAAAATAAGTAGCCTACAATATTATTCAATTAATTTGCTTGATAATATTTATTTGCTTAGAAAATAAATAACTTGATAATAATACACATTAATCTATTTGATGAAACTCATTTTATTTTGATCAACAAGCTATTTGATAATGACTTCATTATCTTAATATTAATCTAATACAAATATGGGCAGAACTAGCTCCTTAATTCAAGGTTGGCTAAATTTTTAATTAATTAAATAATTTAATAATTTAAAACTAAAAATAAATAAAATTAATATTTAAATTAAAGAAATAATTAGTAAAATAATATCACGATTTTTTTAAGAATAAAATATAAGAGAGTAAGATTATTAAATTCGTGAACTATTATTTCAATTGATTAAACAATCATTTGGTAATAATGTGTTAAATTAGTTTTTTTTTAAAGAGATTAATTGCATAAAATGCAAAGTGAACTAATATTTTTTAAGAGAAAATATCATCGTGTCAAGACAGTAATTTTTGGCTTTATCCCTAAAAATCTGTAATTTGCACCTACGAAATGACATCAATCAAGTAAGATTTTCACCATAGTAATGATTTCAACCTCTAAAAAATTTAAAAAAATTAAGGGACTATAGGATAATTTTTATTTTATGCTATTTTAAAAGAGATTTACATACATATCAGACAACTCATATATAATTATATATCTAACATCTATACTATAATATTTACAAAAATATCATCTAAATTTCAACATCACATTAAAAATATCATCAAGTAAAATACATCTTTTTAAATAAATAAATATCTAATTTTAAATATTAAATATATAAATATATAAAAAATTATGTAGTATATATATATAAATCTTTCATTTTAAAAATATATTTATTTAATACATATTTAAAATATTTTATTTTATTTTAAAATATAAATTATATTAATTTTAAAAATGTTCAAAAACAACTTTTGATGTTTTAAATGTTTTTAAAATAAAAAATTATAATCAAATATATTTTATTTTTAAATAAAATAAAAAAATGATATCAAATAACCTCTAATGAGAGTTTCTTGTTAAAAAACAAAAAAGAGTTGCACAAAGCTTTGAAAGGGAAAGAAAATTCTAAATTATAGCGCTACGTAGTTTATTAAAAAGCCCTGCATTTTTTATGGCCATCAATTTAAGACCTTCAAAATATAGCAAATTAAAAATATGAGGAAAGTTATGACGTTTGATATGGCACTTAAAATAATACTAGTAGAAGCACAAATTTTGATGCTAAAAGCAAATTAATCCGAAGTTAAACTGATCAAGACTTAAAATATCCAAATTATGTCGGTTAAATCCCTAAATAACTCTCAAACATAGTGTTTATAATAAATCGAGCATCTCGACGAATCTAATCTAATGTTCTAAGATCTCATAATTGACTTCATTCAAAAGCATTCAAAATACATCATATGATCAAGGAAATCAAGATGAGCCGTCCATGGAGAGTGAATTTTTGTATATATGAGATGCCACTACTCCAATCTATAAACCATCATTCCTCATATGGGAGGCCAAAACAAAGAGAGGAGAGATCTCTAAAAGAAGATTCTCCAAAGACAATCTCGCCACCACTGACGGTCAATTAATCCCGGCCGGAGCCGCCAACCGCCATCGCTGATCCTCGCCATCAATCTCGCTTGCTCCATCATGACCTTCATCCAATCGATGCCCTCATGCTCACCATCCTTCGCTACCACAAGAATCATAAACCTCAACGATTATATTTGTTTGTCTAATTTTGGGATTCTCATCACGCCTCTTCATATACAATTATGTAATCCCGTTATCGAAAACTCAGACCAAATAAATATATAGTAGTTTTTTTGCCAGCGTGATTTTCTCTCTTTTGAGATTTTTCACATAAAATTCTGAGTTTTCTTGTTCACTTTTAAATACATGCTTTGGATTTCACGACAAGCCTAAGGCGAACTTTCACTCTATGCAATTGATTTTCTAAAGACGCAATGCCGGTCAGGAACTGATTCTCATTATTTCATTCAGACACACCAAGTTTCCCAACAAGATCAAAACCACCATCGAGGTGGAGCATTTCAAACTTTTAAAGAGCGCAAGCGAATAATGAAGATTCATCAAACTTCATTCCTTCAGATTTTGTCTAGGGGCAACTCTAATCTCAAAAAATTATCCAAATCAATATTCGGATATCTAATGATTATCGCAGAGAAAGTCAAGAATATCAATGGAAAAGACCAAGGTTAAGGAACAACTTTGGCTACAACCATAAACGGATGTTTTGATTCGACCTCTTCCATACAGGTTAACGTCATCAAGTAATACTTTAACAAACAACCTCGGATGTCAAAATCCTCAATTCAATTCGACCTCTTCCATACAAGTTAACGCCATCGAGCAAAGACTCGACAAACAACCTGATAGGTCAAAAGGTCCTATGGACTTCCCATGGTTCTTCCATACGTTAACGCCATCTGCACTCGACAAATAACGGATAGTCAAAATCCTCAACATATTCAATTCAATCTCTTCCACGTGTTAACGCCATCGAAGAAAGACTACAAACAACCTAAGATAGGTCAAAAGGTCCTGAACTTCACTTCTCTACATTGCGTCGCCATCTGCACTGACAAACAACTCGGATGGGTCAAAATCCTCGGATTTAATTCAACCTCTTCCACATTGCAACGCCACGTCGTAACACTCGACAAACAATCTCGAATGGTCAAAATCCTCACGGATTCAATTCAACCTCTTCCACATTAACGCCATCTGCAGTAACATCTCGACAAACAACCCTGGATAGGTCAAATGGATCTAATTCAACCTCTTCCACATGCGTTAACGCCATCGGTAAAAGACTCGACAAACAACCTGTGATAGGTCTGGGTGGACTTTCCACACAAAGTTAACGCCATCGTAACACTGACAAACAACCTCGGATGGGTTAAAATCTCGCCGATTCAATTCAACCTCTTCCACAGTTAACGCCATCGGTAAAACGACAATCTCGATGTCAAAATTTCACGATTCAATAACCTCTTCCACATAGTAACGCCATCGGATAACACTCGATAAACAACCTGGATTGGTCAAAATCCTCGCCAATTCAATTTAACCTCTTCCAGTGATTAACGCCATCGAAAGCAAAGACTCGACAAACAACCAGATAGTCAAAGATCCTAGGACTTTCACCTCTTCCATATAAGCATCGCATCTAACACTCGACAAACAACTCGGATGGGCCAAAATCCTCAACGATATCTCCTCTCACATAAGTTAACATCATCTCGACAAACAACCTGGATGAGTCAAAATCTCGCCGGATTAATTCAACCTCTTCCACACGTCGCCATCGAAAATACTATAAATAACCTCGGATGGTCAAAATCTCAAATTCTAATCAACCTCTAGATAATAGATTAACGCCATTGAAGTCACACTCGATAACACTGCCGCCGCTGCAATCTCGCTATTATCGCCGCTATACTGCTAATGGCCACTATCGACTATCAGCCATCTCCGACGATCAATACCATCGCTGCCATCTCCTGGCTAATTATCACGCATTCACGGCTACCACCATCATCGCTGGCATCCTAATTGATTACCGACGCGCATTGCCATCAGAATTAACTCGCTGGGTTGATTGACCACCTTGCCGGCCGCTAACCACTCTCGCTGCTGCTACCATTGGTTTATCACTTGCTGGTCATGCTCGGCTACTGTTAACCATTACCGGCCATCTCCTTTGCTGCACATCGTTGCTGATTATCGGCTATTATCGCTGCCATTCTCATGGTTACATTATCGCCGCTGGCGATCTCGCTGATTTCATTTTATTGCTTTAATTCACATTAACGCTGTTACTTACCACTGGTTACCAGATACTGCTGCCGCCATCTCCGCTTAATTACCATATCGTTGCATTATCCTCGCTATTACCGAATCACCACTATCATATCATGCTGTTGCCGCTACCCACTTTCGTTTGGCCATACCACTGCCGACTATCGCTGATAAGCACTGCTGTACCATTTATCGTTGCTGGCCATCCTTACACTAGCATGCTGCCACTGCTGATTTCACTGCTGCCGAGATTGCTGACACTCTGCGGCCATTAACCACTATCGTTTATTACCGCAATACTACCGGCTGATCACCACTAATCGACATCGCTGAGATTTTTGGCTACCACTATCGTTGCGTTTATCTCCCGCTGATTCGACGCAGCATTTTGACATTGCCGCTATCGTCGCTGTCACTTGCTGCCAATTAACCATCAGAATGGTTATCGCTGCTGATTTCACTGCGGCCACCATATCGCTTATCTCATACTACGGCCGAGTCCATCAGCCGACCATCTTGCCACCACCATCGAGCATCACCGAACCTCGCTCTCCATATCGCCTTGATCGCCCTCAACGGCTCCGACGAGTACCGACCTCTTTCGGGAGAAAACTGCCATATGAACTCGCCGATCGCTTCCAACCGCCGGCCCGATGAGAAGTTGACACCTTCTTCGAAAATCAGAGAGATGAACTACGTGTCCCCGATCGCCCGATCGGTTGACGAGTATTAACCTCTTCGAGGGAAACTGAGCCTATGAACTACTGGTCGTATCGCTCAACGGCTTCGCCGACGAGGTCGTAACACCTCTTTAGAGAAAACTGAGCTCACATGAACACGGCTTGATCGCTTTTAAATGACCTTCTCTCAAGAGAAGGTTTCTCACACCTTTTTTTATAGACCCCTATAGAAAACGCCAAAAATCAAAAATAACCCAAAACCAAAACCACTAACGGGCAAAACGGAAACGACGCTGGGCCATGCATTGCACAAGACGCGCTTCCGCCTGGCCTCGGCCACAGCCAAAGTCAAGGCTGACCGGCTTCCTGCCTGACCCATCGGCTAGCGTCTGCTCAACGACGCTAACCTGCCATTAACCATAATTGGCCTATTCATTTCACATGACTCCACTGTGCCGGCTCTGAGTCTGCAGCTCAAGGCATATGCTGAAGGCCACACGCTCCATTATCACGCGCCATTCAGCCAGCACTCTTCAGTTCGGACGGATGCCCAGAATCTCTAAATTCACGCCAAGATACCTACACACATCCGCTACCTCTAGATCATTCAGAATAATCTTCTCTTCACGAAGATCGTTTCTCAAAATGGTTAATAAACTCTCAAATTTCATTAAAATTTATTATTTTCAAATATTTGACATATATATTTTTAAATGATTGAGATAATATCATTCAAAAATAAGGAGCAATTGATATGATATTTAAAATACTACTAATAGAAGCACGAATCTTGATGCTAAAATCAAACTGATCGAGATCAAGTACTTAAAATATCCTCAAAAAACTCAGATATTAGAAATCTCTAAATAACTCTCAAACATGACTATTTATAATAAATCGAAGCTCGACGAAATGGATCTAACAGCTCAAGATCTCATAATGACTTCATTGAGCATTCAAATACACAAAATACATCATATGATCGAAAATTAGAGCCATCCGATGAGTGGTTCAAAAGCATATATTTACAAAATATCTGCTCCAATTTATAAATAATCCTCATTCCTCATAGAGGAGACCAAAATGAGAGAGAGAGAGCTTAAAATCAAAATTCTCCAAACACAATCTGCCATCACTGACGGCCATCAACCACCACCACCATGCCAAAACCGCCACCGATCCTCACGTCCAATCTATCTTCATCATAACGACCTTCATCGTCAATCGATGTCCCTCACTATTAAAATACACCCTATAACTCGCCAACTAATCTAAAATTTGAAATGGCAATCCATTTTGAATTCCCCATTCATTGATCTGAAAACTGAAGAAACGATATATTTTTTCTTTTAGTGCTCTTTGATATCCTCTAATAAACATATTGTTTTCAACCTTGTATGAATACATACGATCTACATGACAAAGGTGAAACCTTTCTTGTTAAATGAACTAAGAGAGGGTAAAATAAAGCCTTGTAGAGAGCTTATTGGGGAGATTGCAAACAGATCAATAGCAAATTCAACCTGAAGGGCTAGTATTATTTTTGACAGAAGCTTCAACAAAAATAATCTGATGACAAAATTTTTTATGTTAATTTGAGAAAAATCATGATATTGACGGCAAAAAAAAATTAAACATTGAATCCAAAAAACCTAGCTTGATAATTCGCCCCTGTTATAATGGAACCGAAAAAAAAGTTAGTCAAGCAATCTGTATTGTTCATCTTTTCCTGGTTTCAAGATGCTCAAATATCCGAAAAACTTTTTCAGAATATGCTCCATTGTTTGTACAATTTTACATAAATATTATGCTAAAAGAAACATCTAAAATGAAAGTTACAAACTTTACGAAACCAACTTAATATACAATATAGATAACCCTAAAGTCAAGCATCTAAAGACAAGCCTCAATAACAAATCAGATATGCGAATCAGTTTTTCATTTCCAATCACAGAAACTGGCATTTCACGAAATTCCCCACATTCAACAGCAACAATGAAATCCCCAAAAACACCAAAAGAACATTACCCATGGCAAAAGAAGATATGCTTCGATATATGGTACATTAAAATCCTTTTAAGAACGCGAGAAACAGAACGACAGGATACCACAAACCCTAAGACACGCACTGATCCAGAATCCATGAAAACTAACCACCAAAGCCATAGAGGGTACGACCCTGGCGCTTGAGGGCATAAACAACATCCATGGCGGTGACTGTCTTCCGGCGAGCGTGCTCGGTGTATGTCACAGCATCACGGATGACGTTCTCAAGGAAGATCTTCAGCACGCCACGCGTTTCCTCGTAGATCAGACCACTGATGCGCTTGACGCCGCCGCGGCGAGCAAGGCGACGGATCGCCGGTTTGGTGATGCCCTGGATATTGTCGCGGAGAACCTTGCGGTGGCGCTTTGCTCCGCCCTTTCCTAACCCCTTGCCGCCCTTGCCTCGACCCGACATTTTTTTCTAACTTCGGCGATCTGAAGCTGCTCTTCTTCTCTTGAGCGGTGTGAGGGCGATGGATTAGGTACTTTAAGGAGAACGTGGTCGTTTTATTACGGTTTTCTATTGTTGATAGCCGTTGGATGGACGAGCGATCCTGGGTTAGATGTTTCCTGTGTTTCTGTCCGTCAGATTGTGAGCCTGGATTTCATGACCGGAGAGGAAATCCACGGATCGTAGTGAGACGGTAGTAGTTAATAAATATTCTTAATAAACATTATAGAGAAAAAAATTTGCTAATAAATAGAGAGATTTATCTATATAATACATAATTCTTATATATTTGTATACTTAATATTCAAATATAAATATTTATATATATAACTTCTAAATTTTTATTATTATAATAAAATTGTTATTTTTCTTAATTTTTTGAAATAAAATTCATCTTTTGAAGCATAAGAAAAGTGTTATATTTATAAATATTAAATTTTAGATATTTGATTTATAAATACATAAATATTATGTGCTATGTAGGTAAATTTTTCTAATAAATATTACTCCTTTATTTCAAACATTTACCTCTTCCTTACCCATCTAATTTATGTAGATGATTTTCTTTTGTTGGGCAAAACTACTAACAAAATAATTCAAAATCTTCATAATATTATTTTACCCTAATGCTTAAATAGGGCTATAGTAGGGTAACACTAACAATGAAATCCATATTAAACTTGAATTTTATATGTGGATGACATATCTTTGAGCTTCGTTTAGCTAAAAATGCTTAATATTTTTATTGTGGTGACACGGGCTTATCAATTGTTGTATTTCATGATAGATTCATTTTATTTTGCAATTATATTTCTCCAATTGGCATGGATCTTCTTTTGATTTTTCTAACTAATTTCTTATATTATCTTTATATGATATATGTAATAATGATATAACTTGCTCAACCCAAGTATGATTCATCCACTGGCTTGTTTATAAGCTTTTTTGATTTTAAAATCGTGAAAATCAATATTTATTTATTGTTTGAATAAGATGCTTAACCTGGTTTTTAAAATAAACTCATTTCGAGTAGAGGAATGGAGAACTCCTTTGTGCTCTCCGTTATTTTAAAGAATGAAATTTGTCTGCCCCCTCTACTAATGCATATTTTGTTCTTTCTCCAAAATGAGATGCTCATTTCATATTTTAAATTAAATTGGATCAATTTAAATTGTAAAAATAATTTTATTCAAACATTGAACCTAAATTTTTACAAGATATACAGAATGATACATTTTTCAAAACTCTTTAAACCGATTTTTAAAGATCAAAAGTTGCCAAACGATTCTACACCTAATTATTTATGGAATAAAATCTTATTATGAGATTTTATCTCTTAATGCTATTAAAATCCTTAGAAGAAAAATGCTCTCTTATTGAAATACTCCACTTGAGGAAAAATTTTCAAATGAGTAGGTGTAGTTTTGTAATTTGTAAAAAGAGCGGCTTAAAAATAAAATTTGTAGGAGTGAAAATGCCTTCCATTAAGGCATTTTTATGGCTTACGTGGCAGCTTTCCTTTAGAAAGCACCCTTTATGAGGACTTTTTCTATTGTTTGGTCTGCATGAACTGCCACGTGGGCTGAAAATGCCTATGCAATAGGTGTTTTGTTTAGAATTATTTTTAAAATAGGCATATTATTAACTTTAATTAATAATTTAGACATCAAAGAAATTTTTTTATAAAAATAGATCTAGAATCAGATAACTGACGACTATTACTGAAAAGTATGTCAGCAGTCCATTTAACAGAGGATTTTTTTTTTTTGCTTTTCGGAGAGAGAGAGAGAGAAAGGTGATGATTTTCTTTTTTTTTTTTACTTTCCGTAGGAGAGAGAGAGAGGGGGTTTATTAATTTTAATATAATTATTTAAAATATTTAAAATATATAATTTAAAAATATTTTTATAAAATATTTAATAACTAAATATTTATATATTTAGTTATTAATTAATTTATTTATATATATAATTAAATATATAATTTAAAAATATTTTTAATTATATATATATAGAAATTTATTTAATAATTTTATTAATTAATATACTTATTAAAATATATAATTTTATTAATTTTGTTAATATATAATTTAAAAATAATTAAAATATATAAATAAATAATTTTAATAAAGAAAGAAATAAATATATAAATATTTTATAAATTATAGAAAAAGTAATTATATTTATATAATATATATAAAATATTTAGTTATTTATGTATTATTATAAATATTTTAAGTTATAAAATAAAAATATAAAATATTAAAAAATAATATAATATTTTTATTATATACATACATATATTATTGTTATACATATATATATATATATATTTATTTTATTTATTTAATTAGTTATTTATTTATTTAAAAATATTTATTTATTTAAAATATATAATTAGTTAAAAATAAATAAATAAAAATAAATTAATATTTAGATATTTATATATTTATAAAATATTTAGTTATTTATATATTTTATATTTATTATATAAAATAATAAATTATATAAATATTTTATAAATTTTATAAACAAAGTAATTATATATATATTTATAAATTTATTTAGTAATTTATATATTTAAATTATATAAATATTTTTTAAGTTATATAAATAATTTAAAATATTTAAAATATTTAAAATATTTATAATTAATTATAAAATATTTTTAATTATATATATATATATATATATATATATATATATTTTATTTATATAAGTCTATAATAATAATAATAATAACAAAAATATAAAAATATAAAAATATAAAAATAAATAATTTTAATAAATTAATAAAGAAAGGAATTAATATATATAACAAATAAATATATATATAAATAACTAAATATTTTATAAATATATTAAATAACTAAATATTTATATAATTTAAATATATAAATAACCAAAATAAATTTATAAATATAATTATTTTTTTATTTATATAATTTATAAAAATATTTATATAATTCATTTTTTCTTTATTTATTTATTAAAAATTATTTATTTAGTTATTTTATATTTAATATATATATATATAATATATATATATATATATTAAATATATATATATATAATATATATATATAAAACTAAATATTTTATAAATATTTTATAAATATTATTTAAATTATATAAATATTTAGTTATTTAAATTATATAAATATTTTATAAATTATATAAATAAAGTAATTATATTTATAAATTTATTTAGTTATTTATTTATATATATATATTATATAATATATATATATATATATATATATATATATATATATTTATTCCTTTCTTTTATTTATTTATTAAAAATTATTTATTTTATTATATTTTATATATTTTTGTTATTATTATTATTATTATTATAGACTTATATAAGAAAAATAAATATATATATATATATATATAATTAAAATATTTTATAAAAATTTTTTTTAAATTATATATTTTAAATATTTTAAATATTTTAAATTATTTATATATAACTTAAAATATTTATATAATTTAAATATATAAATAACTAAATAAATTTAAAATATATATATAATTACTTTATTTATAAAATTTAAAAAATATTTATATAATTTATTTTTATATAATAAATAAATAAATATATAAATAACTAAATATTTTATAAATATATAAATATCTACGTATTTATATAATGTAAATTTTTATTAATTTATTTAACTAATTATATATTTTAAATAAAATAATTAATTATATATATATAATAAATATATATAATATATATATAATATATATAAAATAATTTATTTATATATTTTAAATATTTTAAATTATTTATATAACTTAAAAATATTTATATAATTTAAATACATAAATAACTAAATAAATTTATATATATATAGAGATATATATATATATATATATATATATATATATAATATATATATATATATATATATATATATATATATATATATATATATATATAATTACTTTATATATAATTTAAAAATATTTATATAATTTATTTTTCTTTATTTATTTATTAAAAATTATTTATTTATATATTTTAATTATTTTAAATTATATATTAACAAAAAAAAATTATATATTTTAAATAATTATATTAATTAACAAAATTATTAAATTTCTAAATTTATATATATAATTAAAAATATTTTTAAATTATATATTTAATTATATATATATATAAATTAATTAATAACTAAATATATAAATATTTAGTTATTAAATATTTTATAAAAATATTTTAAATTATATATTTTAAATATTTTAAATAATTATATTAATTAAAAAAATTAATAACCCCCCTCTCTCTCCTACCGAAAGCAAAAAAAAAAAAAAAAAAAAAAAAAAAAACATACTGTTGCCAACGCTCTCAGCTAATCGTCCGTTATACCGGACGACTAGGCCTATTTTCAAAAAAAAAAATTTTGATGCCTAAATTACTAATTAAGGTTAATAACGCGTCTATTTTAAAAATAATCCCTTTTTTTTTCCTCTAATATGGCAAATTAACAAGTTAAAAAGCCATCTGTGAATTCAGAAGTAAAAATTGATTTGATAAAAAGTTTAAGTAAAAAAAAACAAACATTTTGAAATAAAGCGAGATAATTTGATGATAGATTTGAAATAAATGGATGGCTATGAGAAAAAAATTATTTAAAATTATAAAGTATTTTAAAACATGGTCAATAATAACATAATTTATGAAAGAAAGTTAATATGGATGTGATATTGTATGGCTATTGGAAGACAATATAACATATATGTATTTATTAAATTATAATTATAATTATATTAAACTTTACCTGCAGGCTATAAATAGCCATGTTGGGAGTTCAATCTCATTTTGCATTATTTTAAAGCTTATTTTGTGTAGAGATTGTGCTTGTTGTGAAGGTGATTCTTAGTGTGCAGAGAGGTGCTCGATGTGTAAAGAGGTGCTTGGTGTGCAGCAAAATAGTTTGTGTGCATCAAAATTCTTGGTGTGCAAAAAGGATTGTTCCTTAAAGAACAGACTAATCTCGATCAAAGGATTTAATATTTGCTCTAGTAAAGCACTGAATATACCTGAAAGTAAGCATCATAGAAAAATATGGCAGTCATGGCTCTTCATTCCAAATAATCTTTTCGTTCTCAAATCAATACATCTACTCAAGTTGGATGCATACTCATATGGTAACTTCAATGACTATACCCACTCACATACTATTCTTCGTTATTCTATTGTGAGATAGTACTTGACTTTAAGCTTTTGAAATGTATCAGTTATAGTCTCTCTCAGCTCTAACTCTCTTCTACGGTAATATTCCTTCAAGTCGAAACTGACCTTAACATTATCTTTAATTTTGCTCTTAACATCCATCACTGTGTTGAAAATATTATTAAAATATTTTTTTCTCTATATGCATCACGTCATAATTATGCCTTATAAGATTAAACTTTCAGTATGATAGATCTCAAAAAATACTCATCTTTATCCCGTTATGTGTCACACCACAACCAGGTACACGACTGTCAACTAAAATAAGAGAATCAAATATAGTCAGAATATAACTAACAATATGCTATAAGTCATCCCCACTCAATCTTGGATGTGGCTTAGTCTTCTGAACTCAATTTTTTGGTGAAAGCATAATTTTTTTTTGAATAGATGATCAACAGGGAGGAGCATACGATGATAGTTAAACAAATAATTTTTTTTTACTATTTTTAAGCTTGAATGCCTTTGATAGATACATGCAGTATGGGCAAGCTTATTTTTCAGCAGTGCTCTACCCTGACAGTATTCCATACATAGGAATGTCATTGAAAGTCTACATAAGTGCTATTTTCAGTTGAAAGTTTTGTTTTGTAGCTATGTCATATGTCAGTACACCAATATTTCATAAAATTTTAAGCTCATCTACCAATGGTTGCAAGTACATATCAATCTTTTCCTTAAGGTTATGTGGTTTAGGAATGATCAAAGTTAAGAACATATAAAAAGTTGTTATGCATATCTCTGATGATAAATCATATAATGTAACTATCAGTGGCCAATATGAATAGGGTGATGTAGACTGACTAAATAGTGTGAAACCATCAGCACAAATGCTAAGTCTAATGTTTCGCGGCTCAACTATAAAATATGAGTAAGTGCGAATGAAATACTTCCACACTTCTCCATCTAATTGATTACTTAAGATATGTGATGCACTCGCTTTGTTGTAATGCCATCACATGTGTTGGGCTGAACACATGGAAACATACAGTCTTTGCTAATGTGGAGTTAGCGGCAAGTAGAATAGACACTTATGTGGTATATCTTTTTGCTTGTATTATTTTCTGCTGTGTAGCTTGAACCTCGACTCTTTGCAAAATTTCCATTCAGTATCATGTGAACTGTCCTTGTAATATTACATACAATAATTCACACCATAATCAATTTTTTCTGAGCTCAATCCTAACTTTGATACAAACTTCTTTGTTTTGTATGGGTCTTCAGGAACTAAGTTTTCTTGTGAGTTTGTTTCTTTTAATAGCCCTGCAATTTGGTTAAAGCATTCATGTGGTATATTTAATTTAGTTTTAAAATTAACATTCTTATGGCCACAAATAGCTAAGTGTGGTTCATGCATCCTCCCCACAATAGTCGTTGTATTATCTTTAGCATATCATAAAATTTTTGAGGTTCTTTATTATGTGGTTCCTCCTCTATAAGGTACTCTGCTCTAACAGCATTATAGACCATTTCTTCATAAGTTTGGCTAGAATCATATTAGTTTGAAAGGCATGCATAGCTCATTGAGACACCATGTTGACCTTATTTTTTGAGTGAGTTCTCAACTTTCTCATCATAGATCTAGGACTCTTATAAACACTAAGAGCTCCTTAGTCTTAAGACATTTCTAGTGATTAGGTGAACACTTAACTTAAGCCTAGAGACTTAGAAGGGTTAGCCATAGGGATAGGTCATGCATTAGGAACTTAGGGAGACTTGTCTACCCAATAGCCTAAACCCAACCCATGTTCACCTTCTCAAACCAAACCTCAAATTCATGCCAAACCTAAATCAAAATTCCAAAGTTCACAATCAATCCCATGATCAAATCCAAGCTCAAAACCCTTCATGAACCTTATGATTAAATTCCATGGCCTTAACCTTAGCCAAATTTAATTTAACCCAAATTCAATTGACCCTCCCCAAGATTAATTCAATTCCTCAATTATTTATCAAATCCAAGTCCAAACTCAATCCCAACTGATTGAAACCCAAAATCAAATCCAATTCCCAAATCCTTCCTAAGCCATATGATCTACTCTCATAAGCTTAACCAATTCTCCACCTAAATAAACCCAAGCTCAATTGATTTCTTTATAAATAAATTATTCCTTCATTTATATTCACAAATATAAATGAAATCCATACTCAAATAATCAAAACTAAATCAAACTAAATCAAACCAAACTGAGACCCTTCTTAAGCCTATGGACCTACCTCCATGAGCTTAACCAAATCTTAACCCAAATCAATCCAAAATTAATTGATTTTTTTATAAATCAATTATTCATTCATTTATATTCATAAATATAAATGAAATCCACCTTCTGATGGCCAAAAATAAATCAAATTAAATTGACTTTCTTCTGAGCCCTTTTGACCTGCATCGATGAGCTTGGTCAAATTTGCTTTCGAATCACTCCAAACTCAAGTGATTTTCTTATGAAGCATTTATATTCTCATTTATATTCATAAATATAAATAAAATATAAATCCAAATGGTCAAAACTAAATATAAAATCAAATCAAGATCTAATTTATACCCTTTAAGCGAATTTCTTGGACTTAACCAAAATACACATAAACTAAGCTAAAAATTAATAAATTTTCTCTTGAATCAATCATTCCTTCAATCATCTATCCAAATATAAATGAAACTTATAATTATCTAGCCAAATTGAAATCAACCCAAGTCAAGCCCAACATAGTCCTTTTGACTTGAAATTTCCAAATAAACCAAAACCTATCATAGCCTTGACAGGTTTGGATTTATATTTTAATCCTAAGCATATATAAATCCAACTAAATCTTAATCAAGCCAAAATTAAGTCAATTAACCCATTTAGGTCCACTTGACCCAAAGTGACCTAAAAAACTCACTGAACCAAGTTCTAATCCAACCCAAATTGGATTGAACCAATCCCATATCAAACCTCATGCCATGATCATTGATCACCTGGATGATCAATTGCCATGGATTGGGTCAAACCAAGTCAACTTGGTCATTTGACCAAGTCAATCTTTAGCCCAAATGGAACATAAACTAGCCAAAACTCACCATACACCAATTTGATTGGAACCATTGATTCACACCAACTCATGATCAATGATTGAACATGACTTGACCATCAATTTAGTCAAACCAAGTCAAAGTGACCATTTGACCCAAGTTGACACAAATTGGCCTAAAAGACCAAAATGGGTGAAATCATGATCCAACCCAAATTGATTGCAACCAATGGCTCAAGTTCTTTCAAATTGATTATTGAAGTTGACAAAAACTATAATTGAGCTCAATTTGACCAATTGGTCAACTTGACCCAACCTAGCCCAAATTGACCTAAAGGGTTAAATTGAACAAAATCCAAATTGATTCAAACCAAAGCTTACAATCATTTTCAATTAACCAATTAAACATGAACTAATATTTAACCCAACCAAATTTGGTCAAATTGATCAACTTGACCCATTTGACCCATTTGATTCCAAATGAACCAAAATCAAACCTATGTCAAATTAATTAAAACCACTTGAATTAAAACTCTCCAAATCATCATTTGAACCTGACCCAAGCCTTAGTTTGATCCAATTTGACTAATTGGTCAACCTAATTAAACATGACCCAATATTAACCTATTTGATCAAATGAAGCCAAAACCCATGAAATCAACCCATGACCCATTGGATGCTAATCAAACCCGACTCAAACCTACCTTAGGTCAGCCTAAAGTTAGCCCAAAATCCAAGTGAGCTCAATCCAAGCCATTACCCATTAGTCCAGCTCTCTTTACATAGGATTCCACCCATAAATGGCAAAGTCCACTCTCACATCACATGACAGCCCTCACTTACCCCATTTGGGGTCTCACCTAACCTCCTAGCGCACCCTAAGTGGGCTAGGACTTGCCATGGACCAAAGGAAAGTGAGTTAACTCACCTTCCTTACAAATCGAGCACCCATTGGATCCAAGGAAGGAGATTATCCATATCAAGCCTTGAGCCACCTCCCACTCCTTCCTCCAACCAAGACGAGCCACATGGACATGATGGCGACCACTCCGGCATCATGACGGCGGTTGGCCAGCCGAAAAATGGGAGACAATCTCGTATGTCCACCTCAACAAATTGAGGGATATACCCCCTCAATTCAAACTGATTTTTACTTGCATTCAAATCCTTTGAGCTCCTGAGAGAGAAACAAAACTCCCTAGCAATCCTCAAAGCTTCCCCAAGGCCTCGCCACTTTGGATTTCTCCTTCTCGTGTGTAGCCGAAATAGGGGAGACAATCCCGTGGAAAGCATGTCGTGTTAGCGCGCCATGTGGATAGCGCATCGTGTCAGCACACCATGTGGTACCGATGGGATTAGGCTTAATTATGGCTAATTAAGTGAATTTTAAGGCTAAAACTTTAATAATTCATAACTAATTCTAGAAAAATCTAAAAAATATAAATAATAATTTATTTTAAAGATATTTCAAAGGGGAATCCATAAAAAATATTCTTAATTAATTTTGGATAGTAATTTTGTCTTGATTAGAGTTTATTTAAAAATTTAATTAACATAATTACTCCTTAATTAATCAACCAATTAATTTAAAACTTTCTGAGAATGTTTCAGGGGATGACGTCTATCTCCCCTATTTTTCTTAGAATTTATTGGTTGATTAATTGGAGAAATTGATTGCTTAAGCCTTAATTACCTTTTAGCCTTAATTAAGTGATATTAAACATGTGAACATTAATTAATCAATAAATTGGACTCTTTAATCACTATTTAATAATGGGAGACTTAGAGAATTAGATTGGGGCCTCTCCCTAATCTTTCCCCTAAGTTTCTTTCTCTTTTTTAACAAATACTAATTAAAGATTAATTAACTAATTAATGACTTAATTAGTTAGATTGATGCTCAAATCATAACAAATCATGTTCAAATTAAATAAGAAGCTTATGGAATTAGGTTGGGACCTCTTTCCCAACCTTTTCCCCTTAAGCCAATTTCATTTCAAAGGATAATCAATTAAATTTGGTAAATAAGTAAAGAGGAATTGATTAATGACATGATTAACAAAATTCAAAATGTAATCACATCTAATTTTCCTTAATTGATTCATGGGTAGACCTTTAGGTGTTTAATAGCCTAAAGAGATTTAATGAAATTATGATTTGCCCATATGTGTGGGAAAATCATAAAAGTAATTAAGTAAGTTCTTTAAGCTTAATTAACCATTAATTATGAGCCAATTGCATTAGGCCCTTTAACTTCATAGGACCATTGTTAATTTACTTTTCAATTCTTTTGAATACTATATTGGCTCATAATTATTTGGATAATTACCTTAAGGTAACATAGGTAAGGGTTAATTAATTGATTTAATTCATATCTCAATTTCATTAATCCATAAAATCAACTTAATTACCTCCCATTAAATCAAATTACCTTACAAATATGGGATGGAATTAGATTAGCAAACCCCTTCTCACATTTCCTAAATCAAATCAAACATGAGATTGAAAATGACATTAAGAAATTTTGGTTTATTTTAAATGAGCTTATTTAGTATGATTGTCCTTAGGAATTAGTTTGATTGAAAAAAAAATCATGTGCTTATATCCCTTTATTTATTTACATTCATATTAAATGTTGTATGTCACTTGTGATCATGCATTCATCTTTCTAAAAAATTAATTAAATCAAATGATTTTCTTTATGTCAAGCTTACATGTGTTGATTTAAATTAATATATGTGTGGCTATTATCATTATTAAATCCAAACCTATTTTCCAAAACTTATAAATGAATGATTATATATGCTATGAATGTTAGTTATAAGCATATAGGAGTTGTAAGTGATTATAATTTAAGTGTATGAAGTGAAGTTTCTTTTCTTTCATTCAAGCATTGATTTATGTAAGTAAGAATGTTAATGGGTATATAGCCTGGATATCTCGAGAATACGAGGCTTTAGTTAGCCCTAAGGAGGTCATTTGATTACCTCACTTTCTTGGTTTAACAATGGCATGTACTCCATTTTGATTTCATTCTTACATACTTCAATATTAGAATTTAGATAAGACTTTATTTCATATTCATAAATATTTCAAAAGTACAACTTTTGCTTGATTTTCCATTCTTTAGTCATTTTTATATTTATGTGTATTTAAAAATAGCAGGTATATCTAGTCTGGACATTCCGGGGACGCACGGCTTTAAGTAGCCCCAAGGAGATTTTTACCTCACTCCCCTGGTTAACAATGGTAAAGTACTTGCTTAAAACTTTCATACACTTAAATGTGCATTTAGCTAATGAATGAAAATCACATTTTAATACTTTATTTCATATGCATAAATATTTCAAAAATACAACCTTGGCATGATTTTTTCATTCTTGTAGTCATTTGTACATTCATATGTATGTAAGAATAGTGGGTATATCTAATCCAGATATTGATGGCTTTAAGTGGCCCCAATGAGGTTTTTACCTTACTCCCCTGGTTCATAATAGAGAAGTGCTTGCTTAAATCTTTTATACATTTGAATGTACATTTAGCTAATGAGTGAAAATCTCATTTTCTACAAAATTCATTTATGCACCCTTCATTTAATTGTGCTAAAAACACATTGTATGTATAGGTATACTTAGGATTTAATCATGTGCATGTTACATTGATGGAAAGAAATGAATGAACATATGTCATGTGATAGTAATTCATTCTAATTAATCTTAAGATACCTTTCTTATTAAATGAGGTCAATTAAAGTGAACCTAAATCTATGATTAATTAAAACATATAATAAGCCATTCACTAAAGAGAATTAAGTCTAATTAATATGCTTTAGAATTATCTTAAGGAAGGGATGAAAGAGAGTAATCCTCTCTTTTCTTCTCTTTATAACACTTAGTTGTTAAGTATAAGTCAAATGAAATAAAAGAAAATACTAAGTAAAATTCTCGAATCAATTAAGTCACTTAAAGTGAAATCAACCTTTTATGATTAGACATACTTTCATACTTAGAAAATTATAACAAAGCTCAGTTAAGGCATACCATAGAATCCTTAATATACACACTTTAGAATTAAGTCACCACTTCTAGCTTTATATTAGGATGGTGCATGGAGTGATGTATTTTTTGATTTTATGATGTACTATTTTAAACTAAATGTTAGGGTGTATGTTTCGTAGACTAGATGTTAGATCGTGATTAGCCTAATCATATTTTTTATAGAGGATTGTGCTTAAGAGGTGCTTAAAATAAATATAAATATGCTCTTTTGTAACCTTAAGCATAATCCAAATTAAGACAGTGTGTTTGGTTACCCATGTGCGGGGTTAAGTCTAGAACTATATACTTGCTTGAGTTGTATGGTGTGTTAAAATACTTATTTTGAAGGTTTATTTTTATTTTTAATGTAATTTTATATTAGGAAGTAGGATTAGTGTTATGGGAGATTATGATGAACATTGGCCAGAAGGTTTAGTCCTAGGGTGCCATGTGATGCCTTGAAGCTTACCAAATCAAAAGAAGAAAAAGATATGAAGGAATGAAGGATATATGAATACATAAAGATTTGAAGACCCCCCATAACACTTATTATTTATAAATTGTAATTATTCTTTCATATATCGGGTTGTATAAGGGTAGAGCTCGGCTACCCATTTCTCTATTATTATGCATTTTTTTCTTTTCTTTTGTGTTAGATTTATAAAATTGATTGATGTTATGTTTCAATTGAGCAATAGAAATGGCATGCTTATTTATAGTTTCTTTATGAATGATGATTTAATGTGTGGCCTGGATCTGATTAGGCTCTTAGGGAAAGATAAATCTTTTACCAAATTATAACTCATAATTAATGTTTTAAATAATTCATAATCTCGCATAAAGCCTATGTATTAAATCAAGATAATTAAAAGATTTAGTAGCCCCTTAGTTGAATGTTGTATGTCTCACACCATACATATCATTTTGAATCACTTTTGTAAAATGAGGGCCTCTGCCCTTACACATATAAGGAATGCATGACTTGTGAGTGCAGCCCCTATTGACGGAGCTTCACCCTCTTCTCATTCGATTTAGCCCATAACTCATTTTAACATGCATTTAGGCACACAAAAATTCTATGGCCTTTATCAAAATGAAGAGTCAAAATCAAATAAAAATCAAAAATATTTGCATTAGACTAAGTCATTACTCATACCACTTATGCTCTAGTCTCTTAGGGAGTGGGTTTAATAACTTTAGTTTCTTTTTAAATAATAATAACCAAACTATCTTATAAAATCAAATGACTTTCCTACATGGTTTTAAAATATAAGAGGAGTTAGCTAGATGCCACTCTAGGCGGTTATAAGTCCAGCAGTCGGGTGGTTTAGTCTTTCTTGTCGAGGAAAACCATATGCCCATTTTCTCATAGATTTAGGTCGTACTTTGGCTTATGGCAAAGCTCCCTAGATTTAGGTTTTGAGGTTGTTGTTTCTTTCAGGATACAAGTATAAATCATCACCTCTTAAGCACTTCCATAACCTTGTGTTTATGGATTATAATCCATAGCAATCTAATAAAAATTCAACTCAAACAAAATAATTCTCTTCAATTTCAAATATATAAAGCCTAATTATAGGATAGAATTGGAGTGCTCACTTGGTTTCCTAGTATTATGGGCACTCCCTACTCACTTCCTTTGGCTTCAATAATAAGTCACTCCTTTTGATCTATCCTGATTGATTTTCCAAATATAGTCAATTTATTGATAGTCTTACCCTTGAAATCTTTGGAGACAATAATTTTCTACTTTAATCGAGAATATTCTTAATAAATTCATTTTTCTTAAGATGTAATTAACTATGGGGGCTTTCCCCTCATGTAAAAAGTAAAAATCTCTATATTTGAAGACCCATCATGCCTTAAGAATCTTTATTAGGTGATTAGGTCCATTGAAGCATGATGTCTATCTTTTCGATAGTACTTCATACCTCAATATTATACCGATCACTTCAATGAGTACCCCTTAGATCTACGTGGTGTCCCCTATATACATCTAAAATAAACACCACACCATTGGCGACATCAATATGTCACTCATCAAAATAGCCAATAATTTGATTGGAAACCTCTGATACAAGTCTACTTTGACTTCATTTAGTGTTAGAAAAGTTGATTTTTGCCTCACACATGGACATTGAAACATTCCTTGAAATATAAGAAGGAAGTTGAAATACCATGTGTATGAAATACTCAACACCACTCAAGAATTCATCGGGTTAATCATTTTCTATCTGATGCAATCTATTGTATATCCATGATTGCTCATTACAGATATTCATAATTTGAGTAAATTGAAAATTGTGTACGAGGCTTTGAGTAGCCCTAAGTAGGTATTGTACCTTATGCTCCTAGTGTAGAAAATAATGGCATTGTACTAACTTATAACTTTTATACATGTGGATGTGCATTTAGAAATTCAACTAAGATTCTATTTTATTAATAGTGTAATATAATAATTTCATGTGATGCCTTAAGTGTTTGTTATAAAAAATTTTTCCAACTAACTTGTAACTAATCACTAAATACTTTTCTTTTATAAAACTAAAATTGGAACATATTATTAAATTTAAATAAATACATCAAAAATTCGTAAATCATGTTATTAAAAGTTTTACACATTAATTGACTTAGATGATTAAGTAGGCTTAAACTAAATCTTAATTTTATAAAATATACAAAAAAAAAAGTAGCTAAAGATCTCTACACAAATAGACATTTCAATATATTATTTAACAAATTCAAATAATTTTTAGAAGTTTTCATCTATAATCATTAAAATCCCTTGTTGACCTCACTTTTGGATTGAGGTTGACTATCCTCATCCTAGATTTAGGATTCTTTTAGACATTAGGACTTTCCTAATACTATGACACTTCTAGTGATAAGGGGCTATTTGGTTGCTTGAAAAAGGAATACAGTGTAAAAAAAAATTAGATTCTTGTTTGAAAATTCTATAAATACATGAGTTTATTTTTTTTTCTATTTGATAAAATAAATATAATGTAAAGTATTTTAAAGTTTTGGGTGGCAATCGTGGAGGCGGTAGGCGGTTAGCAGTAAGTGGCATGGTGGTGGCAGAACCACCATGATGCGTGATGGGGTGATGGACAAGCGGCTATAACACTTTACATTGGGCCAGTGTATTTGAAATTCACCCAAGTTTTGCTAAATTCCAAATACACCAAAATTTAACCTTCAAGTGAATTCCAAATGCATCACATCACATTGAAATTTTACTTTGCATCATATCAAATGCAAAAAAAGCCGAAACCCCTGCATTTACTTTACTATACTTTAACTTCAAACCAAACAGCCCCTAAGGGAACACCAAACCTAAGCCTAGAGACTTATAGAATACAATCCTTGGACTAGAACTTACCTTAGGAGGAGTGTAGCATCATATACCATATGTCACAACCAAAGTTCATGATCAACTAGCTAACGTAATCCAAACCAAATGATTGCAATCTAAGCTTCAAACCAAAATACCAATTCAATCTAGGTTCAATTTGATCCATCTTGGTTCAACTTGTCTAAAGAAGGTAAGGTGATTCAACCTAACCTCTTTAAGCTTAGGAAGGCCAAACCCAATACTCAACTATTATACTTGAAACCTAATATTCCCAAAACTCATTTGAATTCATTTAAGCTTGATTGAATCGTAACTAAGCTTCAAGCCAAACCAACTTAGGTTCTAACTTGAGTTAACTTATTTGAACTTCATAAGATCAATATCCTATTCAACTTGACTTAAGCCATTTAAACCTAACTTAAACCTCCTGATCATGATAAACACTCAATTGAACATCAAAACTTATCCCAATCAACTCAATCTTAACTAATTAAGTTGACAAGTCAACCCATTTGACCTAAAGGGTTCAAATGAGTCAAGACCCAATCTAACTCAAATCAATTGCAATCAAAGGCATCAATCAACTTTAAACTCATTATTGGACACATTTCCACCTTTATATAACTTCAATTGAACTAAATTAACTCAATTAAATGACTTAACTCAAGTTGACCTAAATGGCTTAAATGGATCAAACTTTAATTGGGCCAAATCAAGTTGTTTAATACATTTCTTAATGATTGTAGACTATCTTTAATCACTCAATCATGATTCATTGGACTAAGCCAAGACAATTTATCCTCTTAACCCAAGTTAACCTTATTTAACCCAAAGAATCAAAATTGACCAAATCATGCCCTAACCTAAATTGATTGCAACTAATGACTTTCCTCACTAATTGAGTATTGAATATGATCCAATCACCAATTGAAGCCAATTTAATCAAACCAAGCCAATTGAATTATTTTGACCCAAATTATCTTTTAATCCAAATCAATTCAAATCAACACCTCCAACCAATCTTAAATGACCAATTGAACATGAACGAACCGCTCACCCAAACCAATTTGACCAATTTAACCAAATTAGTCAACTTAGCTCATTTGACCCAAATGAACTCACATGAATTAAATCTAAATCCAATTCAAATTAGACCAAATCAATTGCACCAACTCATTCCAAATGACCAATAGAACATAAGCTAAGTCCCCTCTTGACCCAATTTGGTCAAATGGTTAACCTAGCCCAATGGGGGTCAAATTGAGCCAACCCTAACTAAACTAAGTCTAAACTCAACCAAACTTGGCATGACTCACCCTTAGGTCCCCATTGACCTACCTAAGTGGACTCAACCCATGGAGAACTCGGGTTTCATAATTATTACATCATCATCATAATTAATACAACAAGCAAGATTGATTTAATTAATCCTCTTTATGTGCTTAGTTAACATAAGGGTTTTAATGAAATTATGATTTTCTATAAGTTTGGGAAATCATGAAAGTAATTAGTTCAATCCTTTTAATTCAATTAATTAGTTAAGCATAGGCCTAATTACATTAGAATATTTAGGACATTACTAATTTTATTTTCAATTGCATCATCATGTTCCATAGGCCTTTGCTTAATACTTAATTAAATCAAGGGACTTTTTGGGAGGGTAATTAAGTGACTTATTAATAAACCAAAGTTAATCAAATTCTAAAATTTACTTAACCTTTCTTTTAATTTGTTAATTAACTAACATGGGTCTGGGTTATAACTTAATTCTTTATCTCCTCTTTAGGATTAAATAATCAAAAACATAAAATCAAATCCTAAAGAAGCTTTGATTAAGTTTAAGGAATATTTATTTAGTATGATTCCCCCTTAGGTCTTAATGAAGCTAAGTATGTCATTTGATAATTCTTGATTGCTTTATTTTAATTACCATAAATATGTATGTCATATGTTTCATATATTCATGTTTTAAATTCAAAAGAATATGTTGTATTTAATTGCATGAGTTGGATAAGTATAAATAGATGAGTTGAATGATTACTTATAACTTTTCATGGTTTCATCTTTACATTTATACATGTGTGTATATGCATTTGAATTAGCAATTATATAGTCTGGACATCATAGGAATATGAGGCTTTAAGTAGCCCCAATGAGATCTTAGATAATTTCACTTTATTGGTTTAACAACGGCACATACTTGCATAGTTTCTTATACATGTATATATTTGTTCAAATATGAAGTGAAATCTTTTTGCTATTAAATTCATGCATATTCATATATGGAGTGTATAAAAGAAAATACATATAAGTGATACGTGTATATGCCAAAGAAAAAGAAAAATGAAATGAGAATGTTATTGATAATGAAATTGAAGTGATAAAACTTTATGTATTTGATGGTGATTTAGCTTCATTTAACCTTACGATGTTTCCATGTCTAGATAAAATTCATTAAGCTAAATCTAAACATAGGATTAATTAAAATTTATGAATGATCTATTATGAAGGTTCATAAATCACAAAAAAATCCTTTTTCTAGAAATTAACATTGGCTAGGGATTAAAGCGAATTAACTCTCTTTTTTATCTTTATAATATTAAATATTAAATAAAAATTGAACAAAATATGCATAATTTAAAGTTTAATCAAGTATAATAAATGAATTTAAATGCAATCACCCTTAATGGATAACTTGAGTACTCATTAGAAAACTTTAACTCTAAAACCCAAATTTGACATGCCACACTCCAACCCTAACAAACACTTTAGAATACTAAGTCACTGATCTTAGTAGTAGGTTAGACCATTGTTTATTATTGTGATATATTTTGTTTTGTGATGTAATATTTTTAAATTAGATGTTAGGATTGCTTGTGCGTAGACTAGATGATAGGTCATTATTAGCCTAAACATATTTTCTGCAGGAGATTGTACTTAAGGGATTGTTGTAATAATAAAATATAAAAATCCCTTTTGCTTGTAGGTGCTACTTAAGTCCCTAGCATAATCCAATTAGGATATGTGGGATTGGTTACTCAAGTGTAGAGTGTTAAGTCCAAAAATATGAAATATAATTAATTGGTTTGTATGTTTGTTTAGCTAATATATATCTTGTAGGTGTAGTTTGAGCTATTTTCCTTTTTTTTTAAAAAAATATAATTTTGTAATAATAATATGATTAGTGACTAGAAGGTAAAAACTTGAAAGGCCCTATGAACCCTGAAGCAAACCAATCCAAAGAATTATAGTGTAGTTTCTCCTTTGACTACACAGAACAAGTTCCATCCTCTTTTAGGATATGATGGAGAGGAAGATGTTAGGATGATTACAGTGTCACCTCCACCTACAGTTAATTATAAGGCACCTACCAGAGATAGGAGGAGGTTGTATGACATGAAGATAGTTCGCAAGTTGGGGCTTATGACGGGTCGTGAGTCGTGCCCGCTTTGATTTAAGATCGATTATTCCTCGCAGTGTGGGCGAGCATATTCGTTAAGAGAGGGTTAGAGAGGTCCGTGTATCAGTTCATGTTACTAGCAGAGAGAGGTGAAGGTATGCGCAACCTTCACCCTCATAGACATCTATGCCGCATCACACCGATAGTATTCTATTGACTGGTACTACCCATCATGGGAAGAGAGCCCCCACACAGACGGAGTCAGTGTTGCCTCCACCATCGCCAGTGCAGATTCCATCCTTTACAGTTCCATCTAAAGCCATGAAGGCAACATCAAGAGAAAAGAAAGCTCCAAAGTGATCCGTCTACGACCAATAGATCCCATTTCATCTACACTGTCGACTGAGGTGAGGTCGAGCTCCTACTTCAATTCCGGTGAAGAGAGAGTGGTGACCTCATAGCATCGTAGTTGTGCCATCACCACCACCACCTCAGCAGATCATGGATATAGCAACAGTAGAGGGAGAAGGAGACAATTCCATTATCCCCATGGTGATAAATCCTCCTAGAAGCAGCACTCCACCCATGGCAGTTGACAGCCATGAGCATGTATCCTCTAGTGAGCATAGCCCTTACAAGGTTAGCTCTCTAGTAACAAGGGAGGTTAGATGTATCTCTATTCATGAGCATGATCCCATTATCGGTCAGCAGCAACCATTTATGCCTGCATAGTTGGACCGCTCCTTAGATGATATCATAGCATAGTATCTCACTGAGAAGAAAGAAATCCTAGGGTATGACTGGTTTGACCTAGAGGAAGAGAAGGTTAGCTTTGATCCTAATGAAGATTATTTGTTGGAAGACTCAGCATAGGTTCATATGGTTGACACCAGCGGTTCCCTCCTTCTAGATTACCGGAGTTTGGAAGGTGTTGCGACCGAACAGGATGATACAGCCTATTTGACCCAACCCCTCCTTCAATAACTCAAATAGAAGGATGAGCAGATTGATAAGATGAGAAAGAGGCTTGAAGATTTGCTAGAGGCAATTCTAGCACTTCAGAATCAAGCTCCAATAGCACATCCTACCATTGTGAAGACTAGGCAGCCTGAGTTATTGCATATCTTGGATCAACCCAAGAGTTCACCTCTGGTAGAACAGGGCACCACTAGCTTGTATAGGAAGGTAGTGGATAGTACCTCCAGATAAGAAAAATATATCAAACTCATGGTAGAACAACAAATAAAAGAAGCAGTGGCGCAAGCCCGAGGTGGTTCATCAATTTTAAAGGGTAGACCCTACCCAGGCAGGTATAGCCTTTCATTGGTATGCTGAACTCCCCAACGATTCTGGGAAGACTTTTGTTGAGTTGGAGCAACTCTTTGTTAAAAGGTTTGTTGGAGCTCAACAAAGGGTAACTGTGGGCGATCTCGTTGTAGCATAACAGTACCTCGATGAGTTTCTCATTGATTATATTCTTAGATGGCATAATTTAACCATGAAATGCGAACCACAGCTATCTGAACAACATGCTATTGAAATTCTACTAAACAATATTCATGGATCGGTTTCCTTCATGCTTAAAAGTTTCACCATCAAGACATTTGAGAAGCTAATCAACAAGGCGTCTAGTCTGCAAGGAGAGGCTAAACAATTACCTTTTCAAGATCAATCATTAAAGTCAAAGCCGTAGAAAGCTTATGAAAAAAATCCAGGAGCAGTAGCAACATTGAATAAGGGGAAGCAACCGGCCAGATATCAGTATGAGAGACCTCGAGCTCCATAGCCATCACTTCCACCTCTTTTACCACCACCTAGTCCATCCATCGCCATCGAAGCCTCCACTGGCCTTAGCCCTCTTCACCATATTCTCGAGTAGTACACATACTCACCCTGTAGCTATCATCCACCTACTCTTTTGGATAAATTAAACCAAACTTATTCATTTAAGAGGGAGGTCAAAAAATCTTTAAGAACCTCTTAAAGAAACCTAATTTTAGCTACCCAGCCTAGAAGAAGGAAGTGGCGAGTAATGATCCTAACTTTTGCCCCTACCACCACATGCTAGGCCATGTTTTGGAGGATTGCATTCAGTTTTGTTAAGGTAATCCTTGGGGATACATGTGACTCTCTTAAAATAAAAGAAGGTTGGGATATCTCTTTATCTTGAACCTCTAAAAAGATTATGTCTAAAATCAAGAAACATTCCTTAGAGGTGCCTGAGGCAGCTTGAACCTCTAACATCAAGGAAGGTTTGCAAGTTTCCAAAGATAACTTGGGGAAATTAGGAGCTCAACATCGAGCAGTCATACTTTCCTGGATAGCCAAGTAACCATATCAAACCCATTTTCATTCCACTATTGCAACTACTACTTCAGCTAGCTCTTCTTCTATTAAACATTGTGTATCGATGGATGTCCATCAAATCCCTCACCCCACTTACTTTACTAGATTTTTATTATGTACCTCCTTCTAAATCTAAGAAATTGAGAAATAAAGCTAGTTTGAATTACATCTATGGTTGCTTCTATCTAAGTAAAATTTTCTTAACAATTATTTTTAGTTTATTTTAATTTAACGACCATTTAATTAATTAGCTAGCTTTAGTTGCTACTCTTAGAAAACTCTTCAAGTATAAATAATTATAACAACTCCGATCATCCTCTTTCTGATTCAGAAATGGACTTTCCTTTTCTGAACATTATAGGTTCACCTCTTGAGATAGACTTGGAATCATTTGATTTTGAGGGTCATATAGGAGAAGCTGTAGGTATGCCTAATGAGCAGGTAGAATCTTCCACTAACTCGCCACAAGAGGTCAAGTTTAACCTCCAGTGAAGTTCTACCTCTAGCACACCTCAAGATAAGAGAAACAAGTCATTAGTACCAATGAGCAAGAAGCCCCTCCACAGGATGCTCCACCCATGGATATGCTTATGGAGGATCAGCTCAGAGTTGATTACAATGTCCTAGCTCACCTAAAAAAGTTTCTAGCTAAACTAAGTGTATATGATGCCATTGTCTTATCCAAAGAGATGGGGGAATCATTAATCAAGGTTCTTGTTGATCTAGAGATATTCTTAGCTTAACTGATCACTGTTGGAGAGGAGGTGCATTATTCAAGAGAAGCCAAGTGAGTCATAATCATCGATGAAGACCATCTTCTGGGGGACATGGAACACAACCATCCCCTCTACATCATAGTGGATATGGGCAGATTCAAATTTTTTAGGATTTAGTTGATCCAGATGCATCGGTGAACATTATGAGCCTGAAACCCCTTGCCTATTTAAGGATTGACATCTCTAAGCTCTGAGGAGATCGGATGATGTTGAGAGGATTCAATGAATAGGGTGAGAGGGCCTTAGGTTCCATAGTGTTACCTTTAGAAATAGGCGACTGGAAGATTGAAGCCAAATTCTATATAATTGATTAGAATACATCATTCATTGCATTACTTGGTAGGCCTTGGATACACCAGAATAAGATGATTCCATCCTCTTTTCATCAGTGCATCAAGTTTCAAAGAGATGGAATCGAATACTATGTCAAAAGAGATGAAAAGCTATTTTCAGTTAGAGATGTCGAGATATATGAATATGCAACATACTATCTTCCTCAAAATCAAAATGTATATTATCACAAACTTGATCAAAATTTAAATACAAAAGAAAAAGAAAAAGAAAAAGAAAAGAAAAGGGAAAGTATAAGTGAGCGAGAAAGGGACACCAAGGAAGAGGTAGAGCCGCATGTTACATTCCACCCACAATTCATTCCACTATACGAACATATGGGTAGGATGACTTGACCTCCACCAGGCAGAGGCAGAGGCAGATACAAAGGTAATTTCAAATGTGGAAGATCCCGTGGTTGGCAGCCGACCAAAAGGGGTTATGTTCCAATTCACATAAGTACTCCAGCTATTCACATAGACTTGGAATCCAGCATGAAGGAAGAGTCTCATGTGATTATAGCATAACCCCTCTCAATGGGTTTCATTGGAGGTGACGCTCGAGCCAGATAGTGACAAAGACTAGGCCTCCAAGCAAAGCACAAATATATTCAAATCAGGCTTATGTAAAACTATTTGGCAACATTTGAGAACTTTAGCTCTAACCTCACTTTCTTCTCAAAAAGTTGAAGGTTTAGTAGTTAAATAAGCCTCTAGATCTTCCATGGATGTCAAGCCAAAAAGATTCATATTGGGATCATCATCCTCAAGTCCAGAAGTTGATGTAGAGCTTGAGGATAATTCATATAAAGATTTAATGGAATTACCTTTTGATTGGTACTCATCTTGTGTTCATAATCTTGTGAAGAAAGGTTTGATTCCTTATACATGATCTAAGTACAAATCAGAGTATTTTGAGAAGCTATGGAACAACAAAGGCAGGGATGCACAATCAAGACCAGGACTAGGATTTAGTACAGTGGGTCCAGATGACGATGATTACTGCTTAGTTGTCACCAATCATATGGAGTCTAATAAGATCTTCTCAAACCACACTAACTCTTATGAGGAAGTGTGTTTAAAAACTTCAGATGATTCTGATGATCTTCAAATCGAAGGTGCACCTCCATAATTTGAAGAGAAAATCATTCAACAATCGACAAACTCAAAGAAATTAACCTTAGGACAGAAGAAGATCCACGCCTGACATACATCAGTTCCTTTTTGAATGAAGAAGAAACCAATGACTTAGTTATGCTATTGACCGAGTTTAAGGACCATATGGAGCTATGAAGAGATTTTGGATTATCTCTAACGGCGCCTATAAACTATCAATAGACCCAATGCTAACCCTATTAAGCAAGCTCCTAGATGCATGTAATTAGAAACTAAACAACATGACATTTTTGAAGTCAAGAAATTGATCGATGTTGATTCTATGAGAAAAGAAAAATACCCTACTTGGTTAGCCAGTGTTGTGCCAATTAAGAAAAAGAATGCTCAACTTTGTATATGCGTTGATTTCAGGGACTTAAATAAGGCATGTCCTAAGGATGAATTTCTACTTCATATGCAGGAATTAATGGTGGGCATCGCATCATCTCATGCAGTATTCTTCTTTATGAATGGGTTATCGCTACAACCAAATTAAGATGGCCCCAGGATGAAAGAAACACGCTTTTGAACTAGAAGAATCTATTGTTATAAGGTCATGCCTTCGACCTTAAAATGTCTGCTACATACCAAGGCCATGACTGGATCTTTAAATTCATCATCAAGTTGAATGCTATGCTTATGATCTAGTTATCAAAAGCAAAGAAAAGGAAGACCATCTCTTTGACTTGAGAGTAGTTTTCAAACGGTTAAGATAATTTAACCTCAAAATGAACTCCCTGAAGTGTGCAGTCGGAGTAGCTTCAGAGAAGTTCCTGGATTTATTGTTTGACATCGAGGAATAGATATAGACCTAGAAAAGATCAAAGCTATCTTAAAAATGACACCCCCTAAAAGTCTAACTAAACTCAGATCTTTCCAAGGGTGGTTGGCATATCTAAGATGCTTTATCTCCAATCTATCCGAGAGATGTAAGCCATTTTCAACACTTGTCAAAAAGGATGCTAAGTTCAAGTGGGATGATAAGTGCTAGCATGCTTTTGAAGACATCAAATAGTATTTGGTGAAGCTGCCAGTTCTAGCAACCCCTATCTCGGGCAAGCCACTTATCTTCTACACTGTTGCATTGGATGACTCCTTGGCACTTTGTTGGCCCAAACCAATGACAAAGGGAAGGAGAATGCTCTACTACCTCATCCATCATCTGATCCCTGTTGAACCAAACTACCCACCTATTGAGAAACATTGCCTAGCTCTCATCTTTACATCCCAAAAGCTATGACACTATATGCTTTCTCATAAGGTAAACTTGATTTCAAGAATCAATCCACTGCAGCATATCATGACATGATCGACGTTATCCAGATAGTTGGCAATGATTCTCTCATTTGATATTACATTCGCACCTCCTCAGTGGTGAAAGGATATGCATAGTGATTTCTTAAGACACCACTTCCACTATTTGCTTAGTGATGATCTCCCCGATGAATAAATCATAAACTTAAGGGAGGTTGACAATCGCCATTGGGAGATGTATTTTGATGGTGCGACTTCCTTTCAAAAAGGAGAACCATGATCTACTCTTCCAGAAAAGGCAGGGGTACGAATCATTCTCTTAACTCTAGATCACGATGTGATGAGATTCTTATACTATCTCTCCAATCCATGCACTAACAACGAAGCTGAGTATGAGATTTTGATTGTCGGTCTAAAGTTAACTATTACAGTGTGTGTCAAAAGTATCAACATCTATGGGGATTCTCAGCTAGTCATCAACCAAATTACTGGATCCTATAAGGTTCTAAAACCTAAGCTTCGTCACTTCCACGAGTATACCATGAAGGTATTGACCCAAATCCCCGAGGTCACCATCTACAAGGTCCCTCGAGGAGAGAACATAGTAGCAGATGCTTTGGCCAAACTCTCCAAGGAGTTAGCATGTCCGGAAGATGAGTTCATTCCAATAAGGATTCACAATAGACAAGTCATATCCCTTATTGACACTAAACTCATCAAGATACTTTCTCTTAAAGGGGAGGTTGCCATTGTCAAAAAAGATGAGGAGCTGGATTGGAGGCAACCATTCATAGTTTACTTGAACACAAGCAAATTACCTCAAGAGAAATCACAAACCCATTAGATGAAACAGAAAGCTCTCTCATATGCTCTTATGGATGGCACCTTGTACAGATGATCTTTCAATCAAATGTGGCTACGCTATTTAGACAAACACGAAGCCCATAAGATCATGATCTAGGTACATTTAGGTTTATGTAGAGTGCATCAATCCGGTCTGAAGATGAAAATAAGGATCAAGAGACTAAGATACTACTGGCCTTCGATGATCACAGACTACATGAACATAGCTAGGAGATGCCATCAGTGTTAGGTACACGGTGTGGTCCTACATCAACCACCCAACATTCTACATCTTACATTGGCCTCATGGCCATTTGAGTGTTGGGGTACCGACATAGTGGGTCCTAACGATCCTCCTTCTTCTAAGGGTCATCAGTTCATCTTAGCTACCACCGACTACTTTTCCAAGTGGGTGGAGTCAATCCCACTCAGAGAGGTCATAGCTCAGCATGTGTTCCAGTTTTTCAAGAACTATATCGCATATAGGTTCGGGGTGCCTCGATGAATTATATCTGATAATAGTACTGCATTCAAAAGCACCAAGATCAATAGCTTCGCCATGAGACATAGTATAGATTAGAGATACTCCACTATCTACTATCCCAGGGTGAATGGCCTAGCAGAAGCATTCAACAAAACTCTCATCCAGATACTAAAGAAGACACTGACTACAATAAGCGAAAGTGGCATGAGCAATTAGTTGAAGCATTGTGGGCATACCGCACCACATACAAAACTCCAACCCCATCTACCCCATTCTCCTTAGTGTATGGGTCTTAAGTCATTCTACCATTAGAAGTTCAGCTCCCATCAATAAGGATAACAATGTGTAGTAAAATCACTATAAAGTAGAATGCCAAGTTGCGATTAGAATAGCTCAAAGGTTTGAATGAGAGATGCCTACGAGCATGCCAGAACCTCGAGTTATACAAAGCTAAGATAATTCAAGCTCACAATAAGCTGGTCTACACTCGATATTTTTAAGTAGGAGAGCTTGTTTTAGTTCTAAGGAAACCAATTGTTGCCCATCGAAAGATGGGAGGCAAGTTTGGACTCACTTGGGAAGGCTTTTTTGTCACAAAGAAGGCATAACAAGGAGGATCTTATCAACTTATTGATTTTAAAGGGGAACGTCTGATGCTTCCAATTAATGGGATCTATTTGAAGAAATACTACCCATAAAATCATGTTTGAAAATAATTATCATAAAAAATTTCATTCCAATTCATCAAAATATTCTCTTCATTCGAAGCATTATTTTCTTGTTTGCGAATCCACCACGACATATTTAGGGTAGGTGTAAGAGAACCCGAGAGACATCCTATCCCTCTTTCACAACACAAACATAAATTAAACACGATTCCCCAATGCTACTAGAGTAGGTGTGAGAGAACCTGAGATGCATCCTATTTTGACTAGCATAACTAAGTTAGGTGTGAGAGAACCTGCATCCCTTTCTTGGTGGGATCACAACCGCCATTCGTGCACCATTTCATCAACTTTTAAGCATATTTTAGGATAGGTGTAAGGGAACCCAAGCGGCATCCTATCCTCCTTAAACACAAACAAAAATACATATTTTTTATCTCAGGCTATTTTGATGTGGGAGCAAGCTCCCTGTGGCACTCACTCATTAGTCGCTCTAGGTCGGGCTCACATACTACCTTGCTAGTGTTTCACCATAGTGGTCATTTGTCTGGCGAATGTGAGTCCCCGCGCTTTCTTCCTAACCTGACCATTGCAAATCGATAAGCGCCTTATTAGTTTGGTAGATCTCACTACACAGCTAGTAAGCTACCTCATGTTAACTTCGTTTAAGAGGATGTAAGCCTACATACTTTCTTCTTGAACTAGCTATCATGCATTGACTAGGTCGAATATATTTAAGGTTTAGGATAAGTCCCCCAGTGACTCCTTTTCTCTTGACTACTCTTAAGTTGATATAAGTCCCCAGCCTTCAATAGTAAGCCTAGGTCGAATAGAACTTGTAAAGACTATCCCACAATTAGTTGTTGTAGGAGGATGTGAGTCCCCGATGCTTTCTTCCAGTGATTGAAAATCGATGGAACTTTAGGTTGGTTGATGTTCTCTATGTCGACGGACTCACCTGTGGATACACCACTCTTTGGCAGATATGAGTCCCTGTGCTTTCTCCTTGAGTTGGCCACCAAATACCTATATATATTATTTTCTTGAGGGTTTTGAATAAAGCCCTTAGCCCTTCCTCTGCGGAAACTCTACTTGGATCACTTCCTTAGCGACTCTATTTAGACACTACTTGGGTTACTATTGGATTGGACAATCCCCCTTTTCTAGTAGCCACCCCTGTGGTTGGAGAATTTGTTCAGCAGATGCACAGATTCTCCTTTGGACCAGTAAATCTGAGATAGGTCTAGGCTAATATAAGCTCCTTCTTAGTATGATCCCTCACAAACTAATAGGGTCCATGATAAGCAAACAAACCATACAAATAAATCTATTTGCTTATGGATTAGGAATTCAATCCCCAGTGGCCCATTTCTCGAGCAGGCATCATATCTTTAGGGCAGTGTCAGCAAAATACCCTATAGGAATTGCCTAACTACACTTGATCTAAGATAAGTCTCCGAGTCAGCACTCTCTCTATAGTCGCCCTTAGGTCAGGTTCAATCTATTTTGCCAACAAACAGGTTGCCCCGGCAGTCATTCCATGTTGGAAGATGTAAGTCTAATACGCATTCTTTCTAGCATGAATGTCGTAAACTAACGGCCAGACCTAGGTCAGTTGACATGTTACCTTGCTAACGTGTCACCCCAGTTGTCTTTTATTTAAAAAAAATATGTGAGTCCCCGTGCTTTCTTCCCTGAATTAACTGCTGCAAATTGAAAAGCACCCTTTTTGTTAAATAGTTCTCCCCTCAACCGAAAAAGTACTCCCTTTGGATCAGTAAATCTGAAGTAGGCCAATGCCAACATGGCCCCTACTCAATTTGGTTCATCGCAAATCGATAGGGTCCATCTCAAAATTCAAAATTTAAAAATCTGAAATAAAATTAACCCTCCTCCCCAGTGGAGCCAAACTAAACAATCGAATCAATCAGCTTCTCCTCAGTGAGATGAAAATCTTTTCAATCTTCCTAATGGAGTCAATTTAATCCAATCCGAACCTTTTCCCCTAATGGAAGGTTCACATCTTTTATCCCGGATTCTAAATTTTAATCCCTGGATTTTAATCCACAGTGGATTTAATAAAAGCCACTCATCTGGTGAATAGTCAGACATCTTTAATGGAAGGAGTCACATTGTGGTAGCAAATCTCTTATATTTTTGACATGAGTAAAGTCACATTGCAATAAGATCTTGAAACTTTCTACACCTTGAGTTTAATAGTATATCATTTCTATTAGTGCTTGTGATCGTTCGAACATTGTTGATCGTCTAAGTTAACACTAATACGTGCGATATGCCTTGTCAGTCACACCACACACACTTTGTTGCTTTATTGACCTCACTTTGGGAGCTTTCTTCTCCATCTTTGACATAAGGACTCATCTAAACACTAAGAGTTCCTTAGTCTTAAGACACTTCTAGTTATTAGGTGAACACTTAACCTAACCCTAGAGACTTAAAAGAGTTAGCCATAGGAATAGGTTATGCCTTAGGGGTATTAGGAAGACTTGCCTACCCTATAGCTTGAACCCAAGCCTTGCTTCCTTCTTTCAAACCAAACTTCAAACCAAAATCTTAAATTAATTCAAAATCTAAATCATAAATCGATTCCAAATGAAATGATTGAAACCCATGATTGAAATCCCAAAATCTTCCTAAGCCCTTTGATTTCATCTTATGGACTTAGCTCAAATCAAATCTAAATCACTCCAAACTCAAAATATTTCCTCATAAACCATTTATATTCTCATTTATATTCACAAATTTAAATGAAATATAAATTTAAATAACCAAATCTAATTCAAAACTCAAATCCAAATCTAACTCAAATCCAAATTATACTCTTTCAAGTCAAATCCTTGAACTTAGCCAAATCATTTTCAAATCAATCCAAACCTTTGGATTTTCTCTTCAAACAATCACTTCTTCAATCACATACCCAAATATAAACATAAACTTTAATTATCAAACCAAAATCAAATTAACCCAAATCAAACCCATGTTCATCCTTTGAACTTGAAATTGTCAAATGAACCAAAACCCATTTGACTCCAAATCACTTGTAATTAGATTTATATTTCCATTATAAGTCTATATGTGAGTTCAACCAAACCCAAATCAAGCCTTGATCAAGCCAATTGACCCACTTAGGCTCACTTGACCCAAAGTGACCTAAAGCACCTTTTTGAGCTAAATTCTAATCCAAACCAAAATTGGATTGAACTAAGCCCATCTAAGCCTCACATTGTGATCAACAATCATTCTAGGATGATCAATCACTCAAATTGGGTCAAACTAAGTTAAACCTAGCATTTGACCAAGTCAACACTTAGCCTAAATGAAACTTAAACAAGCCAAAATTCACTATAAGCCAAATTGATTTAAACCATTGATCTAATCCAATGATTGAACTTGAAACCATGCATCAAACCAAAGTTGACCTAAAAGTCAAAATGGGTCAAATCTTGATCTAAGTCAAATTAATTACAACCAATGAGTCAAAATTCTATTATGATTATTAAACTTACCAAAACTTTAATTGGAACTAGACCCAGCCTAATTGATCATAAACTAATTTAACTAAAGGTCAAATCAACTTGAAATCAAGCCAAAATTGATTGAAACTAAAGCTTGTATATTTTAAATGATCAACCAAGCTTAAACAAACCCATGACCTAACCCAATTGGGTCAAATTGATCAACTTGATCCATTTGACCTAAATGAACCAAAACCAAATATAAATTAAATTGAACCAAACCAATGATACCCATAGGCTCCAAATGATCATTTGAACTTGACCTAACCCATGGTTTCACCCATATTGACTAATTTGTCAACATAACCCAAATTGACCCAACTTGACCTAAATGGGTCAAATTGAACCAATTCAAACCAAATGAACTCCAAATCACTTGAAATTTGGCCCAATCCATTTTGAATCATTTCAAATCTAAATCAAAGGCCAAATGACTAGTTTACCTTTTGGTCAAAGGGTCTTATGACCAAATTCACTTGAAATTTGGTCATTTTCTTTCAAGGCCACTTGGCATCCTCCTAGTGGTCCACATGGATACTAAGGGAGGTGGTGAACATGACCCAATGAGCTTGGGTCATGACCTCAAAGCCAAAAGCCAAATGACCCCTCAATGGAAATTGAACACTTGGATCACCAATGCACTCACTAGCACATGGACACTCCTCCTCCTCCTCCTAAAATGACTCACATGGGATGTTAGCACCAAATCATGAACCCAATCTCACCCATTGATCAAAAATGGCATTTCAACCTTCCACTATTCGATCCAAGGAGGGGGAGATATACTCCCCCTCATTCCCACTCAAACCACAAGCACTCAATTCGACAGAGCTAAGGAGATCAAATCGAACTCTCCCCAAGCATTTTCCAAGCCCTTCCCGAGCTCCTCCATTTCTCCTTCTCAATTTTGCTCAAAGCCAAAACAAGGGAGGTCCATCTCAATCTCAATTCACTCAATTCTCCATCAAAATCAAATTAACCTTGCACACACCCTCAGTGGACCTCGTTGAGCTCAACCAAGTCATTTCCCAATGTCTCTAAGCCACGAGAAGCATCACCTTGATCAAGGTCAATCACCATTGAAGAGGAGCTTGGTCAACCAAGAAATCCACTTCAAATCAAGATCCAATACCTTCAACAGGCTTCTCTACTAGGACTACCTCCTCATTGGAAGCATCGATGATAGCCTCCGGTATGCTATAAAGCGTAGCCATAGGAAAATTGTTTGGTCCTTTTGAAGGAAAGTGTTATCCCTTGAGATCTTGACCATTGGATACATAGCTTGTGCTTCCTAGAAGGTGTGGTGAGTTTGAACTCCATCAGCTTGGTGAGATCGGAGCAATCACGACATCCGTCTCTCGCCACTTGGGAGGAGACAGATCACACACTATCCATTTTATGTGATTGGAATGCACAGATGTGATTAAATCTTGATAGATCCCCCCCCCTGATTTAAGCCTAAACCACAGATTAATCTCGGTCATCCGATCTTTAGATCGACGGTGGAAACGTCCGTCAGCCGACTCAGCGGATGTGACAACTTAAATAACCTATCCCATCGCACGTGGAAAACCGCGTCAGCGTCATATGGCGATGGGATTAGAGTTAATTAGCAATTAATTCATTTTTAATGTTGAAACTTCCAAAATTCATAATCAATTGTAAAAAATATAAAAAATACAAACTCAAGTTTATTTTAAAGATAATTCAAAGAAGAATAATATAAAATTTAATTTAATTAATTTTGAATAGTAATTTTCACTCAATTTGGGTTTTATTGGAAATATAATTAGGCTAATTACTTCTTAATTACTTTAGTAATTAATTCCAAACTTCTTAAAGTTGATTAGTGGGATGATCTCTGCCTTTCATGATTTTCTTGAAATTTATTACTGAATTAATTTGGAGAATTGCTTGTTTTACCCATAATCACTTTCTTAATTAATTAAATGATTAATTAACTTATTAAATAGTGGTAAATTTATTAATTAAGCTTGCTAATCATCATGAAATAGTGAATGGACTTAGGAAATGAAATTAGGATTTTTTTCCAATCTTTTTCCCTAAGTTTATTTCATTTGGATAAACACTTAATAAATTTGCAAATTAATTAATGTCTTAGTCACCTCATTAATTAATTCAATTAATCAAACTCAAAACTAAATCACTCTGGAACTTAATTACTCAATTATTAGGTAGACTCTTAGGTGTTCAATAACCTAAGAGGATTCAGAGATAATTATAATTAAACTACATGTGTAGGAAGGTTATAAATGTACTTAATTAAACCCTTAGCTTAATTAATCAATAATTGTGAGCCAATTGCATTAGGCCCATTTATTTCTTAGGTGCATTGCTGATTTATATCATATGTTGGCTCATAATTGCTTATTAAGTTATGTTAAAGTGATGTAGGCAAGGGGTAATTATTGGATTTAATTCACACATTAATCTAAATAAAACATAAAATCAACCTAAATATTCTAAAATTAAACTAAAACAATTCACACATGTGGGAAATGGGTAAGGACCAACAAACTCTTTTCATTTTTCCTAAATAAAATCAAATTCAAAAATAAGAATCTCCTTAAAGAATTTTGATTCACTTTAAATGATCTTATTTTATATGGTTGTTCTTAGGAAGTAATTAGGGGTGAATGAAGTGTGCTTACATCTCCTTTATCTCTTTCCAAGCATGCTAAATATTATTTGCCATATGAAATCATGCATTCATATCTTTTGAAAAAAACTAAATAAAATGTTTCTTTTTTTATCAAATTGCATGTGTTGGTTAAAATTAAGAATATGAGTGGCTATTATCACTATTAAACCAAAATTATTTTTTAAAACTTATAAATTAAAGATTATAATGAAGTGATGCTACTTATAAATACTTATAAGCTTGATGATTATAGCATAAGATGTATGTGTTTTATGTTATTTTCTTCTCTTCTCTTAACGAATAGAATTTGCAAAATATATAGTTCATTTGAAAAGAATACAACACTTGCTTAAATCTATGCCTATGCATTTCTATGTTATGAGTTAAGAAGGATCCTCACATTTACATGTAAATTATATAATTAAATCAAACATAATCTTTTGCATGATGACTCTTCATCCATTTGTTTCTTTTTTGTACATCTACATGTATTTAAGAAAAGTGGTATATTAATGGACATCCTGAGGTTTTAAGTAGCCCTAAGTAGGTCTTTTACCTTATCTAGTGTAGAAAATAATGGCAGTACTACTCTTATATCTTTTATACATGTGGATGTGCATTTTTGTTAATGGATGAGAAATTCTCTTTTCTACATAATAAAACAAATGGAACATCCAAATTTTTAAATCATATCTCTTAGCATTCATCATCAAAGTGTGCAAAAATTTGCATTGATGTATTAGTATGCTTACGATCATTTATATCTATGGTATACATAGTGGAAAAAAAATAAGTGGTTGTGTGTCATGTGGTAGTAATTCACTTAATTAATCCTAAGATGTCTTTCTTATTGAATATGGATATTTAGAGCAAATCATTTATAATAAAACATTCACTAAAGAAAAATTATTTATAAATCTACCTTAGAAATGCTTTAAGGTAGGGATGAAAGAGAAGTTCTCTTTCTTTTCGTCTCTTCATAACATTTAATAATTAAGTGTAGGTTCATTCAAACCAAATAAAATCATCAAATAAAATTGATAAATCAACTAAATCACTTAAACTAAAACCACCATCTAAATTGAATCTTTCACACTTAGAAAATTTCAATCTTAAAGCTTAGCTAAGACATGCCACACAAGCCTTAAATGGCACACACATTAGGCTAAGTCACCATTTCTAGCTCTATGTTAGGGTGGTGCATGGTTTGATGGATTTTATTTTGTGATGTAATATTTTAGATGTTAAGGTGTATGTGTCTAGATGTTAGGCGATATTAGCCTAATCATACTCTACTGGTTATGCTTAAGGGTGTTGTAATAAAAATATAAAATGATTTTGTTGTGTAGGTTGCTTATTCCCGTAAGCATAACCCAAATGAGGACAAGTTTACCCATGTATGGGGTGCTAAGTCCAAATTATTCATATACATGCTTGGGTTGTGTGGTATGTTTAGCTAATCTCTATTTTATAGGTTTAGTTAGATTTATCTTTTCCATTTTGATGTAAATTTTGCAATTAAAAATTGGAATGAATGTTATGGGGGAATTAAGATGAACATTGGTTACAAGACCATGTCTTATATACCATGTAAAGCCTTAGAGCAAACTACATCCCAAATCAAATCAAAAGGAAGAAAGAAATGAAGGAGGAAATGATGAAACAAAGAAATGAAGAATAAGAATGAAGACTCAACCCCATAACATGAATTCCTTTTAATTATAATTCATTCATTTGTAATTAGTGTTGTATAAGGGGAGCTCTACCCACACTTTTCTTTAGTTGCGGTGAAACCACCACACCTCTTATTCTTTTTGCACTAATTTAATAAATTGATTGATGTTATGTTTATGATTGTGCAAAAGGAAGGCATGATTTTCCTAGTTTCTTAATTGCTTGATGGTTGTTGAAGGCACGGATGTGATTAGACTCGGGAAAAATAAATTTTTTTATCCAATTAATCAACTCAAAATTAAAAAATAACAACTCATAATCTCACTTAAAGCCTAGGACATAAATCAAAATAATAAAAGATCTAGCAACCCCTTAGCTGAATGTTGTATGTCTCACATCATGCATAAATCATATTGCTTCACTCTTGATAATGAAGGGCTTTCACCTTTGCTAGAGAAAATGACTTGACCTTTGAGAACCATGATGGAAACACACCTCCTTCTTTAGGATTTTGGCCAATAACCAATTTTCTCATGCATTAGGCATATGAAATCCCATAGCCTGTGTCAAATAAAAATGTCCAAAAATCAAAATAAAACTTAACAAAATTTGCATTAGATTAAGTCATTTATTCATGCCCTTCATGATCTAGTCTCTTAGGGAGTGTGTTTAAGGACTTAGTCTCATTTCTAAATAAATGACAACCTAATTATTTTGCAAAGAATAATACTTGCCTACTTATATTTAAAATTATAGGAGGAGTTAGTTGGTGGCCACTCCCAGGCGATTGTAAGTCCAACAGTCGGGTGTTTTATTATCTCTTGTGGAGGTAAACCATATACCCATTTTTCTCCTTAGATTTTGATCATGCCTTGGCCCTCGCCAAAGCTCCCTAGATTTAGGATTCGAGATTGCTTTTTTTCTTTGTGAGTTATAAGCATAAATCCTCACCTCTTAGGCATTTCCATGATATTGTATTATGGAATTGTAAGCCATAGATTTCTAATAAAAATTCAACTCAAACATATAATTCTTCTCAAATTTTAAAATTATAAAGCCCAACTATAGGATAGTTTTGGATATTCACTAGGTTTCCTAGTATCATGAGCATCCCCTACTCATCTCCCTTTGGTTTCAATAATAACTCCCTCCTTTTGATCAATCCCACTTGATTTTCCAAAAATAACCAATTTATTGATAGTCTATCTTTGAAATCTTTGGAAATAATGATCATTAACTTAATTGAGAGTATTCCTAAGGAATCTCATTCCTTATGATGTAATTAACTATGGGGGCTTGCCTCCATAGGGAACTTAACGAACCCGCTTTAAAATAAATTATACTTTACTTTTCCATATAAATTAGGAGAAAGATCTCTGGTATATTTGAAGACCCATTATCCTTATGAGTCCTTGTTAGGTGATTAGGTTCATTGTAGGATGGTGACTTCTATCTCTCGAGATAGTACATAATTCCTCAATGGCACCCGATCACTATGAGTACATCTATGGATCTATGTGGTGTCCCATTCTCTCAAAAAAATAACACCATATCTTGTTGTGGAACGAGGATATAATCTTTTAAGAAAATTACATGTCTATATTTCTTGAATTTTATTAGAAATTATGATTTTGAAAACTTCTATGACTTAACTTTCTCAACAACTTTGTTAGCTTGATTGTACTATGTTGAAGTAATTATTTTAATCCATTTATATTATTTTTTTAGTATCTTTGCACTTATCATGAAATAATTGCATAGACTTTGTGCATTATATTTAGTATTTTGAAGTTGAAATGAACTTTGTCAAAATGCCTAAACTATCTAAGGAGAGCTTGAGACTTAAGTGGACATTGTTGTCCCTTCATCACTTGGAAGTTCCTTCAACTTTATATAATATTTGTCTAATGCACCACTTTCTATTTTCTTTGAATTAATAGTGTGGACCATTTGAAAATTTTGGTAATGTTAAATATTTTTCAAGTGAATTAAATTATTTTAGGAATTGAGAAGCGCTATTGCTCAAATGATGCTTTAAGTCCTTGAGGTATGACTAAGGGCATAACTAGAGGTGAGTAGCGTAAGAGTAAGTGATGAGATGGAATGGTAAATAAAGGTACCTCATAGTCTATTCTTGAGTCTTTAGCACATAGTATTGTGATAGTATGCAGATCACATAGAGTAGCACATCTAGATCAGGTATTTCACATTTATTAACATGGGTGTTGTATTTTAATATACTAAATGAAATGTTATTATATTTTATTCATCTTCTTTGTAGAGTACTATATTAGAAGCAAGTACCAATCTTAGGATGGCGTGGGGTGTCTGTGACTCATACAAGCATTGGAGCTAGCAAGTCTGAATAATATTAGACACTTGTAGTTTATTAAATTTTGCCATCATCTCATTACATAATTAGTGAAGCAATGGTCCTCACAGACAAACACATTTCATCTACCTATATGAAAGATGTCTATCACCTTACAAGGCATAGATCTTCTTTGGTGTTAAGGCAGATGTGCTAGCATTAGTCGGACCTATTGTACTTGGCCTTGGTCAGAGATGGAAAACTTGGCCTGAATGTTGTGATGAGTTATTAGGGAGTCACCTTAAAGAAGAAGTAAAATTTAGATGAAGAAAATATTATTTCTACCTTCCATATGGGTCATCCACAAGCTAATGCAATTATACCCTTAAGATAGTTACAATGAACATTCTAGTGTGATTCTTATAATGATTTTCCAAATGAAGTTTTTATTAGACATGTATGGGCTTATATTTTGTACATAATTGGTTGTTTTTTTATTGTCTGATATTTTTAGTTCTCGTATACATCTTAACTACTTACTATTACTAAAGGATTTGGATAGATTCTGTAGTATTCAATTGGTGGGTCTATTATATATAGAGCTTAATTTATTAACAAAATCTATTTATGTGGTTATAGTGGGTTGTCTACATCTCCTTCAAATATGATCTTGGCAGAGATTGCATGTTAGTAGGCCAACACTTCATATCCCTTTTCCCAAGGACATTTTAGGCAACCTCTTGGCTAAAAGTCCAATTTCTTTGATAATACTTGCATGTAATTGTAATCTTTCATAACTATGAACATCCTTATTTAACATAATCTTTATCATTACAGATGAAATAAGAGAAGAGCTAGGGAGATGCCTATTGAAAATGTAGTTGTTTATAAAAATAGAATTAATTGGCAACAGTGAAGCCACGTACATTAGATCATTATTGTAATTAGACTATTATTGATGTTATCTAATTGTTAACCCTCGGTTTGCCCTCCGAATGAAGAACCGCTCCCGCTCTCTCATTCACTCTCCCTAAAACTGCCTACTCAGGAAGAAATTATTCCCTCTTCTCCTGCTCATCCTCCAAAAATTGAAAGTAGTTTTCTGCGGTTGGATTTTTTTTCGGAGGTATGACCTATTTGGCATGCACAATACACACAGAGGAGGGCTGCTCTTGTTCATCCTCCAAAAATCCGCACTCACCTCTATCCCATCAGACCCAACTTCCTTTATTTCTTCGGTAAGAGGTTCCAGAACCGAATGGGGATCAGAGACAATCAGTTGAACGCCTAAAAGGTATGACCAAACTTGCAGTAGAGCGGCTAGACGGTGTGGATGTAAAGATCCTCAAGATCGACGTCGATGGTTTCGGATACATGGCGCATGATGGAGTGTATTAGTTTGCTCTTTTTGTAGTGCTCCTCATAGGCGTGGACGTCCTCCTCCGAGACTCAGTGCTTGCTGAGATCAATGTAGCCTTTGTCGCAATCGACGCAGACAACCATGGCAGGCTCCTGGCAGACTACGCGGATGACGGAGTTGACATTACGGACACGACGACATGAGAGCTCGTTAAAGGGGGTCATACTCTCGATGTTGTTGTACACGAGAAGAGAGACGTAGATGCCCATCTCGGTGATGCTTTTACCTGAATCATCACGGTAATATCAACATCCGGAAAATGAACCTCTTACATCCGACACTCAAGATTTGGGGAGTTTGATTCCTCTGCTATAGTACTCGCGACACACTCCCAACAGAGGAAGTTGAAGCTTCCTCTCTTCTCCCTCAGAATTTCCCCTCTTATGTCCGTTCCCTTTTCGGAATTTTTCCCATCTAATCTCTTCTTATTTCTTCCTTTGCCACAGCCAAGAAGGAACTCCGTCATCAGGCAGATTCCTCTCAGTTTTTGATATTTCCCCCACCTATTCAACCTAAATAATCAACCCGATAATCGCTCCTATTCAATTCTTTCTAGCTGAACTCAAGCAAAATTATTAGCGTCACTGATTGTGGATGTATAAAAAAATGTGAATGTGAATATATATATATATATATATATATATATATATATATATATATATATATATATATATATATATATATATATATATATATATATATATATATATATATGCTTCTTTTGCTTGAGACCTAATGCTTGCGATAGGGTATATGGTACAAAGAAGTTTGATCTAGACACTCGCTTTCATGATCTTGAATAAAAAAATCAAAACCGTTAGATGTACCCACTGAAAATACTCAGACATTTTGATTAAATCTGGGACTAAAAAAATGGAGGTTTTGAATGTATAAAAATTGCATATATATTTACTTTTATGCAGGTGATTGAAGGCCTTGTTATGCTCATTAGAGTTGAGGAGTGAGATATTTCAAAACACCAACCCTCCACACGTGGTTTGGCGGATAGGCCAAAATGGTTCTTTATAGCCCCTGGGGGATGTGAATCTGTGCCAAAAATATTTTAATTTAACATTCAGTTAAATATATGATATAAAGTTCTAAGAAAATTTATAAAATTAAAATTGAATGGGCATAACAAGTATTATTATCATATGAGAATATACTAAGTAATGAAATTAATTCATTCACTTAGTTTATAGCCAAATGAATGTTTGAGTCGATTGCTTTATATATTGAAATAAAGGTGAGTGTTCAAATTGAATACAAGTGAGGCTTGAAGCTAACTCCAAATGCATAAGAGATTTATAATAAATTTTAAATTTGGTTATATATATTAATCGCTTGATGTGGAGTTTAAAATAAATTCAAATTGGATTTGATTGCTCTGACATGAAGAAGATGAAGAACATAACTTGCATATTCACCGATGAATTTGGTCATGAATGATCTTTTCAATAAATATTGTGATTATCCTAACTTATTCTAGGTGAATTAAAAGTAGTTTAAATCGAACACAATCAAGCTTGGAGAATGAAGATGAAGCTTGATAACTCATTTGCATTCTATAGCAAACTATAAGGGTTAATGATTAATTAGTTAAGAAGAATTAATTGAACTTTGTAGCTTATATTCTATCATATGTGAAAATGATTGAAAGAGAATAAGCCAAATGCAAATATAACTTTGAATTCATGTTATACTTATGTGGAGGTTACATGAAGCTAGAAGGCTAATTTTTAAATGAGATAGAGCCCAAATCAAGCTCTAGAGTGAGATTCACAAAGAATAAGTCTTCTTATTTAATCAATATATCAGAATGTATAATTTAGAATAGACTAAAAAAAGGCTTCAATTAAACATAAAATTAATACATATAAGATTTGTTAAGTGTTATTTTTAAGTTAAAGTGATAATCAAATAAATTTATAAACGGTTTTCACTATAACTAAAATAACCTATTAGCAAGCATGATCGAGACTTCTTACTGAATAATCAACTTGTATTCAAAAGAAGCTTGAATAAGGTAGACTTAAGATTATCTTCTTAGATAAACATCAACATTACCTGATTACGGATGATGCCTGGTGATAAGGATCCTTCTATAAGGTTGGGTCCTACCTCCTCGACTAAGTAGACTGGACCACGACCTGGATGAACCATGGGATCTAGATTGGGCACATCATCGTTCCCCCAACCGACGAATTTCATAAGCTTAAATTTTAAACTCCACATGCTGCTACTATACGCTATGCATTTAGTGATCTAACAACTAGCCTTAAGTGAAAGTTCTCTCTTAGTATTGGGAGGGATAATTAACTATAGGTGCTTGCGCCTATAGGAAACCTAGAACCAGATCTAAAGTCCTCACAAAATGAGGGTAAAATCTCTAGGTAGTGTCTTATCTACTATTTCATCTGCCTTCTGAAAATTTCACCGACACTTATTCAGACTCTCTTCAATGTGAGGTTGGTAAATTTTGGAGCCCACAGTTTCGGTGACTCTGTGGGATAGGTTTCTCTTTCCATCTTTGGCTAGTTGAATATGAGTTGTAGTAATAGTGGATTACAATATAAACTGAAATTAAAAAAAAAAGAGAACCAGTTATCAATGAAACTAAATATAAGCTAATTATGTCCTTATGAATAATTTGCTTATTCTTTATATCAATATATCTTTAGAACACACCATTCGTTCATCATGCAGCTAGGTTACGGAGCCAACATCCATCTAGCTAATGTTGTTATCAATACTGTGAATGCTGGAGCTACTGTTCAATTTGATAGTGTAGACTTCCTAGCCATTGCTGCAAACAATCCTCTACCCGAAGTACCTACGTATTATACACGTAAACCTGTGTATGAGAACGATTGGAATGACTACTACTGCTATTGAAATTCCTCGAAAGAGAGCCTTTATATTCAAAGGATTGGGTTATTCTGAGGTGTCAGTCATAAAAAGAACCGTCACTAGGCAGAAAGTTTCATTCATGCCTGTGAATGCGACCACTCTGCCAGTTGAACCTTTCTCACTAGGAATGCATAATTTTGAAGCCTCTCTTCTTGAGGAAAATTGAGTAGAAGGCAAAGAAGAAGAAATGTTGAATTGTGAGCTCAGCAGTCGCTTCCTGAATCACTAACCACGTGACCAGACTTGATGCCAGAAGTGAGTATTCCCATTCACAGTGTGATATCCAATTAATATCCAATTAGCTTATTTCCTAATTTTCTAATTAATTTTATTATTCTTGTAGCAAACCCACTTTACTAAGCATCGTGGCCGGATTAAACCATTCGATGTGTATGGTTGGATCTCCAGTTCCTATTTGTTCCTTCCATAGCGGCTCGGTTCCTTCCGCGGGATCGAGTTCATCTCCTCCTTTCCCTTCCCTCGGCATCGGCTTCAGCGGATTGCTCCATGCGACCGCGAGCGCGATCACCGCCAGTTCACCGAACCGCGCCCTCCGCGTCGGCTCGACAACTACCGCTCCGTGATGTAGAGCGTGCGGGCGAGTTCGCGTCGCTTGCCTTCCTCGTCGTCCTTCTTCACGTTCACGGAACCCGTCCGTGAGGTAAGACACACGGGCTAGGGAGTTCCATGAATCGAGCTCAGGATTGTCCCGCCAATAAGAAGCAGGAGTTGTGACTTGAATTTTCTTTCCTATTCCTTTTTCTTTCACACCTTCCTTGGTGTTGAATCGTGATTTGGGAGTTCAATCTGTTTTTTTGGTGCTAGGTGAGTTCTGAATGTGTATTAAAATGGGGACATCAATTTTGTTAATTTTAATTTGTTAATTTAATCAGGTAATTAATATTGACGTTAGTACATTACCTTGGAGTCGTGCTCCAGTTTTTCGAAAGATTATATGAGGAGATATCAATTTCAGGTAAGAATGCCGGTTAAGTTGGTGATACTACCGTGTTAAATGTATTTATGAGTTTCATGTATTTAGAAGAGTTATTTAATGATAGGTTGTGTACTCGAGGAGGAATCGTCGAGCACATCACGACACTAACCTAGACACTGAGGTGAGACATGATTGCTAATTTAAATTCAGTTTCTATAGTCCTATGAATGCCATTGTTTCTGCTTTTATAAATTGTATGAATGACATATATTGTTTTCTTATTTTTATTATATGAATGATATATATATAGATATTCCTGTCATATTGTATGTCATTACAAATGCTCAATGATTATAAGCCAGTTAGTGCATTTTTTTTTATTAGCATATGATTTTGTTGGACATATAGAAATGTTTTAAAAATATGTTGTTAAATGCGATAATGATAAGAGGAAAATATCGGAAAAATTATGATAGGAAGGCTATGTTATAGAAATCATGAGATAGACAAAAGTTCGAGATGAGCTGAGCAGGGATCTTAGTATCCCAACTCGACATTTTGAGGTTGCCGTTAGACGTCCAAATTATATCGGGCATTAGGTAAGTAAAATGGTTGCCCTTACCTTGACTTTAGGCCGGCGGGTGATGACCTTTTGTTATGAAGTCAAAACCTATGCAATTATAAATGACATTTCTAGAAAATGATTTGATATAGAACTGAAATGATTTTCATTAAATAACTGCTCCTTTGACATGACATTGATCTGATCTGAATCTAGACATATTATTCTTACATTTTACGTGACATTGTTTACCAGTTTTACTCTTCTGCAAATTTACATGTGCATGCACGATTATTCCTACTGTCTTGTTCTGAGCTTACTTTAGCATTCTTGTCTCACAAAGCTTTAGCTTATGATGCTACCATTGATAATTTCAGGAAAAGAAGAGTTGGGTAGAAGCTAGACCATTTTGTTAATTTGTACAGTTTTGGGGTGTATAATTTTGGAAAGATTAAAGGCTTTTATTTGAGTACGTACAAAATTTTAATACTGATGTCTTTAGTTGCTCTGTATTTATTTATAAACTTAAAGATTTCATGCTTCCAGTAATTGTGATATGAATTAATTAGTAGATGAATTGTAAATTTAGTGATGATTTGATTAGATACAAATTTTACTTGCTGGTTCGTGCACGAGGTTGGAAGCGTGTGGTGGAATCGTGTCCAATCATCATCCATTACATATACTTGATTGACCTAGAATAAGGGGTCATCAGGTGTAAAAAGTGAGCGAGCAATAAGGTTGATAGAGCAAAAGATTGATGAGTAATAGTAATGGAAGCATGATTTGGATTTAGGGATAAGTGTTGAATTGATCTGAGCTATAGGATGATTTTTGGGTTAGGAATCCATATGTTCTTAATTTCATGCATGTGATATTTAATAAATATGTATCAAATAAATAATTTTAATAATTACAGATTAATTTTCCTGAAGAAATGCTAGAAAGGTTAGATGGTCAGTCCTCCAGACTAAATGCTCGAGACCACTCTTTGGAGATAATTCTAACAGGAGTGAAATACAACCCAGAGTACAAGTGGTGAAGGTAGATCTGATGAATTGCAAGGGGTAGTTCAGTTGATTTCCCAGGTTGTTGATAAGCTAGCATCTATGGAAAAATCTGCTAGTGACATATCTGTTTGGTTGAAGTGGATCAACATTTGAGAATATTTCAAACGTTCAAACCACCAGCATTCAAGGGAGCCAGTGATCCTATAGTGGCGGAAGATTGGCTGCTTAAAATTGGAAAAATTTTGGATGGGATGATTTGTGGAAAAGCAGAAGAGTAGTCGCTACTTTTGTATTAGAAGGGGAGGCAGAAAGGTGGTGGCAGGCTTAACACAAGGAAAGATTTGAAATGATACCCATTACTCAGATCAAATGGGATGAGTTTTTTAAAGTATTCAAAGATTGGTTTATTCCTCCATTAGCCAGACTTGCTTTACAAGACAAATTTTTTATTCTAACTCAAGGAGCAAAAACTATAATGCATATACAAATTTTACTTGCTCATTCTGCAGTAGCACAGGTTGGAACGTGTTGGTGGAATCTATGTTCAATCGAGTCATCCTATTCTGTTACACTTCAGATTGACCCTAGAATAAGGGGGTCATCTGGGGTGTGACACACAGTAAGTTTGAAAATCAAAAGTGGTTAAAAAGGAATAGCTCCACTGGTGATATAAAGTAATCATTCTGGGAGCAGTGGTACCAATCTCTAACCCCACAAAGAAAGTATCCTGATACTCTGTCCTCCAGAGTGCACAAGGTGTTGAAAGTTGTCAAGAAAAAGAGTCTTATGAAAGAAAAAGTATCAATGCCCGATTATCAAAGAAAATGAGAATGCTTCATGAAAGAGGCTACTCTAAATGGGTAATGCTCAAGATCGTCCTAACCAATTCCCGCATGGTGAGCATTGGGGCATGACATCTAGATCGCATGTCCAGGAATCTGCCACCGAAAGGTCTCGCCAAAAAGAAAAATATATATGGAGGCCTCGAAGAAATAGGGCGTAAAATCTTCTTCATATGGAAGCAAGCTAACCTAGAGACAATGGAGAAAGAGAAATGTTGAATTACGTGCTAAACAGCTATTAATCAAGCAAAAAATTGTACAATCAACTATGAAACCAGAAGCGAGTGTTTCAACTTATAACAAGTTTGACAGGCTAAGATGGGTAAAGCAGAACAGCTCTACTGGTCAAATGAAACAGTCCTTCTAGACTCGATAACGTTAGGTTCCAGTTTCTCCAGTGAGAAAATATGAAACTATATATGCAAGAGTGCATCGGGTTCTCAAAGTTGTTAAGGAGAAAGGACTTAGAAAATATCAAGGTCTTATCATCAGAGAGGCTGGAGTTGCTCCTCCAAGGAGACTTCCTCCTACAACCTTAACAAAATGTCAACTAATTCAAGTCTCGCACGGTGAGCATTGAGGCGTGATACTTGGACCACAGGTCTAAAAATCCATCATTGAAAGGTCCAAGCAAAAAGGTAATCAAATTTGGAGGCCAAAGCTTTGAAGTAAAACTGCTTTAAAGAAAGACAACAACGTGACATTTAGATTATACTCCCACAAAATTCACTCCTTATGCAGTAGTATTAGGGGCTGAAGCAGTTATTTCACTTGAAGTTGAACTACCATCACTCCGAGTAGCCATGCGACACGATCTTACCTAAGATGAGAATGTTTGTCTACGGATGGAAGAGCTTGATGTGCTTGACGAGGTCAGGCTCCAAGCTTAGCAAAATTTAGATGTTTATCGAGTAAGGATGTCTAAAGTATTCAATCATATGATGCATCCTTGAACCTTTTAAGAAGGAGAATTGGTCCTAGTGCTGAGAATACTAATTATTCCTTGTTGTCATTACATGTGTGAGTTTGTCTTGGAAATTTTCTTATAACACAAGAATGCATTTTGAAAATAAAGCAAACATCCCCCTGTCAGACACGGGGCATTTTTTTAATTTTATGGGAAAATGTTAGGCTTTCCCCTATCTCTTTTTGTATTTCGGTTGACATCACGCCTAAGGCCAAGATCTCATATACATATTCAAATTATGTATTCAAAGTTTACAAATATCAAAGGTTTACCGTTCAAAAAGGAAAATTTTCAAGTTTGTGAACTGAAATAAATCAAATTGGAAATACATCTTCCATCCATACATCAAATCTAGGGCTCGAGTTGGTGCATAAGGTCAGAATCAACATGTCTAAATATGGCTGAGTTGTTGACAGGTTTACTTGCTCAATATGACAGAAAGGCCGTAGTAAGAGATCCCCCATCTTATTAGCCCGATGATAAAACCCTCCAACAATTGCTCAATTCTAAGACTCAAGTGGGTGCATAGGGTCGGACTTAACACGCCCAAATTTGGTCGAGTCGCTAACACGTTTGCTTACTCAATATGCCATAAAGGTCGTAGTAGGGGATCCTCCTACTATGTTAGTTCAAAGACGAGAGCATCCAAATCTCCAAATCCCTCAAACTTGGTGACTTTAAGTGGCCCAGATTGGGAGATCATCTCTAATGGCCGTAAAGTCTTTTTTGAAAATCCAACAAAAATATCCTCACTCAAGAAGACAATAAGCCGAGTTTGGTATCAATATTAAATGTGACATCTCAACTCCTTCAATAAGTCTATTAAGTAAAAAAGCAAAGACCAAAGGAAACTTTTATTCAGTAAGTCCAACCAAGCAAAAAAGTAAGGGACCGAAGAAGTCATCCCAATGTTCATACAAAGCTAAAGACTGAACTAAGGGAGTCATGCATCAACATGTCCGTTATGTGCAAAGCGTAGGACTGATGACTCTTTGCCATTGACCCAACACAAATTCTGAGAGTTAGGTTGTCTGATGACATCCTTCTATAAGCCCACAAGAGTAAAGCTGGAAGGTAAGTTTGTATCACCTGACAAGTCTTCAAGATAATTCAGGAAATTCCTTCACCAAATTCGTCAAGGCATAAAGCCAGGATATAAGAAAATATAAACTACAAAATTTTGAGATTGAATCTTCAACAAGTCCATCAAAGCACAAATCATAGGACCGAAGATGCTCTCATCTTGCTAGCAAATCATCAACTCCATCAAGTCCGCTAAGGCATAAAGCCAGGACAGGAAGAAAATACAAATTTTAAATTTCGAGATGAAGTCTTCAACAAGTCTGTAAAAGCACAAAGCATAAGATAAAAGACATTCTCATCTCGCCAACAAGTCATCAACTCCATTAAGTTCACCTAAAGCACAAAGCCAAGACAGGAGAAAAATATAAATTTTAAACTCTCAAGAGGAAGTCTTCAACAAGTCCGAAAGCACAAAGAATAGGACTAAAAATATTCCAAATTCTCTCAATAGTTACTACAAAGCCCCCTGTCAGATAGGGGGCATTTTTATATATTTATCTAAATCGACATCATGCTTCAAGCCGAGATCCTAAATATACATGATAATCAGAATGAGCTATGTTTATTTACATTAAAGAAGTTCAAACTCGTGATACATTTCTAAGCCAATTCGTTGAGGATCCCTTTTATGATCAAGAAACAAAATAATCTATTTCTACGCATGAAAAGACAACCCTAAATGCCAAAAATTCTCTCAAAGATTCATCAAATATCGGAGATCAAGTTAGAAGAACTCTCAATTTTGGAAGCTTCAATCAACTAAGTTGTAAAGACATCAACCTCTACATCTTCAAGTCTAGGATACGGATGTGTTCTAAAGGTCGAACTCAACAAGCTCACAAATGGCCAAGTTACGCTTCACTCAACAAGCGAAAAAAATATGAAAGAAAGAGCCCACATTTGTTAGTCTAATGACCAAATCATCAACCCATCACAGCTTAAGTCGAAGACTTGAGTAGGTTCTAAAGGTCAAACTTAACAAGCCTATAACTCCTCACTTAACAAGTCATAAGAAAAGGCCGTAGTGAAAGAGCCCCTACTCGGCAGTCCAATGAAGATAGATGTTCAATCTTAAACCGATCCGTCTACAAGTAATCAAAATCCAAGAGATCTTTCTACCTGATCGATAGACCAATACAATCTAAGAAAACTCTCAATTCATAGTTATCTCAAGTCAATCTTTATATTGCTTGTATGGTGATATTTTAATTTATTCTCAAATAATCTGATCAAGCACAAAGCACAGATCAAAGCCAATCTCCTCATCAAGTCCGTCAAAGTAGAAAGCACAGGATCGAGGGAGTAATTCCATAGTTCATACAAAGCCGATGGCTAAACTAAAGGAATTTCATGGTTATTCAATCTGTTAGCACATATTGATAGACTGATAACTCAACATTGAACTAATATGAGCCAAAAGATTGGGTCATCTGTATGCACCCTTTAACAAGCTGTCAAAGTAGCAAGCACAAGATTTAAGGTGTACATACACTTTCTGATAAATTAATATGGATAGATTAAGTCAATCATTCATCAAGTCCGTCAAGCTTAAAACTAGGATAGAAAAATTTCAAATCTCAAAGCAAACAAACCAACTTCTCCATCCAACCCAATCAAGCATGAAGCTAGGGTCGAAGAAAACCTAAATCTATAAAGATAAAAGAAAGAGCTTCAACGAACCTCAAGTTAATTTAAAATTCATGGTCGACACGAAAGATCAACCAGTTTTTAACGAATATGACTCACTTCATATGTGAATCATATTTATTAGGGGGAATTTATTGTCTCTCAATTTTGCTTTCTGAAAATGAAAAACTGCTCCCACTTTCTCGTTCTCTCTCCCTAAAACTGCCCGCTCAGGAAGAAACTGTTCCCACTTCTCCAGCTCATCCTCCAAAAATTGAAAGCAGTTTTATGCGGTTGGTTTTTTTTTCTAGAGGTATGACCTATTTGTCAAGCACGATAAACACAGAGGTGGGCTGCTCTCGTTCATCCTCCAAAAAGCCGCACTCACCTCTATACCATCAGACCCAACTTCCTTTATTTTTTTGGTAAGCGATTCCAGAATCGAATAGGGGGATCAAAGACAATCAGTTGAACGCCTCAAAGGCATGATTGAACTTGCGATATAGCAGCCAGCCGATGAGGATGTAAAGATCCCCGAGATTGACACCGACGATTTCCGAGACATGGCACGTGATGTAGTGTATTAGTTTGCTCTTGTTGTAGTGCTCCTCACAGGCGTGGATGTCCTCCTTCGAGACTCGACGCTTGCTGAGATCAATGTAGCCTTTGTTGTGGTCGACACGGATGACCATGGCAGGCTCATGGCAGCCTACGTGGATGAAGGAGTTGACATTACGGACGCGGTGGCAAGAGAGCTCATTAAAGGGTACCATACCCTCGATGTTGTTGTACTCGAGAAGAGAGACGTAGATGCCCATCTCGATGATGCTTTTTATATGAATCATCCTGGTAGTATTAATGTTCGGAAAATGAGCCTCGCACATCCACCATAAAAGATTTCGGGAGTTTTATTCCTCAGCTACAGTACTCGTGACACACTGCCAACCAGCTTCCTCTCTTCTCCCTCTGACATTTCCCCTCTTTTGTCAGTTCCCTTTTCGGTATTTCCCCCATGTAATCTCTTCCTATTTCCTCCTTTGTCATAGCCAAGAAGGAACTCCCTCATCACGCAAGTTTCTCTTAATTTCCGATATTTCCCCCCATTTATTCAACCCAAATAATCAACCTGATAATCACTCCTATTCAATTCTTGCTAGCCAAACTCAAGCAAAATTATTAACGTCATTGATTATGGATGTATAAAAAAATGTGACTGTAAATATATATATATATATATATATATATATATATATATATATATATGCTTACACTCTTCAAGATCCCTTAAGTCCAATAAAGATGAAAAGAGAGTATGAGCAGCAAACAAGCTTCATGTGCTTTCATGTGCGTGGTAAGCCAAAACACACTCTATGCGAAATGATGCCGAGATTTTGATTAAATCTATGACTTAAAAAAAGGGAGGAGGTTTGAATGTGTAGAATTGCATATATTTTGCTTTTATGTAGATGATTGAAAGCCTCGTTATGCTCATCAGGGCATAATGAGATTGAATTTGGCTGAGGTGCTTCAAAACATCAACCGTCATGCTCATGAGGGCATGACGGATAGGCCAAAATAGTTTTGATGTAGCCTTTACGCGGGGATGATGCCAGAATGCTACCGAAATTCTGTCAGGTTTTGGATTAAATTTTGGACTTAAAAATAATAGAGAAGAAGGGAAAAGAATCAAAATTCATCTAAAAGACCAAAATATAATAATCTAAAATGAAATTTAAATATATTAAATTGAAAATTCTAATAAGACAAACATAAAGATGAATATCAAATTGAAATAAAAAAGGGGGGAGATTACAATGAACTTCAAAAGGACTTGAACCAAAAGATTTTAATTTAACATTAAGTTAAATATAAGACATAAAATCCTATGAAAATTTATAAAATCAAAATTGAATGGGCATAACAAGTATTATTATCATATGAGAATATACTAAGTAAAGAAATTAATTCATTCACTTAATTTATAGCCAAATGAATGTTTGAGTCTATTGCTTTATATATTGAAATAAAGGGGAGTATTCAAATAGAATACAAGTGAGGCTTGAAGTTAACTCCAAATGCATAAGAGACTTACAATAAATTTGAAATTTGATTATATATATTAATTTCTTGATGTGGAGTTTAAAATAAAGTCGATTTGGGTTTGATCGCTCTTACATGAAGAAGATGAAGAACATAACTTGCATATTCACCGATGAATTTGGTCATGAATGATCTTTTCAATAAATATTGTGATTATTATAACTTATTCTAGGTGAATTAAAAGTGGTTTAAATTGAAAACAATCAAGCTTGGAGAGTGAAGACGAAGCTTGATAACTCTTTTACATTCTATAGCAAACTATAAGGGTTAATGGCTAATTAGTTAAGAAGAATTAACTGAACTTTGTGGCTTATGTTCTATCATATGTGAAAATGATTGATAGAGAATAAGCCAAATGCAAATATAACTTTAAATTCATGTTATACTTATGGGGAGGTTACATGAAGCTAGAAGACTAATTTTCAAATGAGATAGAGCCCAAATCAAGCTCTATATTGAGATTCACAAAGAATAAACCTTTTTATTTAATCCATATATCAGAATGTTTAATTTAGAATAGACTAAAGAAAGTTTCAATTAAACATAAAATTGATACATGTGAGATTTGTTAAGTATTATTTTCAAGTTAAAGTGAAAATCAAATAAATTCATATGAGGTTTTCATTATAACTAAAATAACTTATTAACAAGCATGATCGAGACTTCTTACTAAATAATCGACTTATATTCAAAAGAATCTTGAATTCAAATAAGCTCGCTTAAAGGAAGTATAACAGCTTGTATGAGCGAGTATCAAATTTGAATGTTGAATTTACAAAGATCTAATAGGTCTTTAATGAGCACATCAACCATTGAAGTTTTGGAATAATGTGAATAAATAAAAATGCAAGCAAATATACAATATTTTGACTGTAAATATAAATCTAACTCTGCTTTACATACACTGTCGGATCTGCAATTCTTCGTACAAGCAGATAGAAAGTGATGCTATGTTAAATTCTCCATGAATTATGGAACTTTTTTCAATCCAAAAATTAATGAATTTCAATCTAATTATGATTTTTGGATCAAATGATTTCATTAATTAGATAAAATCATTTAAGCTATAAGCATCTGCATGTGCTTGGACATAGAGATTTAAAGTGTAAATTTTAATGTCTAAAAAGGTTGTGCAGACTAAGTTGGGATTAAATAAAAATATAAAATTAATCTCATAATTAAAAAATAAAATAATTTGAACTATCAAACACCCGTATGGGCCCTGACAATACACTAAATACTTAAACTTAGTGTCTAAGAATGTTGCGCGAGTTAATTCCCGATTTGGTCTTAGAACTGGGACCGGGTTAACAAAACCTAAAAATTCAAAATAATATTATAATATTTCTAACTTAATAAAATATAGAAGAATTATGTCACATGATAGTAGATTTGATCCTCTATTATTAAGTTAATAGATAAGATAAAACATTAAATTAAAAGATCGAACTTATATATGATGATGGCGTGTTGAATGGAGATTTCAACTAGAGGGGATACTCACCATCAAATTCTATTTAAAGTTTCAGATCAAATTAATATAAGTTAAATATCAATCCAAATGAGAATTTTCATGAATTATTAAGCTCAAAATGACTAAATGAAATCATCAAGTTAAAAATTTAAAGCTAAAATCTAACCCACCTTCCACAATTATTTATCGGAGGTGACAAATTAAGAAAACTCTAGCTCACAAAGGAGCCAATGTCAAATCAAGTGTTATACTATGTTCACTCTCAATCAATCTCAAGAATGTGACACGTGTACTCATTGCTACAATAGACTCCACATATGATGAATGATCATCCCCCGATCGGTTGCCGCCAAATGACACCATTATTATACACGATCAGAGCTGATGTTTCCAATGGCTCGCCTTTGTGTTGTGAGTCATAAAGTACACGGCAAAAAAAGATTCTAAGTAGACTTAAGATTGTCTTCTTAGACAAACACCACCCAGTCAAGGATTTTGGCACAACCCATGGCTGATAAAGATCCTTCGTTTGGTTGACTCACCTCATCGACTACTAGGGACCGCGACCACCCGGAATGATAGAACCATGATATATAGATCGAGCACGTCATCATTCCCCCAACCATCCGCTTTAGTTAATATGATAAATTTCATAAGCTTAAATTTTAAACTTTACATGCTACTATTATACGCTATGCATTTAACGATCTAACAACTAGCCTTAATCGAAAGTTCTCTCTCAGTATTGGGAGGGATAATTAACTATACTGCTTGCTTGCCTATAAGAAACCCGAACTAGATCTAAAGTCCTGAGGGGGACATCTAGGGTAGTATCTTATCTCTATTCCATCCGCCTTTCCGAAAAATTTCACCAACACTTATTCATATTCTTTTCAATGTGAGGTGGTGAATTTTCCACACTAATCTGATAATAATAGGTGATATGGGAGATCTCAGAGCTAATGGTTTGGTTGCCACAAATCTGTTTGGATGGCTTTGAGATATGGATGACACGTGTTCCACTTATTAGTTGGAAGCGTATCGAACAACACCTCCCAGATAGAGTTATGCATCAATTTGAGAGTATTCAATCGACATATATACAAATAATTTGAAGCCCTTTTGAGCGAGTAGATGGGTGTGGAGGGGTTGACACTAGGGGTGTAAACGAGCCGAACATGAGCGAACAAACTCTTGTTCGTGTTCGGCTCATTTAAAGTTTGTTTTGTTCGTGTTGGGCTCGTTTATATATCGAGCTTGAAATGTCTGTTCATGTTCAGCTCATTTAACTAAATGAGCTAACGAGCCGAACACGAGCTATTCGCAAACAACAAGCTTTTTTGATAGAGGGAGATTCAAACCTGGGCCAATGTTTCATACAAAATTTTAACCAGCCATGCCATTTGCATGATATATAAATGTGTATGTATATAAAATAATAATAATAATAATAATAGTAATAAAATAATAATAATAATAATAATAGTAATAAATAATAAAATACAATAATAATAATAATATAATATAATATAATATAATTTTTTATTCAATCGAGTAACACGATCGAACAAATGGTTGTTTATGTGCTTATATATCGAGCTTAAAATATTTTTTCATGTTCGGCTCATTTAGTTAATGAACGACCAAACACGAGCTACATACCGAGCCGAACACGAGTTGTTCCCGAACAACGAGCCGAACACGAGTTATTTGCGAACAACGAGGTTTTTTGACAACCCTAGTTGACACTGATTAGATTCAATACCACGTCGATTGCATATCCCAGTAGAATAATAGAAGATATTCTATAACTCTTATTACCATATTATAATCAAACAAAAAGTTTGTAGATACTTTTGTTGGTACAAGTCTTGGTTATTCCTATATCTTTTGAAGGCTCGACAAACCCTCAAACACATACTACCTTTGCTCTCCCGGAAAGAGTCATGCAGATTCTTTTGTAAATTAAATTTATTCAACAAATTTGATTATATTAATATCAAAATTTATTTTTTGAATATAGGTTGATTATTATGCAAATACTAGTAGAATTGCACAATCATTTAGTAGAAAAGCTAGCAATGCAAGTGGCTTTCGATGTGAACGTAAATCAATCGATGCACTTGACCGGTCATAGTGGAGAGATCAGTATATAGAATTAGTGCTTCATAAAATGAGTTCTTCTGAGCATTAAAATCATAGTAGATTTACTTCTGACATGCGTCATAGTTCAATACATGCAACATCAATACCTATCACTACACCTATAACTACATCTGTTGATCTAGACCATTCAATTATTTTTGGGACAAGAACACTTGGAGGTAGCCCATCAAGCCATCATTTCCCATCACTTGGTTTAGGATGGAGTATCTCAAAGGGTGGACAATCACATATGCATATGTCGTACATCCCTATGCTTTATGGAGCACCCATGTTGTTTCCAATTGGAGTGCCATCAATGTCATTTTTTTCTAATCGCATATATAATGCCATCATCAATGTTCTATGAGCAATAATATATGATATCTCAACATTCTCAATCATTTAACTTAACACTGCAAGAGCTAGAAGAGGAAACAGCTAACGATGAGCATCAACTTAAAGATCGACCAATACAAGCACCTAATAGATATACACCAATATCATATGCTATTCCGCATTGTCATAGAGGACAATAGTATATAATGGTAAATATGAAAATATTTTTGTCTTGAACTCAAAATCAATTATGTTAAATGAAATATTTTGGCTTATTTATATTAAAAATTATAATGCTAAAATTGCTTTAGCCTTAGTTATTGTATTTCAAATATAGACATAATACAATAAAATTGAATCTATTTACAATAACTAAATGATGCAATATATATTATATAAATTTTCAAGAATGGCAAATAGTGCTTATAAAAAATATTGTAAAAGATACTCAAGGGACTTATTCAAAATTGCCAGCCTAAATGTGTGATCCAATGAAAGAGTCAATAAGCTTTTCAATATAGTAAGGATTGGTACATGAAACTTATTACTATTGCATGCATCGTTGGCCTTCAATTTCTATAGGTTCGATATCATGAGCTCGCGAGATTAAAATTTAAATCAATAAAAAATATAACAAAATTTTGAGCATTACTACTTATATTGCTGCCGTCAATTCATCTTCAATCTCGCATGCATAAATCACTTAATGAAAAAAAATGTCAAGATTAATAAATACTTAACATTATTATTAACACAATTTTTTCTGACAATTCTCTAATTTATTATCATAAATTAATATCTTCCATCTAAATATTTTTAATTATTTTTTTTTTTTGTTATGATTGTAATTTTCGTCTACAATTTAAAATTAAATTTAATAATATTTTTCATCAACTTCTTATTTTTTGAAAAAAAATAAATAAATAATAGAGTGCATAAATAATTTTTTTTAGAAATGATGAATTATTTAAAAAGAAAAATATTATTTGCATTATTGTCCGACACAAATTTATCTTTAATATCGCATGCATAAATTACTTAATGAAAAAAAATATATGAAGTTAATAAGTACCTAACATTCCTATTAACACGATTTTTTTTACAATTATATAATTTAATATCATAAATTAATATCTTCCGTCTAAATATTTTCAATAATATTCTTTTTGAGATTGTATACTTTTTTTGTTATGACTGTAATTTCAGTCTAAAATTTTAAATTAAATTTAATAATATTTAACATTAACTTCTTATTTTCTAAAAATAATAAATAATAGAGTATATATAAATATTTTTGTAAAAATGAAGAATACAATTGCTACAATTAACACATATTTATAACTCCTTAATCTTTATAGAATTAAGAGTTTTGCTTTTACTATTCACTACTACATAATTTTTGGAATTTTAAATCATCTCTTTATTAGGCGTCTATTATATTCACAACTAAATTGATCACAATTTACAAACAGATCATACAATTTGCATATCTACCATACATTTTTTTTAATATTTACTCATACAACTCAAATCTTTCACATAAAATTAAAAAGATCATTGATATTATTTATTTTAAGCTAAAATATTCCATATATATATATATATATATATATATATATATATATATATATGGCCCATTCAACATTAAAGTTGAATGTTTTTATTTTAAAAATTTACACATAATTTTTTATAATAAAAACAAAAATTAACGCTTAATAGGATACAATGAAGAAGAATTCATATTATCTGATCTCACATAATGAGATAAAAATTTATTTTTATTATTATTATAAAATTTATTTATATATTTATATAAGTATATAAATTTAAAAAAATGATACGTAAATTAAAAAAAAAAAAGAACATTCAACTTCAATGTTGAGTGGGTCATAGGAGTACTTAGCATTTATGTTTTAGGCCAAATGCTAGCGCAATCTACAGTACTTTTTCTATTCTCCACCAGGCACCAACCATCTAAGTACTTGCCCACACCTCACATACCCAACTAAGAGTATAAACAAGCCAAACTTAAAAGAACAAAATTATTATTCATATCCGACTTATTTAAAATTTATTTTATTCATATTCAACTCATTTATATATCAAACTTAAAATATTTACTTTCATTAACCCAAATATAAGCCATTCACAAACAAATTTTTTTAACAATCCTATATGAGAGAGAATTCGAATATTAACCAATCTTTTATATAACAAAAATTTTAACTACTAAACTATACTTGATTTATATATATATATAAATATATTCATATATATATATAATAATAATAATAATAATAATAATAATAATAATAATATAATATAATATAATTTTTTATTTCAAACTAAATCAAACTGATGACAAATGATTATTCATGTTCAACTCGTTTATATATCAGACTCATTTATACATCGAACTTGAAATATCTATTCACGTTTCGTCATTTAATTAACAAGTCTAATACTAACTACAACAAGCTAAATAAAACTATTCACGAACAACGAACTTTTTTGACAGCCCTATGCCCAACCAACTACGCAGGTGCAAGTTGCAGATGCAAGTTGCATGACATAAGAGGAAAACGCTTAATTCGCCCATGCTCAATGGCAATCCATATTCAGACTCGTGCAACGAATTCAGGTTAGTCGGAACAGGTATTCCTACATAAGAGGGGATAAGCTGAACTCAGACAACAGCATTGTATGCAGTATTTAAGTAGCTTCTCCAAGCCAACAATCATATGCTGCCAAAAAAATTTCACCTTTAAAGGTCCATTCTTTCATAACCAAATTTATTAGAATATTGATGCCGAAACAGCAAGAAACTACTTCAATACTACGAAATATTTACAGAAGGACTGAAGAGAGAGAACATCCACTCTTACTTTCTTGCACAATATATAATCTCATTTTAAAAAAGGTATAAAAAGATACTTTTTTTGCGCCACCATAACAGTATCACAAAAACAAAAACTGTAGTAGATAAGGCAGAGGAAACAAGCACTCCCAATGGTAAATATGGGCCTCACCACCATACGGAAGTGTGTCCCACACAAACTCATAAAGCCTTTTCAGTAGTCCTTATCACCTTTTAACAGCCAAAGCGCTCCCTCTTCATCCTGCAGTAACAGCCAAACCACGCACTAGTCACAAACACTATGCAGCAAATGAAGCCATCTGATCATTCATTATAAGTAGCTAATAACTCAGCTATTTAATAGAGGTGGGATTAACAGTTCGCCACATCAGTTACTGAAGGAGAATGGAATTCATTTACTCCTTTTGGAACAGCACTATCCTCTGAAGTTAGATCAATATCTTGATTCATCTTCTGAACCTCTTCTTGTGTGTAGATGAATATCTTGCGAACCATGTTGCAGAATTCCCTAACAATCAGAAGTAAGATAAGAGCATGATGGGGAGAACAAGAACTGTGAAGCAAATGGAGTTAACAGGAGTAAAATAAGAGCGCGATGGAGAAGAAGAAAAAATTGGGGAAAAATGAAGTATAAATATCCTGTGTTAAAAAGTCTACCTCCATGGATCATCTCCAACAAGCATCATATCACCCTCGTCATCAGTATAAACAACCAGCCAATCTTTGGTGGGAGCCATCAGTTTACCCTCAAATTCAAACATGTGATCCAACTCCATAATTAACTCCTCATAGTTGCAGAATTTCGAGAGGTCCACAGATCTGCCGAGAGCAATTCCCTGCTTATGCACCTGGATGAAATTGGGACAAAAATAATCAGCAGGATTAGAAAATTCTAAAAGATATGAAGTTCATTCGGATTACTAATAAAATAATTTCCCCCATAAATAAATGACACACTTTCAATGCTCTGAAGAAAAGTAATGCTTAATGTTGGTAAAGAAAAAAAATGAAAATAGTAAATTCAAAGCAAACATGGGTCCGTACAATAAGATCTCTAGAATAAAGAATTAACAATGAAAAAAAGGAGAAGAGGACCTTTGTGCAACTTCTTGTCGAGCTACCCAGCTGTTTGACTTGTATACTTTTCAAAGTAGGTGAAGAGGAGAAAACGAATTTCCCTCTGCTAGCTGCTGCTAAAGAAGAATCCCCCAGTTTTGCAACTGTTGATGGCTCCAAGTGGTGATCTTGCATGTTCTGTGACAGAGACAATGCAGCAGTTGGCTGACCATGAACCTCCAGGCCATTTAATGCATTTGCCTGAGGCAACCGTAACTCGGATGTTGAAGAATTTTTATTAAGTTGAACCCCAAAAAGCTTACAGTTTCCATTCCCTTCTAGTTTCCCAATCTCAGTTTTTGTTGATTCCAATGGCTGAGATTTTAAAAATCTTGACTTTGTTTGGTTCCCAGTTTGGTGATCCAGCAGCAAATGTGTGAATGAATCTGGAGCAGACTGCTCAAATTCGAAAGGAAAATAACCCGCCTGCCTGCCAAATCTTACATTTCCTATTCCAGGATAAGGTGGCTTACCAGGCTGAGTGGGCATCTTCAAGTTTAACTCCGTGTTGCTGTGCGAGCTTTGGGGCAATAAAGACCATGTGCCTGAAACAATACTCCGCTGGGCCACAGGATCCTGAAAGTTGCAATGCAAAAGATTTACAGCATCCATGTTTTGTTCAAAGTGTGATGGGCCTGATACCCATGAATTGATACATGTCGGAAATAAGGGATCCCCGTAGGTTGATCTGTGCTTCATAATTTGCGTCTGGTCTTCTGAACCCAATGTTCTCTGAATGGAAGTTATATTTTTTATTTGATCATGGGATGAAGACCACATCATGGGCTTCTGAGCAGCATCTGCCTCTTTCAAGGTCATGGATTCTTGACCTTGCAAGACCCTCAAAACACCAGGGGAAGGGTTTACATGGACCTTTGATGTAGCTGGGAAAGACGTTTAAGGAGAAGTTAGTCTAGATTTAGCATCATGGAGTGGCAATGATTGGATAAAGACAGGTTATAACACAATAGGAGATTAGGAACAGTACTTTCTCTTGCTCGGACCGATGCATCTGGTGATGCAGGTATTGCATGAGTTCGAGGCTTCTTGGGTCGTGCTATGTGGAGTGAGTTTGGTGGCGGGGGTGTCACAGAAGGTTCAATTTGCCATGGAGAAACTCTCTCTGGTCGAGAAATTGAAGATGCTTCATCCCATCTCACCTTTGTTATATAAAAAAAAAAGTTAAAATATTATTAAGGTATCAATGTAGCAAAATAAGGTATATTTCATATATCTGATGCCCTAATAGTCAGATATTTGAGTAGTTGATTTGCTACATGACAGGTCAAGGGTTCAAAAGCATAGTGCAGCAAATCAATAAGACCTCATAATTATCCGAAAAGAAAGTAGCATAAGTTTGGTGTTTACCTTGAGGCATCTCCATTTTGAGCCCGGCCACTTGTTTGTATCAGTATCACCGACGCCAACTATGGTGCCACTGAACCTTTCCCAGAAACAAAAACAACTTGGTAATTGAAGCATACATTTTCACCATAATGTCCAACAAGCTACTTTGCAAAGACATAAAGTGATAGGAAATACCACTGCTCAGGAGTCTCTTCACTTTCAAATCTCATTTTGAACCTCATCCCTATAGAATAATTGCTTTTGATAGACTCCATATATTTGTCATATGGAATAATGAATTCTGAGGGCTTGTTCTGTAGGGCAATGATAATAATATTATCAAAACAAATTCCGATTAGAATTATTCATCTCTTGTTCAAAATTTTCAAGTTTTTATGGATATGACACGATGAGTACAGAGAACCTTGACACATACCTTGGCTTATAATAAACAGTGAACATGGTCCACGTATTTACAGCATGCCAAGCAGTAGCAAGGACACCGAGGTGCATACTGTGGCTAGATATCACTGAAGGAGGAATACTTGGCTGCTGCCTCATTGCCCGTCTTACTCCAACGCGGAGTTCATCATTCTCTCCTCTATGAAAATGGTAGTCAATTCGGCACCACAACGAGAATTACTGCGCTAACTCAGAGAGCACAGAGGCATACCTCAGAAAAATGAAAGCATCTCCCGCAACAAGCTTTTTGGCACTTACAAAAACGCTCCAACCACTTTGAAGCAGGTGCCTTCTTGGTTGGCCTGGCGTAAATAGCTAAAATCCATATTAGCACATAACCGAGGACAAAATACAGCGCGATTGCAAGCATCAGTGATAGTTAAACACAAAAAACACTACTTGAAAACTCACAAATCATGCATTGTAAATTTCCCATCAAACAAAGCGCATTTAACAACAATAATAAAAAATTCAACATCTTCCAACCACATAGAAGGCAATTAAGCTGAGGACAGAGAATAAACCATCACAGCAGATTTACTCATAATCAATATTAAAAACAAACTGGAGAAAATCCAGTTGACCAGTGGAATCCAAGCTGCCCCAAGCAGAAACAAATGTGGTCATGGTAATCGAAGAGAATCCAATCCTTATACATGCTTACCCACTAAGTACGTACGATGATAGAACATCAGTACGTCCTAAAAGAATGGAATACTCACAACCATATTATATAGGCCACTCTAGAAGCAGAAAAACATCTTCCAACTGGAAAGCAGAACCATAAATTTTACGGGTTAAATTGAACAGTAAACAAAAAAGATTACCGCGGAATATGTGTCGAAATCGCCACTCAACACCATGAAGATCCTTTGCCACCAATTCCTGAGCTGGGGGTTGCAGATCCATATCCTAACAAACCAAGATTTAAAAAAAAATTCAGGGAAATCTAATGTTATCCGGATACTAACTCACATGGTTTAAAAAATACCGCGATAAAGTGATGTTTACCAGAGCAGGAAGGCATTCATCCGCATGTCTCCTCAGCACTGAGAAGCCACCATGGGTGCTTGTATCCGAGGCAGTCAGTGTCTTGCAGAAGGAGCGAACTTGAGGCCGCGGTAGCGGAGGAGACGGTGTCTCCTTCACCACTGTGTTCTCATCCTGCCGATATAAACCATAAAACGTCCTCGAAAAAACTCTATTGCATCACACTAATATTTTTCAGTTCATTATAATAACATAATAAACTTGATACCTTGGATTCGGGGATCAAAGTTACTTGCGCAAAAACCTCATCCGTTTCAGGCTCGGCCTAGGAGAGCAAATTGAAATCACCTCATACCAAAAAAACTCAAATCACCCAACGGAAAGTATAAGAAAATAGAAGTGAATAAACCTTCAAGAGGACGTTCACAACGCGGCAAGGGATCTTAGCAGGTAGGTTGTAAACAGGCATCTGCTGGTCAGCCACTTGATTAGTCGACGCTTCCACCTGAATTGCAGGAAAGAATTTAAGCAGGCCTAGAAGAAAAAGCTGCAGCTAGAAATCACAACTCAATCGTTCAAACACAACTAGGACGAGAACTACCTGTTCTATGTGGCCTTGAGGGAAGTAGAAGACTCGCTCGGCCAAGCGAGGGACTGTCACTAGTGGCCCAGCGCAGGCGTGCCACAGCTCGTTGTAAAGCGCGCCATCCATACCTGATTACAGAACAGGGAAGAACAAATGATCAACAACAAGTACAGTAACACCCCAGGGGACACCACTTCAAAGTCTGAGATCGGGAGAGACTTCACCTAAGCCGGTGGAAACTCCACCAGCAAATCCGCACCCGTTCTCTGACGCAATTATCCTCTCAGCCTCACTCTTCTTCGGCTCACTGCAGGCCGTGGAAGTGTTCTCCTCCCGGCAATTGGTAGCCTTCACCGAAGCCATGTTCATGCCCTGTCTCAAATTCTCTCCTAGGTCATAGATCCGATTCAAAACGCAATCCCCGCTTTCGAATCCTCAAAATACCCAATCAATCAACCATAAATGGTTTTACAGCAAGAATCTGTCCACTAATAGCTTTATAAATTCACTAGAAACTTGCCAAATTAAGATCACCTCTGTCCGATAGCCAAACTCCATGACCTTTTCCATTCCTGCTTCTTCCGTTCCCGCTCCTCTCTCTCACTCTGTCTCTCTCGCTCGGTCGCCCGAAGCAGGAAGTCCTTTGAATTTTGTAGAAAGAATTGAAGAGCTGAACCCCCCGGAGGCAACTAAACAGTGTGAGGGGAGAACAAAACGAGGACATTATCTTGTGAACTGTTGTCTCCTAATTGGCTGAAATGGGCCCACCGTCAACTTTGTAAGTGTAGGCCCAATTTTGCTGTTTGGTGTTTCATAATGAGCACTGGATCCTCCCAACCCGGACGACAGGACGGACCAGTGATCCTGGAAGCGAACTCCGTACCGGCACCACGACCGAACCGCACTTTGTTTCCCACCGCGCAACACGTGCCGCACACGTGACCTTCTCGCACGCGCGAACCTCTCTCCACGCGTGCGAGTATGTGTGCTAACAAACCGAGTTTTTATAAGAAACAATAATATACTCTCTTTATTCTGCTGATGCACTTTGATTTCAAGTGTTGATATGCCACTCAATAGCACGTGCTCAAATATAAAAATAATAATTTAATCTCTATAATTAAAAATAAAATAAAAATACTAGTATAATTACATATTTTAAATATTTTGATTAATTTAGACTTATATTATATATACTTATTATAGTTTGTGAAAAAAAAAATTTAAGATTTACTAATAATAATAGACATACTATTCATCAAATCATACAATTAATATAATCTTCTATTTTTTTCATCTTGAAATATGAAATACATACAACATATAAAATATATATTTATAAAATAATTGAAGCAAAATAATTAAACATAACCAAATAAACTATTTACAACCATCACATCCTAACGCTATTCATAAGAGTATAATTACACTTAAGTTTAATCACTTTTCTTAGTTGTTGATTTTAGGATTTGAATTAATTAATCCTGATGAAAATATAAAAAAAAAACTAAAGTTATTTCACAGCCCTTCTTTGTTCATTAACTTATTTAAAAGTTATTTAAGTAATTTTTATAATTTAATTAGAGTTAATTAATTATTTTACTTAATTAAACCCAAAAGAGCCTAAAAGTTCAATTTGACCTTAAATATAAGCCTAAAATTTATGTGAAAAATTATTGAACATAAAGAAATATGAAATAAGCTTGCCCTAAAAATTCTAATACAAATGGGTTTATATTTTTAAATTAATTAAAGAAATGAGTATAATTTAGAATCATCAATCACACTCAAAATACCTCAAATCAATTATGGATTTTGATTTCATTAAAAACTTTTTTCTTAACTATGCATAAAAACGTTTTGATCATAATTTTTGAGGATCTAGGTAATTAATTATGAATTTTCTAAGTCCTGGGATAATTAGTGATTTAATTAATTAATAAATATCCTTTAATGGTGATTTTGAGAAATAATTAGAACGAGTGGCCCTAATTAATTTTATTGATCACCATTATTATTCTAAAATGCATTTAAGACTCCACACTAATTTTCATAATTTTATAATTATAATATTTATTAAAGGCATAAAATAACTCCATAAGATTTGAAATTTTGGATTTCTCAAATTACTCAACTAATTAACTTGAAATAATAATGGGAGGCATAAGTCATGTAATAATCACCCAAAGCTTCAAATTAATTACTCAAATAATTAGGGTTTAACTTTACTAATTTAAAATATCTTCAAATCCTAATTAGTAACTGTGCACTCAATAAAAATTAAGGTTTTTATTTTTCTTTGATTCTCTCATGTCTAAGTTTTCTAGAGAGTATTTATTTGTATTTTTTAATTTTTTTTATAATTAGTTATAATTTTGTAAAATTTTGGCCAATTAAAGATTTTTAAGCTTAATTAATGATTTACACAGCCGACACTGCATTCGTACTTTACATGCAATTCCATGTAGTTCATTATTTAAAATGTCCCATGTGGCGCGCTGACTCAGTGGCGACGAACGCAATTTCGTCTTGATCATTTGATACATGATCGAGTGAAATGGACGACTAATGATCCATCATCAACCTTCGATGATAGACAAACTTGATCCGAGCTCGTTTCAAGGAGAAAATAATTCCAAATTAATCACGTAAAGAAACTAAGGGGATCTATGGCTTGATTCACACCAAACACACATTTTTTTTCACAAATAATCAAAACTTATGGGGACATGCTTACAGTTTGAATGGATTACCTCGCCAAAACTAAAGTTCAATGGTTTGTTGTTAAGGTAGCTTCGCCATGAAGAGGTGAAACCCTTTGAGAAGATCCTCCCTTGCCTTCTCTCTAAACACTCTTGAGACTAAGTCCATCACTGCTCACTAAAGTTTGATCGAAACGGATGCTCCAGTGATTGAATTGAGTGTGTCTCGATTCTTTCTTGCTCGTGAGGATATGGGGAATGTGTGAGAAGAGTTAATTAAATTTTGGTTAAATTTTGATGGAGTTAGGTGTGAGGGGTGTTCAAGTTTGAGGTGGTGTTAGACTCGCTGGCGGTTAAGTACTCAAGGGGCTTTGAGAATTTGGGGGACTTGCTTTGGGGTTGTAAGGAGTCTGCATATTAAGTATGAATGGGAGAGGAGTTGTATACTCTCCTCCCTAAGTAAAGCACCCAAAGAGGGTGGTTCAGGCCATGGCTATCATCCAAGCAATGGGTAGGGCCATTTGGGGCTTAGGATTAGTGAGGTGGACCTTCTTCACTAATTAGAGAAGTTTGGTGGTCATAAATGAAAGAGACATGCCATAGTGGTTGAATCATGGATTGGTCATGGTGAATGTGACCTTCTTAGTCACTTGGTTGGGGTGAGCTCCATGCTATGTAGTAGGTGTTAGCCAAAGGAGGGGTTTGACTATTCTATTTTGGGATTTTATTATATTTCAAATCCTTTGGTGCACTTGGTTTGGGTTGAACCGAGTTCATTTTGGTTTGGATACAATTTGGTAAGTTAAGAGAAGTCCAAGGATGAGTCATGCCAAGTTAGATTTGGTTTAGCTCATTTGGATCCATATATGTCAATTTAGATATAATTGAGTTAGGTTGAGCAATTGATCAAATTTAGCCCAAAGGGCTATTGGGTTATGTTTAAATGATAATTTAGAACTTATTGGTGTAATTGATTTGGTTCAATTTGAATCAGATTTGAATTTGGGTTATATAGGTTCATATGGGCTAAATAGGTTAAGTTGACCAATTTGATCCAATTGGCCAAATTGGGTTGAGTTATGTTTGATTGTTCAATTAAAAATAATTGAAGGCTTTGATTTTATCCAATCTAATTTATATTGAGTTTCTGTTCAAGTTGACCCTTTAAGTCAAATTAAGTTGGGTTGATCAAATTTACTCTAATTGATGATTGAAAAGTGTTCAATCATCAATTTGAGAATGATTGTAGACATTGGTTCAATCCAATTATGCTTAATCAAGTTTTGGCTCAGTTTGACCCTTTTAAGTTAATTTAGGCCAACTTGGGTCAAAGGGTTAAATTGGGTTAATTAGATTCAATTGGTTGTACTTGGATGATTGGTTATGATCAATAATTATTTTAGAGATAATTTGATTGATTGATTTGATCCAATTTGGGTTGAATAAAGTTTGGTTCAATTTAGGCTTTTAGGTCAAATTGAATCAAGTGAGCTAATTGGCTAGATTATATCGATTAGAATCAATTGAGGGTTGAGATATGATCAATCATTGATTTGGAGATGATTGATAGCGTTGATTGTATCCAATTTTAATTTGGTTGGATTTTGACTCAATTTAGGTCTTTATGTCAAATTGGATCAAATTAAGTAGGCTGATTAGACAAATTAGGTTGCAATTAAGCTTCAATCAAGTTTAATTAATATTTAGAAGAGTTTGGGTAAGTTTAATTTCAAATATATTTGATCAATTTTAGGTTTAGCTCCCTTTAAGTCTAAATAAGTTATAATGGGTTAACTTAGCCAATTAGTCAAATTGAACCAAATTGGGTTTGAATTGAAGTCTTGAGTTTCAAATGATCATTTGTTGGAAGTTGTTAAACTCACTTTTGGAGTGAAGATTCATCCTTCCTATCCAAGATTTAGGAATCTTCTAGATACTAGAATCTTTTTAGTCATAGGATACTTTTAGTGATTAGGTGAACACTAACCCAATCTTAGAGACTTAGAAAGGTGTATCATTGGACTAAGAAAACCTACATATCCTATGGCTAGACTAAGACTTATGCCTATCCACCCATGTAAAATCAACCTAAAATCAATGCAACCAAACACAATTAGATTCATTTCATATCCAAGCTCCAAGCTAAAATGATTTGAACCCAAACTCATCTTGATCCCATGATCCGGCTCTTTGGTCTCAACCAAAAGCTCTTTTAATTGAACCAAACCCAATTGATTTTTGCATAAATATTCCAACCATTCAAATCATTATTTCAAACTCTCCCAAAATCTACAATCAAGACAATCAAACTAAAACAACTCAAATCAACTTAACTTAGCCCATTTGACCTAAATGGTCTATTTGAGACAAAATCAATTGATTTAAATCAATTGTAATCAAAGCCATTAATAAATCCTAAATCAATTATCAAACTCAATTCAACTTTATATAACTCAAATTGAGTCATTTGATCTAAACTCAAATACAACCCAAATTGGATTGAATCGACCTATCAATCTCTTCTACAATGATTGTTGATCACCTTTGATTGTCTAATTATATCCAATTAGGTCAAACCAAGCTGATTTGATCACTTGGCCCAAGTTGACCTAATTAGCTCACATGAATCAAATTAAACCAAACTTTATTCTAAACCCAATCAATTGAAACCTATGATTCCTATCAAGCTTAAATTGATCCTTGAATATGACTGAACCATCAATCAAGCCAAACCAAGTCCAATTGGACACTTGACCCAATTTGACCTAAAAAGCCAAATTGGGCCAAACCTCAATCAAATACAAATTAATTAAAACCAATAGCTCAAATCAATCACAAATTAATTATTGAACATGATCAAGCCCTTGGTTGAACCCAAGTTGACCAAGTCAACCCAATTGACCCATTTAGCTCAAATTGACCTAAAGGGTCAAATTGGTCTAAATCATTCATAAATCTAAATTAATTTAAATCAACACCTATAATAATTATCAAATCATCAATTGATTCTAAACCAACACCTAATCCAAGACAATTTATCAATTTGACTAAATTGGTCAACATAGCCCATTTGACCGATATGAACTCTTATGAGCCAAATTCGAATTCACTTCAAACCAAATCAAACTAATTGAACCTAAATATTCAGAATCATCATTTGAACATGATCCAACTCTTGAATTGATCCAATCAACCTAACTCAACTTAACCCAATTTGACCTACATGGGTTAAATTAAGCCAAACATATTCAAACCCAACCAAACTTGGTCTGACCCATCATTGGGTCACCATGGGTCAGCTCACATCAAACTCAACCCACTTTGGACCTGAATTAACCTAAAATCTATTATGTTAACCCCTTCATATGGGGAAAATCTCTATTTAGATGGTCTCACCTACTCCTTTGCCCTTGCGCCACCCAAACCTCAATTTGGACTTCTGACCCACTAGCTAACATGACCCAAAGCTGATTGGGTCAGCCATGGCTCCAAAGAGGTGAGCTAACTCAAGCCTTCTCATTGGCTCACCATGGGGAGCAAGGACACTCCACATCAGGCCATCCCAAAGCTTCACCCACTCAAGGAGCTCCGACCACCTATGCCACCCAAACATCTACAAAATGAAGAACCAATCCCTACCATCCAATTTGAGGGGGAGAAGAGTAAACTCCTCCATATCATTCCCACACACACCAAGGCATCCAAAGAGCTTCAAAGTGAGGAGACGAGCATCCTTAGTGCCTTCTCGAGTTCTCCAGAGCCTCCCATCATTGACAATGTCAATCTAAAGTGAAATAAAGGCTCATCTCCATCTAACCTCACCTAAATTCTATCAAATCCAAATTAACTTCACCCGCATTCTCAAGCTCAGACTAAGCTAATCCCCAATTTATTCGAGCACCGAAGATCATCCTTAGACCAACTCTTGTGACATTTTCGGCGACGCTTGGTCCACAGAGCCATCGATGGAGAGGCAAGGCACGAGCTTCTTAATAGGACTTCGTCTCTTCAAGATGAAACTACCATATAGAGATCCTTGAGCTCCAAAGGTAAATTCCAAAATGAGAAAATTCCCTAGGTGTTGATCTTTTATGAAGAATTTTATTATTTCGTGCAATTCAACCAACAAGATCTCCTTAGATCTATCCATTGAATCTTTTAGAGTCGATCCCGATGCCTCACGAGCTCTAATGCGCTTGGATCGAGCGGAGGAGGGTGGACGATGTCCGTCTTCCATCGCACGGGGGACGATCGTGATTAATCTGATTAAATTATTTGATTTTAATCCTATAGGAATAGTGAGATTAATCCCCTCGATTTGAGACAAACGGGATGAAATCTCATCATGACTTGATACCGCATCAGATTGTTTAAGCGACTACTCCCATGGCACCATGTGGAAAGCACTACCATCGCCAAATGGGATTAAGGATTAATTATATTTAAAACATGTCATTTAATCATCCTAAAATTTAAAAATGCATAATTAATTATCGAGAAATCAAAAAAATACAAAGAAATTCATTTTGTAAAGGCAAAATAGAGGAGAATTTAATAAACATAATTTTATTAAGTTTTGAACAGTGAATAGAGCTTAATTAGAGTTTGAATGTTTCTTTAATTAGTTTAATTAAGCCTCAATCACTTGGACAATTAATCTCAAACTTGAAATGTTGATTTAATGGGATGCCCTCTCCCTCTCATAATTTTTTGAGATTTATTGGCTAGGTAATTAGGAGAATTTGAAATCCAAATCTTAATTAACCTCTTAAGTGATTTAATAATTATTTAAAACCCCCAAATAGTAAAAAATAATTAATTAAACTTCATTAATCACTAATTAATAGATAGATGATGAGAGGAAGTGATTAGGGACTCCTTTTAATTATTGTTTTCCAAATTTATCTCATTAAGAGGGTTAAGTAATGCATGGATTAATTAAGAAATTAAATAAGCAATTAATAATAAAATCAAATCAAATTGAAATAATAATTACTTCATATAATTAACACTCAATTCATGGGTTCCTCTTTATGTGTTGAATAATATAAAGATCTTTAAGAAAATTATGATTAACCGATGGGTGTGGGATAATCATATAAGTACTTAATTAAATTTTTTAATCTAATTAACACTTAAGAGCCTATTGCACTAGGTCCTTTAGGAGTATTACAATTTTAATTTCTTATTTGCATATCATTTGAGGCTCATAAATAAGTGATTAATTAAATTAAAGAAACATAGAAATGATAATCAAATAAATTATTTAATGAATCAAACTTAATTGATTCATAAAATCTACTTAATTACTTCTCTTTGAATATATTAAACCACTAACATGGGATGGGGTAAAAATAGTAAATGACTTCTCCTCTTTGAGTTTAACAAGTCAAACCCAAAACTAATTTGTTTAAGAAGCTTTGATTTTCTTTAAATACTTTTATTTAACTTGATTTTCCTTAGGAAATAATGTAATTGAATGTATTATGTGACTATATTTAATCATTCCTTTTCAATCATTGTAAATATTATATGTCATGTGATATCATGCATTCATATTTTCAAAAATAAAAGAATCAATGGAGTTCATTTATGTGTAAGTTACATATGTTAGATTAATCCTATTATATATGTGGTTGTTATCACTAATAAATTTTAAAATTATTTTTAAAACTATAAAATTAACAATGAAGATTTAGAGTAGAGATTAGTTATAAATATTATATATGATTTGCATGTGTTTATAGCTTAAACATGTTAATGTATTATTTTATCTTTAAGATTCATGTTGGGTTTACATATGTTTGAGTGATAATAATTATATAGTCTGGACATCCTAGGAATACGAGGCTTTAAGTAGCTCATGGAGGTCATTGATTATCTCACTTTCCTAGTTAACAAATGCACGTACTTATTTAATTTCGTTCTGATATGTACTTGTACTATAATTTAAATAGAACTTTATTTTGCATGTATAAATAATTCAACAAAAATACAAGCTCTTGCATGATTTCATTCTCATGGTGATGTATGCATTCATATGTATTTAAGAATAGAAAGTATATAGTCTAGACATCCTGGGAATACGAGACTTTAAATAGCCTCATGGAGGTCATTGATTATCTCACTTCTCTAGTTTAAACAACGGCTTATACTTTTTTATACATGTGTGTGTATATTAACTAAAGAATGATGATCCCTCTTTCATACCAAAATATATTCATTCATAATCATGTAAGCCAAATATATATTGCATGTGTAGGTATATTCAGCCTTAAATCATATGCATGTTATGGGTGATGAAAAGGAATAGTTTAACATATTATATGTGATGATAATTTAATTGCATTAGTATTAATATACCTTTTATGTTGAATAAAATTCTTTAATATTAACCCAAACTTAGGATTAATAAAACACTTAATAAATCATTGGCTAAAAGAAACTAAATCATAAAATTATGTCTTTAAAAAAATAACTTAAGGTAAGGATGAAAGAGGCTAAGCCTCTCGCTTCCCTTTATAATACGTAGTTGCTAAGTGAATATCAAATGAAACAAATAAAATACAAAATTAAAACTTTCCAATCCTATAAACAACTTAAAATGAAACCATCCATCATATTAAATTAAATAATTTCAAACTTTAAAAATTATGATTCAAAAACCTAGCCAAGACATACCATACAAAGCCCAAACATCCACATTAGAATGCTAAGCACAATTTCTTTTTAGCATGTAATGATGTTGTGTTTTATTTTATGTTGTACTTTTTAGACTGGTGTTGACCTCACTTTTGGAGTAAGGATTCAATTTCTATTAAACTTGGGAGTCTTCTATATATTAAGATTTTCTTAGTAATAAGACACTAGTTATCAAACACTTAATCATCTAGAGACTTAGAAGGGTTAACCATGGATTGGTTAGAATATAGTTATCTTTAATCCTACCCTATAGCTTAACCTATGCTCACCTTTAAGCCAAACCAAATCTCAAATTCAACTCATCATCCAAACCAAATGATTGAAACTTAAATTAATCCAAACTCAATTGATTTTTCCTAGATCAATTCTACAATCAAATCAATTTGTCAAAATCTACAATCAAACCAAAACTTAATATCAAACCCAAACCAAATCCAAACTCTAAAACCCTCTTAAGCCATGTGATATAACTCCATGAACTTCGCCAAATCCCCATGCAAATCAATCCAAAGTCAATTGAATTTCCCATAATTGATTTATATCTTTAATCATCTTTCCAAATATAAATCAAATCTACATCCAAATGATCAAAACTAAATTAAAATCCAAGCTTAAGCCCTTTGAACCAAATCCATGGATTTAGCCAAAAATCCATTCAATTCAAAGTAAAATCAATTAATTTTCTCATGAATCAATTAATCCTTCAAACATCATCCCATATATGAAATACAATCATCAAATTGAAATCCAACCCAAGTAAACCTAACCCCATTTGACTTGAAATTCTCAAATGAATCAAAACACATTCAAGTCCAAACCAATTACAATCAAATTTATAAATCTATATATAAACTAAGCCAAACCAAAATTAACCCAAGTCAAACTTAACCTAACCCACTTGACTTAAAATTCTCAAATGAACCAAAACTCATTCAAGTCCAAATCAATTGCAATCAAATATATAAATCAATTCTAAATCCACATATAAACTAAACTAAGCCCAAGCCAACCCAAAATCAAACCAACTAAGCCCAATTGATCCACTTGAACCAAAGTGACCTATTTGACCTATTTGAGCCAAGTTCTATCCTTACCCAAATTGGATTGAACCAAGCTAATCAAAATCTCATACCATGATTATTGATCACCTTAAGATGATCAATTGCCATAAATTGGGTCAAACTAAGTCAACTTGGATATTTAACCAAGTCAACCCCTTAACTCATATGAACTCGAACTAGCCAAAATTCATCCTAAACCAAATCAATTGGAACCATTGATTCACATCAATCTATGATCAACAATTGAACATGACTTGACTACCAATTGAGCCAAACTCAACATAATTGGTCATTTGACCCAACTTGACCTAAAAGATTAAAATAGACCAAATCATAATCTAATCCAAATTGATTGCAACCAATGACTCTAGTTCATTCCAAATTGATTATTGAACTAATCAAAGCCATAATTAAATACAATTTAACCAATTGAACCCATTTGACCTTCTTAGCCCAAATTGACTTAAAGGGTCAATTTGGCCTAAATCCAAATTAAACTCAAATTAATTCAAACCAAAGCCTACAATCTTCTTCAATTAACTAATTGAACAAGAATCTGGACCTAACCCAAGCCAATTTGACTCATTTGATCATTTTGGTCAACTTGACTAATTTGACCCATTTGATTTCAAATGAGCCAAAATCAAACCTAAGCCAAATTGATTGAAACCAACTGAACCAAAATATTTCAAATCATCATTTGAACATGACCTTAGCTTTGGTTTGACCCGATTTAACCAATTGGTCAACCGAACTTAACCTAGCACAATTTGACCTATAAATGTCAAATTGAGCCAAACCCCCTTGAACCAAGCCATGACCACTTGGAATTTGATCCAAATCGATCCAAACCCATCTTGGGAGTTAATTCACCTCCCTCACTAGCTGAAACCTATGGCTCCAAAGGAGATCAAGCCTTCAACCAACCCATTCAAGCCACGTGGAGGTGACACCGACCACTCCGGCACCCTAACGACGGCTGATTGATCAAAATTGAGGAGCTCAATCTAAGTGAAGGACCCCCCCCCCCTCATTTCAAGTTGATTTCAACACACACACCCTTGGAATCCTCCTAGAGCCCATTTCAAAATTCCCAAAGCTTCCCCAGAGCATCTCAAGCCATCCCAAGCTCGGATTCCATTGTTCCGAAATAGGGCATCCATTTTTCTGTCTCAACTCTATCAATACTCAATCAAATCTAAATTCCTCTTACCCACACCTCGTCGAGTAAGAATGAATCATTCTCCATGCCCCACAATCGCTAGAGCTTGGAGTTCGATCACCACCGAGCTCCAAATCGATGGATCTTGGTCCATTGAGCGAACATGGGGAAATTGGCTTACGTGCTACTCAACAAGGCCTCGCCTACTAGAAGAAGCTTCCACAATTGGATTTGTCACCAGTCTTGAGCTCCGACGAGATAATTTCATTAAAATCGAGGTTTTGCAAAAAATTATTTGAGCTTTTTGAAGGAAACTTGAATGCCACGTGATCTTAGCTGTTGGATCCCTTTGGATCCTCGTGTGAAGGTGTGGGATTCTCTTAGAGTTGATCCAGGGTGAGCGGATCGAGCAAAGAATGGCGGACGGACTCCGTCTCTCGCCGCTCGCAGGATGATAGATCATGCACTATCTGTTCCGTGTGATTGGAACGAACGATAGTGATTAGATCTCATTAGATTATCTGATTTACTCCCTTAAGAGCCACAGGTTTAATCCTGGTCGTTTGATCTTAGATCAGACGACATAAATTAAAACTACATCCACCACCGCCATGCAAGCGCTGAGTCAGACGCAGGTTAATATCCAATACCGTGGTGCCACGTGGAAAGCGCACCGCATTAGCAGGCCACGTGGCGCCGACGGGATTAGGCTTTAAGTATGCCTAATTAACTTTTTTAATGGCTAAAATTTTTAATATTCATAACAAATCATAGAAAAATCATAAAAATACAAATGAATACTCGTTTTAAAGGTATTTCAGTGGAGAATCATTTAAAATTAATCCCAATTGATTTTAAATTGTAATTAAGGCTTAATTTGAGTTTATTTAAAAACTTAATTAGCTTAATTACTTTTAATTACTTAAGTAATTAATTCCAAACATTTTGAGATTGTTTAATAGGATGACCTCTGCCTCCCATAATTTTCTTGGAATTTTTTGCTTCGGTAGTTAGAAAAATTGCTCATTCTAGTCTTAATTACTCTCGTAATCAATTAATTGATTAATTAACTCCTAATCAGCAAAAAAAATTAATTAATTGAGCATATTAATCATTGTTGAACAGTGAATGGACTAATGAAATAGGGTTGGGACCTCTTTCCTAGCCTCTTCCCTAGTTTATTTTATTTTAAAAATCAAATTAATTAAAGGTTTAATTAATTAAGTAAATAGATTAATTAACTAAATTCATATCATAATCACATCATATCCTAACTAATTAAACTATGGGTAGATTTTTAGGTGTTTAATAACCTAAAGGAGTTTGATAAACTTATGGTTAATCCACATGTGTGGAAAAACTATAAGAGTAATTAATTAAGCTCCTTAATCTAATTAACTATTAATCATGAGCCAATTGCATTAGACCATTTTATTTCTTAGATCATTGCAAGTTTATTTTTCATGCATATCATGTTGGCTCATAATTGTTTGATTAATTATTTTAAGGTGACATAGGAAAGGACAATTGATTGATTTGATTAAGGATCTAACTTAATTAATTCATAAGATTCACCTAATTATCTCTTCTTAAACCAAATCATATTACCAATGTGGGAATGAGATTATATAACAAATGAGTGCCCTCCTCCTCTTCAAATCAAAATCCAAAACTTAAATTAATAAAGAAGTTTTGGTTTACATTAAATCATTTTATTTAGTATGTTTGTCCTTAAAAATTAATTGGATTAAATGAATCACATACTTGTATTTGATTATTCCTCTATTGACCTCCACATATGTGCCATAAGTCGAGTAAAGCTCACAAGCCAAATTCGACGGACTTCGGAAGCGACAATGTGCAAACCGGGGTTCAAAATGTACTGGACGTCACTAAAATAAGTCAAAATGACCTCTGATCGATAAACAGACTTCTCCATTGTGTTTAGAATGTCAAAATTGGTTGAAATATAAATATTGTAAAATCTAATGATCAATCGATTAAGCGCTCGAGCAATTAATGTGTGGACACGTATATCAGAGTCGAAAAATTACGATGATATTCGAACGATCTCCGTTCATGAAATTGATCATGTTGTTAGCTTCAAAATATCAAAATATATCAAATGAGACTATTCGCGCTCAATTCATACGAGCCTATGCATATGCTGAGTGATTTGAAGTGAGTACGTAAATCGAGTAAATGTCATGTGCAAATTAACTCAAATGACCTACAATCGATGAATGGACTTTGCCATCATGTTTAGAATGTCCAAATGGGTCAAGATATAAATATTGTACGACTTGATGAGCAATCAATCAAGCGCTTGAGTCATCAACTTGCATGCACGCATATCGAGGTCAGGAGGCATCAACGCAGGTCAAACGATCTCCGTTCATAAAATTAATTATGTCATTGACTTCGGAACACTGAAATCTATCAAATAAGACTGTTTGTGCTTAATTCGGACAAATCTACATAAAAAATTGAGCAAAAGCGATGACGCGCATTTTGAGCTAAAATTGACTTGATTGGGCGCTGACTCGAACCAAATAGCCTCTGATCGTGAAATGGATCACGCCATTACACTCAGAATGATAGAATTACCTTGAATTGATATATATATTGACTATGTGTATTTATCGGCATGAAATCCACATTAAAATATTTAATAAATTCAAAATTTATTAAAAATACCCAAATTACCCCCATTTTCAATTTTCTGAAAAAAAATAAAAAGAAAATAGAAAAACTTAATAACCCCCCCCCCCCAATTTTTTTTCCTGATTCTCTTCCCACTTTCTCATTCTACAGCTACTCCCTCTCATTCTCTCCCACTCCCTCACTCTCCCTGATTTTTCTAATTCTTGTTTCTCTCTCCTGCATTCCTCTCTCACGTCCTAAAAAAGGTTTGAAGATCTCGTTGTGCTCATGGGGCCGATGAGATGAAAAAAAGCAGTGTTACGACACCGCCGCCTTCGCATAGTAGGGTGTCAGAGTAAGCCAGTTGTTAGATACTTAGGCAATCTTTGCCAAATTTTTGTTTAATTCCCAGACTTAAAAAAAGAGGGGATAATTATATATTGCATTGTATGTCTTCTTTCAAATCTAAAGGCCTCGTCATGCTCAGTAGGATGCGACGAGATGAAAATCGGCTATGGTGTCATAAGACACCACTCATACGCAAGAGGCGTGCAAGTAGCTAAAACACCCTCTGACACACTGGGATGACAGGAGAATTTCTGAAATCGTGTCGTCCTTTTAACTAAAAAGAGAGGGGAAAGTAGAATGACATCTGGCGGTATAAAAGCAAAATAAAATAAAAAGAAGGGTGAAAAGCATTTACAAAATTTATTGAAGTAGGATTAAAATCCCACTAAAATCCCTAACCCTTCCTTTAAATACCGTAGCTCTAACCTTTCAAGTAAATATAATGGAATAGGTAACTCCCCTTAGCATTTATAAATTGGAAGAAACAAAAGAGGGGGAAATTAAATTTAAATAAAAAAGAGGGAAATCAAATTTGAATATAAGAGGAGGAAATCAAATTTGAGTAAAAGAGAGAAAAAATGAGAATTACTTCGGGGAGTAAATCTTTTTCTTAAAATGATAAATTAAATTATCCTTTGAACCTATAACTTTAAAATGCCTTCTTCGCCACCGAATCTACAACTCTTTGTATAAGCAGAAAGAAGACGATGCTAAATCAAAATCTACAGAGATAGAAGGTGATATTAAATCCAGTTCTATAAAAATCATATGGCTTTCTTCAATCAAAAAAGCAAAGAATTTTATCATAATTATGATTTTGAAGATCAATAATTTTATTAATTAGATGAAATTAACTAAGCTATAAATACTGCCGTGCTTTCGACATAGAGATTTCAAGTATAAATTTTAATGTCTAAAAAAAATTTGCAGCTAAAATAATTAAATAAAAATCAAATCAATATCATAGTTTAAACACAAAACTGCCTAAATTTTCAAAACACCCGCATATGCCCCACTGAATGCTTAAATTTAGTGTCAGGATCAGTTGCTTCGGTTTAGTCTTAGGATTGAGTCCGGGTTAACAAAACATAAAATTTATAATAAGAGTTTCAAATAGTGAAATGTCGAAAAACTAATTTATCGGTGACAAAATATAATTCTCTGTAGTAGCTAAATAGAGTTGATGATCTAAAGCTCTTAAACATATTCAAATTAAAATTTTTTTTAAATCACATTAAATATCAATCTAAAAATGTTCAAATGAAACTCTATCACTAAAAACTTAAACCAAACTCAATCTATCTACCTTCCACTACTATTTGTCGGGGATGATAAATTAAGAAAACTCAAGCTCATAAATGAGTCAATGTCAAATCAAGTGTTCTACTATGTTCGCTCTTAATTAATCTCTTGTCAGTAGGCTCCAGATGAAACGATTGGCCAAGTCCTGATCGGGTGGTTTAGCTAAGCTCCATTATATACAATCACGCAGTAGCTCTATGCTCCCCAATGACTCGCCTTTGAGTTATGAATCATAGGGTATACTTGATAGAACAACCTCTCTAAGGTAGACTTAAGCGTCTCCTTAAAAAAAAATGCCACCCAGTCTACAATGATTTCTTGGATGGTAACTCATGTGTTGGCGATAAAGATTCTTCATCGTTGGGTTGACTACCTCCTCAATTAAGTAGACTAGGGATCGCGGGGGATGGAATCCATGGGATCTAGATCGGGCACATCATCATTTCCCAAACCATCCGGTTTAAACTATAATGATGAATTTCATATCTTAAATCCTAAAACTCTCATCTTCTTCTTATATCTTTCTCTGCAGCGATCTAATTGTAGCTAATCTTCTCTCTCACTTGGGAGGTAATTAACTATAGGGGCTTGTTATAAACCTAGAACCGATTTAAAGTTCTCACTAAATGAGGATGAAATCTCTGGATAGTGTCTTATCTACTATTCCATCTGCCTTCTGAAAATTACACCGATACTTTAAAACACTCTTTTCATCGAAGAGGTTGGTGGCCAATTTTCAGAGCCCACACTCTCCAATCATGCTAAATATTATATGTCATTTGATTTTATGCATCCATCTCTTTTCAAAAATTAATTGAATTAAATTATATTTTCTTTATGTAAGCTTGCATGCGTTAACTTAACTTAATATATGTGTGGCTATTATCACTATTAAATCCAAATATATTTTCTAAAAGTTTACAAATGGATGATAACATGTGGTGATGATAGTTATAAATACATAAGAGATATATGTGTTTATAGTTTAAATGTATGAAGTGAAGTCTCTTTCCTTTATTCACATGTTTATTTACATAAGTTTGAATAGTAATGGGTATATAGTCTGAATATCTCGGGAATACGAGACTTTAAATAGCCATACGAAGGATATTTGATTACCTAACTTCTAGTTTAACAACAACACATACCCATTTGATTTTATTCTTATATATTTTTAACATTAGAATTTATATAGAGCTTTAAATCATTTACATAAATAATTCAAATAAAGAAAATATATTTTTTGCATGCTTTTCATCTTCTTAATTATAAATACATGTGTATGTATTCAAGAAAAATAGATATATAGTCTGGACATCTCAAGAATATGATACATTAATTAGCCCCAAAGAGGTCATTTGATTATATCACTTCTTTGATTAACAAAGACACGTACTTATTTATGTCTTTTATACATGCATGTGTATGTTTAATTAGAGAATGATAATCCTCTTTTCTATTTAAAAATACATGCATTGTTTAATTATGTGATTGGGAGATCTCTTTCCTATGTTCATGTATGCAAATTTACATATGTTTGAATACAATGGGTATTATAGTCTCAAAATACCACCGGACAAATCTTGATGTTGGCGATATGATTTTGAGTCACAAATTCAAGCACAAAATATCATTAGAATCTTGGACATCAATTAAATCCCAAAAGCTTTCAAATGTGGAGTGTTTATAGTCAAATCGAATCTCGGAGCATCTAATGATAAGATCTCATAATTATTCATTTGGGCATCAAATGCTCAATATCAAATGATAAGGAGTCATTAATCCTCGAGGGAGTGTCTCGTTGTATATTATAGAATACCATATATATATAAATATCTTATTAGCTAAATGAAGTGAAGCAAGTGAAGAAGAAGGAAGCAAATAAAAAGAAGGAACAAGCAATTAAAGAAGAACAAGAAAGCAAGAAAGAAGAAGAGTCAAACAAGTGAAGAAGGAAGCTAAAGCAAGGAAGAAGGCAAAGAAGAGGAAGAGTCATCAAAGAAGAAAAGTGAAGTAAAGAGAAAAAAAGCTTAAGATCCAAGCGATCCTTTTTCCTTCATCTTAATTATACATTTAAAGTACATCTAATTATAAAAAATATAAGTCCCTTTCTCAAATAAATAATAATCCAATTTAAATACTCAAAATACAATCTTTTCTTTAAATTTTCCCTCTTTTGATTTTACGTTAAAATTGTCTCATGTATTTCTTTAATTATTGTGTCTTTATAATCAACAATAAGAATAAATTTTTTTCTCTATGGTTTTTAAAGTTATATAGTCTAAATATTTTAATCTAAATGTGTAGATTTTGATTACTCATTTTTTAGTTTAAAATATTATTTAATTTCACTCTTATGTATTTTTATATAAATAGAGCTTTAAAATTAAATATACTAAATTATTCAATCAAATGAAAAGATAAACTTAAAATCATATATTCATCATTTAAAGTATAAAATGTATTATATATATATATATATATATATATATATATATATATATATATATATACACACACAGAATTAAATCATATATATGATATTCGTGATGGAAATGAATAATTTAATATGTGTCATATGTTCGTAATTAAATTAGATTAATCTTAAGATGCCTTTCATATTGAATATAGTTATCTAAAGTGAACCTAAATTTAGGATTAATTTAAAATATATAATAAGCTAAGTGTTAATCAAATGAAATAAAAGAAAATATAAATTAAAATTCTCAAATCAATTAAATAACTTTAAGAGAATCAACCCTTTATTTTAAATTGAATACTTCTACACTTAGAAAAGTATAACTCTAATGCTTAGTTAAGACCACATATGAACTCCAATCCTTCTAAATATTTTAAAACTAACAATTTGCTTCTTATTAGGTGCTCGAAAATTACCCTTTATGAACTTAAAAATAAATTATTTTAATATTATAGAAAACTTTTAAAAATATATATCAATTAAAATAAATATCTAATCAAAAAATAAAAAATTTATTTAATTTTAGTGGAAATATTTGACCTAACCAAATAAGATATTTAAATTTTAATCTCTTTGTGAGATATTTTATTTTAATAATATATTTTTTTAAAGAAAGTTTTGCATTCACCTATTACAAAAAGGGTCACCTGAGATAAGGAATTTAGTATCTAATTGACTAATATAAAAAGCTTTGCATTAAATATAACGTAAACAAAAAAGTATGATTGATTGTGATGTTAAATATGAATACGGCATTAATTTATATATATTGTAGTAGCGGATTTGCCTCGCTGCTTCCTGCGTCGTGCTTTCGCTGAATCGAGTAGGACAACTTTTTATCGTTTAAATTTATTTATTTATTTATTTTTATAATTTCGACTTTACTCAAAATTTAAACTTTTAGATAAAAGTTAGTTGGTGGATTTGGATAGATAGCAATTAAAATTTTACTTAGTATTGTTTGATTTTCTGTATTTAGAGTATAAAATAAATTAAATATAGATAATTTAAATTTTTTTAAGTATTTGATATAGTGCAAAGTAAAATTTTAATATATTTATAGTGTATTTGAAATACATTAGAATATTCATTTTATATGTATTTAGAATTCATCTTAGGCAATTTAAATCAAATAGATAAAGTATTTATCGGCCTCACCATCCATTTAGTCGCGTTGATGAACAATTAATTCTTTAAATATATTTCAGCTTATGTATAAGCCTAATTCATGTTTTGATAATCTCAAAATCTTTTTTATTATATTTACAAAAAAAAAAAATTTATTATATTTGTTGTTTTCATAAATTTAAATAATCTAAATATAATATATATTTATATTAGATTCTTCTTTATACTCTATTAATATAAACTATATAAATCGCTAGCTCAACAATTTTCACATTGGCGGAATCAGAACTTAAAGAGTGGAGCGTCAAAATTTTAAGTGCGATGATTGCCAATCTAATTAAAAGTAATAAAATCAAGTGAAATAATTAATGTATTATATATTATTAAAAATTTAATAAAAATTTAAGAATGATGATCGACTCTTTTAGTTCATCACCTGATTCCACCATTGCCTGCTCACCGCACCTTCTTATTTTTCTTGTTAGCCGATCAACTGTATTCATAGGGTTCAGCAACCTGAAAGAATTATTCAATGGGAGAGACTTTTCGGCAAATTTGAGCACTCTAGCATTCTCCCAGCTCCAAGGGGCATGCATGCCTCGGATTGTTAATGTTTTTAAAATTTTAAAAAGGTTAAGATCTTTATTTTTTATTATCAAATATTACAAAGAAATAAAAAAAATTTATATACATATAAAATTTTTAAGAATTTGCATATCTAATGTATAAATCTTTATATCTGTTTATATAATATCTTAGTATTTAAGCACATTAAAATATATGAATGAAATTTTTTATATATTTAAGTTAATGTTATTATTATTTTTATGTATTTTAAATATAATAATATGTCTAAAATATTTAAATTAACATTAAATAAATAATTTATCAAATATTTTAATAAATTATTTATTAATAATAAATTAATATATTTACGAATAAAAATGAGCCAAGATATGTATTAAATTTTTGTATTTATATATCTAATTTATTGAATTATAAAAATAAATGAATATTAATACTTCATACATAAAAAAATATTGATAATTTCACGAAATGTAAAGCCCCTTGGAGGTCTAATCCTCTGTTTAATATGGACCGCGGAGTCGCTTTCCGAGACCAACGTAGACACGTGTCAATCAGAGGGAAGGTATTAGCTTCGGACGGGTGAGATTCCCTCTCGGGGCAGGGTAAGGCGGGAAGGGTGCAGGCTTAAGGGACCACCTGAGGACTGAAACCGACCGGTCACAGCTACTGCGGGTGAGGGCATCAACTGTGTTGGGCCCACGAGGGCAGGAATTTATGGGGCCCACGAATCCTTTAAATCCCAAACAAATCCATATAATTTTTTTGGGACTAAACAATCCCATCATTGTTGTCTGCTAAATAGTTAAAGTGTTGAGCTCACAATAGAACCTGATCTTATTCCAAACCGAAATATGAAATTATAATTTAAGATTCAATTATTGGCTATAATAAATACTTAAAATTTAATATTTTTTCATAATTTATATGATTTTTTTTTATATTTAATCAAATTTAATCACAACTCAACATATACACATCTGAAATTTAAATCAGATCTCTTGAGAATTTTTACATTTTAAAATCTGAGAATAAAGAAATCTGATGTAAAAGAATTCTATAAAATAATTACTTTATAGTTATTTGGTTGGGAGTTTTAAATTTATGATTTCTTTTTTTTTTTGAAAAAAAAATGTAATGTAAAAGATTCAAGATTTTGGCCTTGACGTGACATTCATTTTTTCATTTATAAATAGTGTATTTGGAATTTATTAATGACAAATTCAAATCATCAAAATGACTTTTCTAATCGTAATACATTACATTATATTGAAAATTTACTTTACTTTTAATCAAACAATCAAAAAGTTAAAATACGTGAGTTTGATTTACAATGCACTCCAAATACAGGCAACTAAATAGCCCTTTAATTGAAAGACAAAGCTCTCAGCTACTATTAAGTAAACTAGTTCTTGAAAATTCAAATAACGACTCTAGTAACTCCAAGATTGGCTTTAATATAAAGTAAGAGTAAGTTACCTAAATTTGTTAGTTAGAGAAAAAAAAAAGGTGAGAATACTTATAATTAAGTTTACCTTTTTTTTATTGAAAGAATGCTCTAGTTTCTTGGATTTTGTCAACCATTTTTTCTTTTTGAATATAAAAAAATTCATTCATTTTATTTTTCAACTAGAATTTTTAAGGGAATTTTATAAGGAAATTATTCACAACATTCACATAGTCACTTTTTTTTATATTTTTTGTTAAATCAATGTCATAATTTGACATCATGACATATATCTTATTCTCCTATATAAATACAAATTAGTTTGATATATGAGGGTTTTCTATAAGAAATAACTAAAATATGTGTATTTCAAATATTTTTCTTTTTTTTTATAAAAAAAGAGAGAAAATCCTTCAATTTCTTTTATTAAGTTGAGCAATTGCATCACAAATATGTGTAATGTATCATGAATTTTTGTTTTCAAAATAATCTATATTTCATTAATAAATATGATTACCATCATAATTTTAAAAAAACTGATTTTTATATAACATATTCAACAAAGAGATCATTCATAGATATATATAGCATCCATAAGGCAAGTTACATATTTCTTACAAATTTAATTAAGAAGAAGTTCATTATCAATTTCCAAGTCATTAAATTATTATTATGATTGAAGTGAATTTGAATCATTTTTAGAAGATGATCAAAATCATGGTCTAATTGAAACTTGGATTATCGCTCTTCATTAAGGGCTCGTTTGATTGAGCTTTTAATTTTTTAAAAAAATTATTTTAAAGTAGTTTTTAAAAGAGCAATTAGAATGATATATGTAAACATCGTTTTATAAAGGGAGGAAATTGACATTTTGTAAAAAGCGCAAAAATTCAAACGAATTCTAAAATATATTAACAATGTTTTAAAAAACCTAACACATGCAAAAAAAACTAAATCAAACGAGGCCTAAATGTGTGAGCATTCACTCCCTGCAGCTGTCAAAGAAGCTCTTTAGCATCTTTGTGTAATGTTTTAGGATTAAAGAAAAAATGAGGCTAAGGTGATTGAATATATAATTAAATTTAATATTTTTCTTTGTGCTCCTATATAAATACAAAGTATATTGAGACTATATATTTCTTGTCATAAATTGCGATAATATGACTGATATGCCACTTAAAATATCACTAGTCAAAGTACGAATCTTGATGTCAAAAGCAAATTGATCTTAAGTTAAAACCGATTGAGATCAAACACTTAAAATATCATTGAAAATTTTAGGATATCAGTTAAATCTCTAAATAGTACTTAAACATGCAGTGTTTATAATAAATCGAAATGCCGTCACGATGATCTAACAAGCCCAAGATCTCATAATTCTGACTTCACTTGAGCATTCAAATACTTAAAATACACCAAATGATCAAATGAATCATTTTGAGCAGTTCGATAGAGTGGAGTGGTTCGGGTTTTGCATGTATTTATAAAGCGTCCTCCATTTATAAATACTCATTCTTCACATGAGGGGGGTTAAAGAGAAGAGTCTCTAAAGCTTGAAAATCCTCCAAGCAAAATCGTTTACCACTCGATGCCACCACCCCGTTTGGCCGCCACCTCTCACGGCCGAATGCCCGCCACCGCTGGTCATTACCGCCGGTCATCACCGCCACTATCGTATCCTGCTGACACTTGCCGGCCACGCTGGCTACGCCGCCATTCCGCTGCCGATTATCGCCGATCTCACGGTACCATCATCGTGCCGGCCATCTCCGCTGATTACTGATGTGCGGCAGCCGCCGGCACCATCTCCATTGCCGTTTGCCACCACCATCAATCTCGTTGCGAACCATCGCCGCCGGTTATTCTCGCTGACCACCGCATCATCATCGCCGCCACCGCCGCAGTCGGGCATTGTCGATGCTGCCGACACCGCTGCACTGCCGTCACTCCGCTGCATAGCTGCCGACCATCGTGGCCATCTCCATCGGGTCACCACATGACCGCTACCGCCGATCGACCTCCGATTCACCATCATCTACTATCACTAACAATACGCACTTAACCATAATTATATTTATTGTTGTTGATCGATTATTATCGCCTTCTTCACAATTGTAATCCGTTATCGAGAAAATTTTGTACTAAACAGGATACATAGTGGAAGATTTTCTAGTTTTTTTTTACTCTTTTCGAGATTTTTACATAAAATTCCGAGTTTTATCATTAATTTTAAACATCTATGTTGACCGAATAAAGCTAAGATGTAAACTTTTACTTAATCGCAACTGATTTTCTAGCACACAATAATGTCAATTATAAGAATAAAACAATTTAATAAATTCATTCATGGGCTTGTTTATATACTTTTAAATTTTAATTTTAAAATACATATAATAATACATGATTGGCTTAACTCTTTTATAATTTTCGTCTTACTTATTTAATTCAAAAATGTAAAATGAGCTCCAATAATTAATATAAATTCTTCTTAGTTTAAGCCTTAGAGGATGATTTTTAATTTGAAATTGGACCTTACTTTCATTAATAATAAATAAAACTCCTTAATTTAAGCTTTACTTCGAGGGATAGAGTGTTGGTTAAAATCCTTTCATGGCTCATCTTAAATTTAAATTTGAGGATAAACGATAATATGGGGCAAAGAAAGAAAGTGTCAAAATTCTCACGAGAGGAGGTGGAGGGGCACTAGGTCAAGCATATAATTTCTTTAAATTTATTATTAAACTTTACTATCACCTTATGAATGTAATGAAATCATTCTTTGCAATCCAAGTCATTTAGAGGCAATGAAAATTTCTTCTAATTGATAAAGCTAATGAAATCCATGATTGAAAAATAATATATTTTTTTCTTTGAAATATCTTCGATTCATATCCTTATTCTATATTAAGGTGTGTATATATAGAGCGAAGTGAACTTTTAGGGTGAGCGTGAGACAGCTTTTTAGTTTTTATTTTTTAAAAAATAACTAAAAAATAAAACAGTAAAAAATCAAAGTAGTTTCATTTGGCTACTAATTTTTTGACTATTTTCAAAAAAAATTTATGATAAAAAAACTTTTTTGAGAACTATAATGTAGTGGCTGTCAGAAAACTGATTTTTAAATTTTTTTTTTTAAAAAAAAAATTGTATAACACACGATAATTTTTTTAAAAAATCACTTTCTTTATAATAATTTTATAGTTAATTTTTCAAAAAGCTACAACTATATTTATATCCTTAAATTTCTTTTTAATACGTATAACTTTATATAACTTACAAACTCAAAATCACATAATCAATTGTGATTTATATTCTAAAAATTATTTGAAAATCAAGTACGTCAAATATGTATATTAATTCAAAGTTAGAAAATTGTCAAGGGAAAATATAATTCTCAAGTCATGCAATTTTAGTCGTTATGCGTGAATTTTTGTATGCATCAAATGAATATTTAAACAATATTATTTTAATTATGTATGCCAATAATTTTAAAAATGCCACAGAGAATGAATATCATTGATCTTTTATTTGAAAGCATAGTATTACTTTTTTTTTTTTTACAAAATTTGTGTAGGATAGTAATTCTTCTCGTTAGAAAAGAAAAGCCCATCATAAATTATTTTTGGACAATATCTAAGTAATCTTGATAAGCCATTTTAAAGTACAATTAAGTATATTTTCATTTCAAAATAAAATTGAGTTAAAGTAATTCCAACGCCCAGATTCATCATCAAACATAATCAAAATCCCAAAAACCTAATTTATTAATAAAAAACAAAAAAATTACAATATAGCCCCTTACATAAATATAATTGTTATTAGAAAACCAAACGATAGAGTAAAGTTTACTTATTTTTATGAAATCCAACACACACATGGTATTTAAAGAGTGAACAAAAAACTTGAAATTTTAACGTGGAAAATCCAAAAGAGAAAAAATCACGGCAGCGAAAAGCTTCCACTATATATTTATTTTTGAGTACAAGTTTTCCGATAACGGATTACATAATTATATATGGGCTAACAATGAGAATCCCAAAATTAACAACAACCATATAGTCACGCGTGGGTTGTAATAGCTAGAAGTAGGATGAGAGAACAATGGCGATGAAGGTCGTCATGATCGAGACCGACGGAGATTGACGACGGCAAGGATCAGCGGTGGTGGTTGATAACTGTCGAGTAGTGACACGATTGTGTTTGAAGGATTTTCAAGCTTTAGAGCTCTCTCCTCTCTTGTTTGCCACATATGAAGAATGAGGAGCTATTTATATTGGAGGAGTGACGTCTCAGTAAATACATGCAAAATCCGAACCACTCCTCTCCATTGGACGGTTCAAAATGATTCCTTTGATCATATGATGTATTTTATGCATTTGAATGCTCAAATGAAGTCAGAATTATGAGATCTTGGGCTTGTTAGATCCGGCTCGTCAAGACACTCGATTTGACTATAAGCACTCTATGTTTAAAAGTAGATTGATAATAAGCATTTGATCTCGGTTATTAATTCGTAATCGAGGCTGACATCAAGATTCGTGTGAAATTTTGGGTCATATCGTTTTATTTTTGGATGATATTATCTCAATCATCCAAAAATATATATGCCGAATACTTGAAAATAATAGATTCTTCAATAAAATTTGCAGGTCTATTAACCATAAATTTTGAGAGAACAGATCTTCATGGGAGCACAAGATTATGATCACGTATGATGTGGGGATATATACGGCACGCTACGCGCAGCGTTTCGTGAGTTATGGACTCATCCGAACATTTACTAGTACTTGCAGCAGCTGGTCGGTTTGATATCGGACGCCAAGGAAGGATGAGCAGAAACGGGTCGACGGGTCGAAGCGGTGACGAAAACCACGCTGGTCGATTTTAGTCGACGCTCGGAACGTAGTCGAGCAGTCACACGGGAGCTACTGATCGCGGTCGGGTTCGCGTCATGCGGCGCTGGTCGCTGAACGACGCTGCTGGTCGATGGGTCTGCTCATGAGGCCGGTAGTACTGGCGAACGCGGGTGAGCGAGCTGGCGACAAGGCTGGGCGCCTGGCTGCCGGTTCGGCATGCCCGCGGCAAAATGTCGGCCATCCGTTTTGGCCCGTTTCAACCCGTTTTGAGCAGTTTTGAACGATTTTGGGCAGTTTTTAGCATTTTTTGACCTTTTTGCCCCTATAGGGGGTCTATAAAAACTCCCTTAGGGGAGGAGGCACACTCCTCATATGCTTGAGTGTTCCTCTTCTTCTTGAGTGAAGGTCGTTCGGAGGCGATCAAGAATCATAGTTCATACGGCAAGACTCTAGTTTTCTCTCGAAGAGGAGTCAGACTTGTGACCGACCAGTTCTGAGGTGATCAGAGTTCATAAGGCAAGACTCTAGTTTTCCGTCGAAAGAGGTGTCAACTGACCTCTTCGGACCGAGCGAGTTTGGAGGCGATCAAGACCCATAGTTCATACGATATGGCTCCAGTTTTCTCTCGAAAGAGGTGTCAACTGACCTCGTAGGACTGACCGGGTTTGGAGCGATCAAGACCCGTAGTTCATACGGCAAGACTCCAGTTTTTCCTCGAAAGAGGTGTCAACTAACCTCGTCGGACCGACCGAGTTCGGAGGCGATCAAGACTTGTAGTTTATACAACAAGGCTATGATTTTCCTCGAAAGAGGCATCAGGCCCTCGCCGAACCACCGTTCGAGGCGATGATCGCGAATATAACCACGACGGTTGACGATGCGATGACGGTGGTCCACGACAATGCCCGGCGACGGTGACCGGCGATAGTGGTCGGCGGCGGTGACCAGCGACGGTGGTCGACGAGGATAACTAGCGACGATGGTTGACAACGATGAGGATTGATGGTGGTGGCTGACGACCGCTGCGGTAATGCAGCGAAGAAGAAGTCACGACCAGTGACGTAGGACGACGTAGAATTGGCGATAGCGGCGATGGTGACCCGGAAATGACCGGTGATGGTCGGCGACGGTGACCAGCGATGATGGTGGTGAACGGCGAAGATGGTCAGTGATAGGCGGGCAGACCGGCGACGCAATGATGGCGGCCGACAACGATATGGCGGGTGATGGAGCGTGATGACGGCAATGACCGCGGGCGTTGATGGCGGCGGTGATTCGCGGCCGACGGGGGTGGTCGACAGTAGTGATCGATGACGGTAGTCGGCGGACCGCAATAGTTGACGCAATGCCCTACGACGTGAGGATTTTAGATCTACCCGGTGTCGAGTGTGATTCACGACGTTAACTGTATGGAAGAGGTCAAATTGAATCCGCCGAGAATTTTATCCATCAGGTTGTTTGTCGAGTGTTACTCGATGACATTAACTGTAGAAGAAGTCGAATTGGCGAGAATTTTTGACCTACCCGAGGTTGTTTGTTAGAGTGTTACCCGATGACGTTAACCTGTATGGAAGAGGTTGAATTGAATCCGAATTTTGACCCATCCAGGTTGTTTGAGTGTTTGGCGACGTTAACCCGTGTGGAGTAGTTTTAACATATCCGGTTATTTGTCAGTGTTACCCGTGTAACTGTATGAAAGAGGAATTGAATCCGGCCGAGGATTTTGACCTATCCAGATTACTTGTCGAGTGTGACTTCGATGGCGTTAACGGGGAGTAGGTACAAAGTTTTGACCTATCCGAGGTTGTTTGTCATTGTTACCACGACGTTAACTTGTGTGGAAGAGGTCGTGGGAAGTCCACTAAGGACTTTTTGACCTATCCTAGGTTGTTTGTCAAAGTATTCGCTCGATGACATTAACTTGTATGGAAGATGTCAAATCAAAACATCCATTTGTGGTTGTAGCCAAAGTTGCCCCCTAACTTTGGTCTTATTTTTCTATGAGTATGATTGGAAAATCATAATTTGCAAAGTTATATCTCTTCTTAATGTTGAAGTATCCTCCAACTTTGACTTATTTCTTGGGATGGTTATCGATTATATGCTTACCATATTAACATGGGCGATCTTCTAAGATTAGAGTTGCCCCAGGTTAGAATCGATGGAGCGAAGTTTGATGAATCTTCATTCTTCTCTTGCTTCCTCCTTAAAAGCTTGAAATGCTCCACCTCGATGGTGGTTTTGATCGGGAAACTTGCCATACATGATGAAATAATGAAAATCGGTTTTCCATGACGACCAAGTACATGCTAGAAAATCATAGAGTAAAATTTACGCCTTAGCCTGAAATCCAAAGACACATAGGTATTTAAAGAGTGAACAAGAAAACTCCAGAAATTTTAACATGAAAAATCTCGAAAAGAAAAAAAAATCACATAAAAAGCTTTCACTATATATTTATTTTGAGTACAAGTTTTCTCGATAACGGATTACATAATTATGTATATGACAATGGGAATCCCAAAATCGACAACAATAGCCATATAGTCACGAATAGTTGCTAGTGGCAGTAGATGATGGTGAACAATGGGGAACAACCATTGACGATGAAGGTCGTCATGATGGAGACCGACGGAGATTGACGACGACGAGGATCGGGCGACGACAGGGCGATGTGGTCGACAACCGTCAGTGATGGACGACATGTTTGGAGGATTTTCAAGCTTTAGAGCTCTCTCCTCTTTCTTGACCCCTTCATGAAGAATGAGACCATTTTATGATGGAGGAGTGACGCGTCTATAAATACATGCAAAACTCGAACCACTCCTCTCCATCTGGACTCAAAATGATTCCTTTGATCATATGATGTATTTTGTATATTTGAATGCTAAAATGAAGAATTAATGAGATTTTGGGATCCTGGCTCGTCAAAGATGCGATTTGACTATAAACACTCCATTTAAGATCGATAATAAGTTTGATTTGGTACTCGATTCAATCGACTTTCAATATCAAGATTCGTGATTGAATGGAATTTTCAGGATCATATCAATAATTATGAATATTTTCTTATTACACATGACATTAATCAATTTAATCATCTAATTATTTATTTATTTCTAATTCAAAATTAATGAGATAATTTATATGAAATGCGCATAACATATAACATGAAATATATAAAAAAAAAGAAATTTTAATACGTTTAGCAATTTTCTCTAAAATACTCAATAAATTTCAGATGTTACAAATCATAATATACTTTAATAACATTTTTTTCTAATAAAAGAGAAATTACATCACAATTAATATTAAAAAAAAAAGATATTTTCTTCTTAGAGGCGTCCTGAATGTGCGCGCCTTGACCACAAGAAACCAAGGGGTGGCAGCACTGGGCCGACAGCAATTAAAGCCTGATGTGCCGCCAGATAGTCGCTACAGTATTGGCTACAGGGAAGAGGTTCATGAGCATAAAGGTGTGGCTTAGTACTGTCCTTGAATCTGGCCGCACAGTCGGCACAGTGATTTACATCATCCTCGCAGCGAATCTGGGCCGCACGTTTGGGGAATCAGAGCTGCCAAGTCTTATCATCTCGGGCTATTCTGGACCAAGCCTGTAGCGGGTAGGGAGCTGACTAGGGTACGCACTGCCTCTTTTGGTGAAGCTTTATTCTGAGTCGGGCGGGGTGGTATGGGTACCTCGATTGAAGTGGGCCAGATTAAAAACGACAGAATTTGGCCATCATTAATTTCAACTCCTATACATTTTTTTTAATAGGTATTCAACGAATATTTTATTTATTTTATATTATGATTAATTTTATAAAAATTTAATATCATATTCATCGCTCACATATATTAAATTTCTATTTATTTTTATCATCTTAGATATAAACGCCTTCATTCTAAAAAAGATTCAAACTCCTCTATATTTTACATGCGATAAGATTAGCTACACATCACACTGTACAAAAGTAACATTTCTCTTGATTGTTTCTTATAGTTAATTTCATATTTTTTTACCTCAATATACAGAGAATCAGCCACTATTTTTAAGATGAATAAATTTAAGTTGCTTTAGGAGATTTACAAAGATATATAGAGAAGAGATGACATAGTTAAATTAAGGAACTAAGAGGGCGAACTCACTAAAAGAATGAAGGTATAGATAGTATAGTTAAATTAAGGAACTCACTAAGAGGGGGAACTCACTAAAAGAATGAAGGTGTAGATAAACTGCACTGAATGAAAGTTGTATTAAGGGACTGTTTGATTGAATGTATTTATAGTATAAAGTAATACATGAATTTTAACTTTTTGAATATTTGATATGGTGCAAACTAAAATTTCAAGATAATTTTAGTACATTTAAAATGCATTGAAAAGATGAGTTAACGTATTTGAAATTCATCCAAATTGGACGAATTATAAATACAACGCCCAATGTAAAGTGAGAACGGTCATCCCGCTTGCCATCCGCTGCCGCCGCCACCTCTAGTAGGGCTGCAAATGAACCGAGCATTCGGTAAGCTACTCATGGCTCGATTCGATTAGAGCTCATTCATGATCGTTTGATTAACTAATCAAACTAGCAACACTTTTGTAAATACTCGATTGCTAAATGAACAAGTTTGAACAGTTTATCGTTTGGTTCATTTGTGTTCATCAATAATATCGTTTAAAGCTTGTGTACAACTTCGCTAAGGAGCTCGATTAAAGCTTATTTGTGAACAATATTGTCTAAATTGTTATTTTTTAGGCTTAATAAGCTTTAATTGATATAGCTCATGTATATTTCTCAACAAGCTGCTCGTGAACAAACTTGAATTGAGCTTGAGCTCGATAATCGTAAACAAGCTCAAGTTTGAACACTATTCTAAAATATGCTCGAATCGAGCTTGAGCTTGATAATATTAAACAAGGTCAAGCTTGAACACATACATGCTCGAACTCATCTCGGTTCATTTGCAACTCTAACCTCAGCCACTAGTCCCCGCTGTCTGCCATCGCTCACCACCACCATCGGTTATTAGCCCCCCCATCGCCACAGACGACCACCATTGATTGCTACTAGTCTCCGCCGTCTGGTCTTCCACTACCATCAGTAACAATCCCTTCTGCTGGCCGCCACCACCATCACCTTTAACTCCAAATAGTACTTAACATTATATTTATTCTACAAATAAGAAAAAATAGACTTATATATTAATAGAGTTTCTAATCAAAAAATTTAAAGTAATTCAAATATATTATATTCCTTTTACACTACACTCCTTTTACTCGAAACTAAACAACCCCTAAGAAGATCCCAAGCACTCAAGAGGCTGAACTCTCAAGTGGTTGAGCTCTTGAGGCATCAACTAGAACATTTGTGTGGCATCTAAGCAATTATAGTAAATTTATTAATAGTTAGTGAACGGATATCACATAATCACCCTAATAGAAGTTAAGTTGACCATTGAATATAGTGGATTAAGTCCTCATTTGGGGGTAATGCGGTGCATTTGAGGCACTACATTCTGACTGCATTTTAACTATATTTAGAAAAATTTGTAGTGAGAAAGTTATATTTTACAACTTGACCTAGTTACTTATGGTAACATTCAGAAAAAAAAAAAAATATACCCACCACAACTTCTTCAAATAAGAGATTTTTCAGTAGCATCTCTACTATTATTTTTTATGCAGTTGTAGTTGATATACTATCACTTCAAATTATAAAGATATGTAATATCTTATATGTGTCTGATACGGGCATAAATTTGACACGTGTAGAATATGATCAACACATATCCAGTTTAAATAAAATTAAAATTAAAAATCAGACATACAAGTGACACACATGTCCCATCATTTTTTTTTTCCTGGTTTAACTATCACCTCTCGATAGCATGCGGGTGCTAGATTTTTGGCTTCTCATTTATTTCATTCCCAAATTGGAGAGAACGTTGAATCCCACGACAAGCGACGACATCTCACAAATAGCTCGCAAGTCGCGACACACCGATAATCTGGCACTCTTCCTGAGTCGTTGCTCCCTATGTCTTCACCTCTCTTTCAGCATCTATTAACACCAACAGCAATGGCTGGCATGGTCGGCACACTGCACAAGCACTCCATACAATTGTTGCTTGATGCCAACAACAAAGACCTTGGCTCAAGCACGCACGCCATCACCTCTCTAATCACCATCAAGGACGAGTCCATAACCGATGACCAACCAGCTAAGATTTTTCTCTATTTTCAGTATTTTGTATTGATTTTGTGCAGAAAAAATAATAATAAGCTAGTCTTCAACTGTAATGACCTCTCATTGTGCATTAGTGTGGAAAAAAATAGTTTAGTGGATTTCTCCTTGTGCATTTGTTTTGATTTAGTTTTGACTTATTTAGTTATTTACTTATTTGTATGCAAGAAAAATAATGAGTTCTACTGTTGGTGAATCTAGAAGTAGTGAAGGTTCAAACGAGACTAACATAGAAGAAAATAACTGCTATGAAATTATATTATTAATATGAGAAGATCAAATGATAGTGGAGAAAATATATCATTTAAATGTAGTTATTGTAATAAAAGAGGTGATTATCTTGGTTGGCACCTCAAGTATGATTCAAGTTATTAATGATAATGCTCTAGTCTGCATGGCAGTGGGTTTGCTTGTTGAGCAAGCATTCTCTCATATTTTTTTTTTTGAACACATTGTGTTGTGCATACCCTTAATCTTGCTCTAAAAATATTTATTTTGTGAAGAATACTGAGACCAATGAGATTATAATGAAGGTCATTGGATCACTATAGTTGCTAGAGAAGATATTTTGTTCAAAAATATTATCATGAATTATTTTGTGAAAACTCAGTTTTCAATGACTTCTCATCATAAAAAATGCTAATTGTAGCAAAGATAAGATTGCTTTAGTTATTGTGATGTTAGATTTAAGCAAATTAAAAAAAAACACTTTAAGCAATGGTTATTAGTGAGAAATGGTCTTATTATTGTGATGATGATGATGGAAAAGCAAGATTTGTGAAAGAGAAACTTATAGATGATATCGTTGACCTCATTTTTAGATGAGGTTAGTATCATTCATAATCTTAGAAATTAGGATCTTTTGATCTTAGATTAAGAGCTCCTTAATTAAACACTTAAGATACTATACTTAGTGGCTAGGTAGAAAATAGAAATCAAATAATCACTTGAATCAAACACTAAATTTGAAATCAAAATTAAATTTGAAAACTAAATTGAACTCAAATACCTTAAAATAAAAGACATAAATCATCCAAGTGAACCTTTCAAGGGTTTAACCTAACTCAATTGGATTGGGTGATTCTAAATCAAATACAAACTTAATAAAACTCAATAAAAATCTAAAAAACAAATATTTAAATTAAAATCTAAATTCAGTTGAGCTCGGATTGAGGTAATTGAGTTGATTAAATCAATTAACTCATTTGAGATCAAAGTCACTTAAGTCCAAATAAAGTAAAATAAATAAAAATTAAATCAAATTAAATCAAAACTAAAAGTATAAAAATCAATGCATAAACATAAATAAACACAAAAATAAATTCAGAAGAAGTTCAAAGTGGCCAAAGTGGGTCCCACTAGGTAAGAAGGTAAACTTATCAAAATTGGTCAAATTCAAAATATAATCTGCATTAACTATAATAAATCAATCTTAAATGCTTTAAATAATTCATTAAATATATTTGAAGCTGAAACATAGCCTAAATTAGTCAATTAAAGCATTTAACCCAAATTTGACCCACTTAGGCCAAATTGGGTCAAACCCAAAAATTAATCCAAATTAGATGAAATAATTTGCCAAAATTATTTCAAATAATTCATAAAATATTATTAAAGTATAATCTAAATATAAAATAATAAATTGAATCATGTAAATCAATTTAACCAATTTGGTCAAAGTTGATCAAATCTTGGGCAAACTTGGGTCAAATTCAGAATTAAACTACATAAAGTTTATCAATAAAAATCATCATAAATGATTATTCAAGCATAATTGAAGTCTAATCCAAACCCAATATGACCAATTAAGCCACGTGAACTCAATCAGATCCATTTTGGTCAAAAAGGGTCAAAACATGTTTGAATTAACTTAAACTCAAATTAATTTAAATTGATTAAACACAAATAAATTGAATGACCAATTTGGCATAATTGAGTCTTAAATTCATAGCCAATAAGCCAACTTGGATCACCTAACTAAACCTAAATTGATTGAGTCAACATAAGTTGACCCAAATTCAAAATCAAGATCAAAGTCCAAATTGAACTTTGGTGACCCCTAAAATCAGCCGATCTACCTATAGCATGAATTGGACTTCAATTTTGGTGGCTTGATAAGAGATCATGGGATGAAGGATTAAATGCAAGGAAGAAAAATTGAAACAAGCCTCCAAAATCCCTAATCCTCCATATCTTCCTCAACTCTTCCATTGATTGACCAAAAGCACTTCTTCAATCAGTTAACAGCCTCTCAAAGACTTTGCCTAGCTCTAAATACCTATGGCCGACCATCACCCACCCCCAACAATTGTGGAAGGGTCGACCAACCATATGAAAGAGAGAGGAGCTTTCCTCTCCCACTTTGAATATTCTCTACTCATTCACCATCTTCCAAGAAGAGAAATCGAGCCATTTCCCATCATCTCCACCCCAAATCGATCGAAATCAAAGAAAATCTAGTAAGAGGCGGTGGAAGTTGGTGTTCACGATGACCGAGAGAAGGCGAGCAAGCACACTTACCTTGGAGCTCTCACATCTAAGAACATTTTTGAATTGAGTTGACCACTCGACAGTGGCTCAAGTAAGATAATTTCATCAATCATTAGCCATCCATAGATCTATTTGTTTGTGATAATGTTAGCACAATCTTAGGAATATCCACTAGATAACCCTTGCACTTTCTATTTTAAATGATCCTAATGTGAGAGCGGGCATTTTTCTCAGCAGATGGCCATAAATCAAGCTCCGAACCTATGGCGCCGGATTTCGTTCCCGCCTCGGTTCTCCATCCATGGGAAGGACGAGCTAGCAACCATTCAATCCCCATTAATGGGGTTGGACAACTACGATTAGAAGATATTAGGATGTGATTTCGTTCATTAGATCGAGCTCTGTGATCTGGACTGTCAGATCATTGACCGGATGGTCCGATGAAACCCTTATTTTCCCGCTCAATTGCCACATGGAGTCCACATGACCTAATCATGCTTCGACATGTAAAAAAGTGAAGCCCAGTTAGCGCCATGTGGCACTGACTGGGTTAAATAGGAAAATCCAAATTTTTTAGATTTAAAAATGCATAAAATCATCATAAACTTAAAAAAACCATAAAAAAATACTTATAAAAAAAATGCAAATAATGACTCATTGGATTCGTCTTTTCGAGAGATATCTAATAAACTCAAAATCCCCAAATTTGATTAGATATTTTGAGCTAAATCTAGGCTTTAGTAAAAATCAAATTTTATTAATTAATCATAAAATATTAATCAAATGGACTTGAAATTTTTAGGGAATGAAATTGAGGTTAATACACACTTACCATAAAAATTTCAAGCCAAAATCATGAATGAATTAAAAGGAATCAAATTATAAAGGTAAAATGCTTTAATTTTATGAAATAAATAATTTAAAATAAAACAAATTAGGGAAATTAAGCAGAATAGTTCAAGCAACTTTGATTAAGTCCATAGCACTCAAGAAAAAAAACATCTAACCTTTATGAATCTCATTAGACTTCAAAAGCATCTAATTTATGCCTAAGATATGTTTTTAAAAAAATCAATCAAAAATATTTAAAAAAAATTAATTATGATAAGTGGAACACTAAAAAAATGTATGTATATATATATAATATTGAAAAAAAGAGTTGGAATGATCAAATTTAATAAATTATTACTTGAGTTTTAATTAGGGAACTTGAATCAAATATTAATCAAATTGTAACATAATTAATAATCAAATCATAATCAACTCAAACATTCAATTAAACCAAGAATTAATGAATTTAAATCAAACACTAAGTAAGAAAGTCAAATATTCAATCATTTATAAGATTATCTAAACAAAATGAAATGATCATTAATGAAACTTAAATCTTATTGTGGTATTTATTTTTGAGATGTGGGACACTACACGGATCTTATGAGGTACTTATTGAAGTGATCAAGTATGACATTAAGGAATGATGTACTATCTCGAAAGATAAAAATCACCACCTATAATGGACCCAATAACCTAATAAAGACTCCTAAGGCATGATGGGTCTTCAAATATACTAAAGATCTTTCCTATACTTTACATAAAAAAGTAAAGTAGGGTTTATTTTAAGTCGGTTCATAAGTTCTATGAAGGCAAGCCCCCATAGTTAATTACATCCTAAAGAATGATAATTCCTTAAGTATACTCTCGATTAAAGTAGACAATTAAGGTTTCCAAAGATTTCAAGCTTAAGACTATCAAAAGATTGACTATTTTAGAAAATCAAATAGGATAAATCAAGGAGAAGAATTATTTTTAGAATCCAAAGGGAGAAAGTAGGGAATGCTCATGATACTAGAAAGCCTAGTGAGCATTCCGATCTACCCTATAATTGAGCTTTATATTTTTGAAATTGAAGAGAGTTAATTATTTAAGTTGACATTTTATTAGATTGCTAGGGCTTATAATTTCACAATATAAGATTATGGAAATGCCTAAGAGGTGAGGATTTATGCTTGTAAGGAAACAAATACTAAGCTGGGAGCTTTGGCGAGGGCCGAAGCATGACCTAAATCTAAGTTGAAAGTGGGTATATGGTTTACCTCCACAAGAGAGAATAAATCACCCGACTGCTGAACTTATTACTGCCTGGAGTGGCATCCATCTAACTCCTCCTATAATTTAAATCTATGTAGGCAAGTCTTGTACAATGTAAGATGGCTAGGCTATTATTTATTTAGAAAAAAAAATAAGTCCTTAAACTCACTCCCTAAGAGACTAGAGCATGAGTGGTATGAAACCATGACTTAATCTAATGCAAATTTTATCAAATTTATTTGATTCTTTTGGACTCTTTATTTTGACACAAGCTATGGGATTTTGTATGCCTAAATGCATGAGAACTTGATTATGGGACAAATCAAGAGAGAAATGAGTGTTCTTTCATCAAAGACTCTCATAGGTTAAGCCTTCATTCTCTGGCACAGATGGAAGCCCCCTCTTGACAAGAGTGGAAGAATATGACATGCATGATATTATACATTCATTCATCCAACTAAGAGGTTACTAAAAATTTTATTATCTTGATTTAATTCTTAGGATTTATGGCTAGGTTATGAGTTGTTTTAAATTTTAATTACGAGTTATTAATTGGGGTAGAAAATTTAATTTTATTCTAAGAGCCTATCGCATCTAGGCCACACATTCAAACACCAATCATAAAGAAACTTTGAAAAGCATGTTGTTTTAATACACAATCTAAACACAACATCAAAAAATTTTATAGACTACCGTAAAAGAATAAAAGGCCATTGCGATCGGGTTCACCGCACACCTCGAAAAGAGAAAAGAAAATGTGTAGCCGAACTCTACCCTTATACAACCCGTATTACAAAAAATAATACATGCTATGAGGGTTTTCTTTTCTTCATTTCTTCCTTCTCTTCCTTTTGATTTGATTTGCTCCAAAGGCATCACAGGGCACCCCAAGGATTAAGCCTTCTAGCCACTGCTCATCCTAATCCTCCATAACACTAATCTTAATTTCTAATATAAAATTACATTAAAAATAGAAAAAGTAAATTTAGCTACACTTGCAAAATAAATGTTAGCTAAACACACCATATAACCCAAGCAGTTATATGAATAATTTGGACTTAGCACCCCACACATGGATAACCAAGCCCATCTATCCTAACATGGGTCATGCTTAGGGGCTAAATAACCTGCACATCAAAAGCATTTATATTTTTATTACAGCGGCCCCTTAAGCATAACCATCTGTAAAACATGATTAATAATAACCTAATATCGCCTAATAAACATACACCCTAACATCCAGTCTAAAATATTATATCACAAAAAAAAAAACACAATATCATACATATAATGCTCTAACTTAGCACTATAAGTGGTGAATTAGTATGCTAATGTGTGTGCTTAAGGTTTGTGTGATAAGACTTTACTAGGCTTTTTTAGTTTAAGTTTCAATTTGGAGTTTAAATTTGTTTAAATTTTATCTTTGGGTGATTTCAATTTAAATGATTTAATGATTTATTTTTCATTTTTATTTCACTTTTATTTGGTTAAAATGATTAGGTTTTCAAGAATGAAGAGTAGAATGAATTCCATTTGTAGATAGAACTCACCCTATTATACATCTTAACACCTAAAGAATCTAACTAAGGTCTTTAAGTATCTTAAATAGCCCATTTGAATTTGTGTAATTTATTTGATTTGATTTATTTGATTTGATTTAGAATTTAGAATTTGAGTTTGTTTAAGTATTTGATTGCTTAGTTTTGGATTAAATGTTTTGGTTTAATTACATCTTGATAATTCAATATCCTTAATATCTAATGAAGTTTAAGTTTGTTTAAATTCATGTATTTTTGATTAATTAATTTTAGATTAGATGTTTTGGTTTAATTAAATCTTAATAGTTCAATATCCTTGATCTCTAATGAAGTTGAAGTTTGTTTAAATTTATGTATTTTTGATTGATTAATTTTAGATTAGATGTTTTGGTTTAATTAAATCTTGATAATTCAATATTTTTTAAATTAATATTTAATTCTTTTCTTTGATTATGGTTATATGACTTAATTTCATGTTTATTTGATTTGATTATGGTTCATTTATTTGTAGCTTGATCATATTATATTAATTGAGATTTTATTTTGATTTTAATTGAGTTTGATTCCTTGTAATTAGGATTTTATTTTTAATCTCATCCATTATGCGTTTTATCAAAGTTTGGTTTGTATTTTTGATTTCACATTAGATGGTTAATTAGTTTATCTTATTTAAGTATTTGAATGAGATTTGATTAATTATATATTAAATTGATGAGTCTTTTTATTTTATTTAATTTGATTTAATTTGATTTGATTAGCTTTATTAGTCTATGGGTTTTCTTAAGTTCAATGTGATTATTAGTTTAATTAAGAAGTTAGTTAATTATAAAGATTTGTTTAATTTTCAATTTGATTTCATATTTATTTAGGTTGATGATGTAATTAATGACTTATTTAGGATTTAATTGGCATTTAATTGCATTTTAATTATGTGTGATTAAGCTTAGGTTTAATATGATTAATTTGATTGACTTAATTAACTTATTTAAGATGTGTGATCAAATTAATTAGTAGATTAATTAAGTGTTTGATCTGAATTAATTTTAATCTGATTTATAAAGTTAATTTGGTTTATTGAGATGATGGATTAATTTATTAAGTTTGCATTAATTAGGTGTTTATTCAATTGGATTAGCTTAAGGGTAATTAGTTTAATTAAGGAGTGTAAGTTAATTATTAAATTAAATAAAGATTTATTTATTCTTAATGATGATTAATGACTTAATGATTTAGAATTTAATTTTGATTAATTTAATTGCATTTTGATTATATTTGATTAGTTTAATATGATTAATTTGATTTACTTAATTAGTTTACTTGAGGTGTGATTAATTTAAATTTAATTGATTTGATTTAATTTTAGAGTTAGCTTTAATGTAACTTATTTAAATTAATTTGATTAATTAAGATGATGATTAAGTTTGCATTAGATGTTTGATTAATTAAGTTTGATTAAGGGTAATTAATTTTTTAAATCATTAGATTAATTAAGAGTTTGTTTAATTAGAGATTAATTACTTAATTTCTCACATGTGAGTGATTTGATTTAGTTAAGTGTTTTACTTAAGTTTCATTTGAGTATAGGATTATTGATTAATCATTATTAAGTGAATTAATTATTTATTTCATTTCAATTAAGATTATTTATTAGAGTTTTATTTGATTTGATTCATTTATTATGTTTATTTAATTTCATTAACATGTTTGATTTAGTTATTAGGTTGAAATATTTAATGGTTAATTAATTATCTTATTCCAAATGAATGTGATTTAATCATATATTAATTAAGTTTACTTTAACTTTATTTGGTTTAATTCGATTAATATTAAATGATTATGTTGAATTGGTTTATTAATCAATTTGAATTTTTTTATTTAATGATTAATTAGTTTATTTATACTCAAGGAGTTTCATATGATTAAGATTCCATGCTTAGTGTAGGTTTATACTAGTTTGACCCATGTGTTAAAGTTTTTAGATTTATTTAATTTTAAGTTTGATTTAAGATTTAATCATTTAATTGAGTTATATTAACTTAAATAGGTTTAATCATATTTAATTCAATTTTGTCTAAGGATGATATTTTTTGATTTGAGGTTTGATTAATGATTGCCTAAGTGCTATTTCATTTCTGATTTTGATTTGATATTTAAATTATTTTTAGATTATATTTTAATTAACTCCTTAATTGATTAAACTTTACTCTTAAGTGTTTATTTAGATTCATTAGGATTCATAAGATCACATTATTTTTTTAAGAGTCCTAGATGTCAATTGAAGTGATTTAAGCCATTTTTGAAGATTTTTGTAAATTTCTAAATTTTTATTTGATTTATTTTATTAAAATGGACAATCTGAACTTCAAAATTTAATTTCTCCCAATCTGGAAGTCCTTTTCACTTGAAAAATTTTTATAGTATGTATGTTTTAACTTTAATTTCAATCTCTGAAAATTTCAACTTAATCTGACATATTTTTGATTTAATTATTGAAATTTAATTTTTGTTAAAACTCAAATTAAGCTCAAAATACTTAGTAAAATGTGGGGATTTTGAGTTTATTGGATTCCTCTTAGAAAGACAAATCCAACGAGCCCTTGCTGGCAATTTTTGGTGAAGTATTTTATTTTTTATGAATTTTTGAAGTTTCAGGTGATTTAAACTAATTTTTTAAATATAAAAAATTCTACACGGCACTGACGTCAGCCATTGGGCGAGAAAGACCGGTCAATGGTCTAGAGAGCATTCCGCGGTTCACTTTGGACCATCCAGATTAGATCGCGTGATCTGAGGCCGGATCAGCGATTTGGCGTCCGACCAACGCCACGGATCGGACATTCCATATTGCATCAGGTGATCCGAAGGCACGGATTGCGTGATCCATGCGATCAAGCCGTCAATCCGCGAACCAGGGATTGACGACGGCCAGCCGTCGGGCTTTTGAAAGGAAAAAATGGGATTTCTAAGTGAAAACTTGTCCAAATAGACCCATTTTTGCATTGATTCACACCAAAAAAAAAAATTCTATTTTTTAATTGAGATGATTTAAAGTAAAAATGAGGGATTATCTAAGGAAAATTCCTAAAATTGAAAGAAAATTAATATAAAAATACAAGAAATCATATGGCCAGCTAAAGTTTGGCAAAATTTACCTCGCTGGGGATGGTTTTCGGTGGCGTTGACGATCCGAGTGAACTCCTAGGTATGTGAGGAAGCTTTGGAATGATTTTTAACCCTTGCCTCCCTTCAAAACGTCGTCTTCTCTGATGTTTATCGTCATCTCGCCAGAAAAGCAACTATTTATATTTTCGAGCTAAAAAATAGCTCAAAGAGGTGGGGGATGGATTCCTTTTGCTTTGGAGAACTTTTGGAGGCTGAATTTTGGTGGGAGGAAGAGGGGTGAAGCCTCATTTCTCCCTCCTTTTATAATGGCCGAAAATCCATTCTTTTTTTTTGAATTTTTTGGCTCCAAATTGATTGTCATCTTATTTGAGATGGTCGAGATGGATGATGGATTGATTGAGGACTTTTGATTTTTGCTCCAAAGTCCTCTCTTCTTCTCCATATGATCAACTCAATTGAATGCAAATGTTGGGGAGGAGTTAAGTGTGATGGGAGAATTAAATGAAGTTGGGTGGAATCCTGTGAAGGAGGATCCATGAGAGATTTAATTGGGTTGGGTTAATTTTGGGCTGATCCCAAATGGGTTTGGGTCAAGTTTGATCAACCCCCAATGGGTCATGGCTTTGTTTCAAGGGATTTGACCCAAGGTCATATGATATTAATTTGACAAAATTGAGAATTAGCTTTGGTCATAGGTTGATTTATATTTCAATTGGCTAGTGAAGATAAATGTAATCTTTGATTTGAATTAATTTGGATTTAATTTAGATTTAGGCCAAATTGACCCTTTAGGCTTCTTTGGGCTTAATGGTTCAATTGGGCTTGATTGATCAAATTGGATTTAATTATGACTTTGATCAAGTTCAATAATCAATTTGGAATGAACTTGAGCCATTGGTTGTAATCAATTTGGGTTAGATCATGATTTGACCCAATTTGGTCCTTCAGGATAATTTGGGTCAACTTGGATCAAATGGCCAATTGAGCTTGATTTGGAGAAATTGATTGCAATTGATCATCCTAGGGTGATCAACAATCATGATGGAAGGTTTTTTTTTGAGCTTGGTTCAATCTAATTTAGGTTGGATTAGAAGTTGGCTCAAATGGGTCCTTTAGATCACTTTAGGTCAAGTGAACCTAAGTGAGTCAATTGGTTTGAAATATATGAGCCCTGGATTGAAATATAAATTCAACGACAATCAATTTGGAGTCCAATAGGTTTTGGCTCAATTGAAAGTTTTAAGTCAAAAGGGCTAAGTTAGGCTTGACTTGGGTTGACTTGAATTTGGTTTGATGATTGTAGGTTTTATTTATATTTGGATAAATGATCAAATGAATGATTGATTCAAGAAAATCCATTGATTTTGACTTGATTTGGATAGAATTTGGCTAAGTCCAAAGAATTGGCTTAAAGGGCATAGATTGAGTTTGGATTTGATTTTTGATATAGTTTTTGTCATTTGAATTTGGATTTTATTTATATTTATGAATATAAATGAAAGAATAATTGATTTATAAAGAAATCAATTGAGTTTGATTTGATCTAAATGGAGTTTTGTCTAAGCTTATGAATGTGATTCATATGGCTTAGGAAGGGTCTTATGATTTGAATTGATTTTGGTTTCAATCATTTGGAGTCAAATTTGAAATTAAATTTGGAATTTGAATTTAGAATTGAATCTTGGTTTGATTTGAGAAAGTGTATCTAGATTGGGTTTAGGCTATAGGATAGATAATTTTCTTAAGTCCTAAGGCATAGCCTAATCTTATGATTAACACTTCTAAGTATCTACGCTTAGATTAAGTGTTCACCTAGTCACTAGATGGGTCTTATGACTAAAGTGTTCTTAGTGTTTAGAAGAGTCCTAAGTCTAAAAAGAGGAGGTTAAGAGCTCACTCCAAAAGTGAGGTCAACACTTATAAATCAAATTAAACACATGAAGCTTAATTAAACTTTTATTATAATTATTCATGTTTAATTTTTTTTATTTATCAAATGAAATACTTAGCTAGTGCTTAGTTCTAATGAATTTAATTAGTTATAAAATCAAATTATAATTATTCAATTAAGTCAAAGGCCTAGTTAAGCATTAGTCTAATGCTAATTGAATCAGTTATTCAAATGAATTAAACATAACCAATTCATCAACTTCTAAACTAAGACTAACCCCTAATCAATTTAATAATGAAACTTTAAACTAAACTAATCAATCACTTAACTAAACTAAAATTAAAATTAAAGTGACCTTATAGTACTGAAAATAATAACTATAATAATAATAATTCCTTAGTTAATTAATTTAAGCGAAACACTTAACTAAATCTATAATAAATACTTATTAAATCAAATCAATTATTTATGGATAATTCATTAACCTTTAATTAATTAAATAAATATTTAATTAATCTAATCATTTAAAACCAAGTTACCCTTAGTTAATTCTACTCAACTAAACATCTAATATGAACTTAATTTGAATAAATTAACCCAATAAGATAAATTAAGGTTAATCATTAATTAAAGTTTAATTATTTAAATTAATGAAGATTAAATTAATCATCAATTATGCTTTAATAAGTTAATTATGATAAATGACCAAGTATTAAACCATAATCATGATAATAATAAAATAAAATATAATAAGTCATTTAATTAAACTAAAATATTTATTTAATTATTTAATCAAATTTTAATTGACTTCATCTTTTGATTTAAGCAATACATAATTAATTGTAGTCAAGGTGGTCAATCTAGTTGATCATTAATCAATTTTGATTAAGATGTTTTAACCAACCTTTAAGTAAAATAAACTTAGCATTCAATTAGATTAATTAATAGAATTTATTTAATTACACTTTAAACCTTTAAACTATTTTAATAGAATTTCAAATCAATCTTTAAATTGAATTAGAACAAGACACATGAAAATTAACTCTTAAATTGGGTTTAATGCAAACTAGACATTCAACAGAATTCATCATGAATTAATCTCCTCCAAAATCAGGGTTAATTAAATTATTGATGAATCTATAATTAACTTAATTAGGTTCCTCGAGTTAATAATAAGACTCCAAGTTAAATTAACCCATCATTTAATTAAACTAAATTACTTTAAATGAAACATATTGAAACTAATTCTTAATTCAAGCTTAATTTAAATCAAACACTTAATCAAATTTATTATTAAGTTTTAATCAACATGATAATGATTAATCAGATCATTAATTGATCTATAATTAATTTGATTATACCTCTTAATCAAATTAATTATATAATTAGGTCAATCATATTATGCCTAAATCCTTAATTAGATCAACAAAACATCTAAATTAAACCTAATATATGCAAATAAATTTTAAATAAAATAAACAAAGATAATTATTATTCAAACTCCAAACATGATAAGTAAATCAAATTAATCATGAATATCTAATTAATCATTATCATATTTTAACCAAATTAAACATATATTGAACACAATTCTTAAAAATCACATTAAACACAATTAATCACGAATATCCAATTACTTTAAATCCAAATATCTAATTACCTTAACCAACTTAATTACAAATATCCAATTACTTTAAACACAATTCTTAAAATCACTTTAAATAAATAAACAAAACAAGCAAGTCAACGATTAACTAACTTAAACTAATTTAAGCTTTGAAATTCAACCATATAAATCACTTAAATTCAATATGCAATTAATTAAATTGAATCTTAATTAATCATTAAATTTTAAACTAAATTGATCATAAATCAAACACATCTTGATTAATCATTGAATTTTATCACTTGAAATTAGTTGCAAATTAATAAAATAAAATAAATACTTGATTTGGTTAGCTAAAAATATAAATAACTTAACCAAAACTAATCAACTTGTGATGAAGTTAATCAAATCTCGATTATTTAAGTTCATCTTATCAAAATATAAATAATTAAACCTTAGTTAGATTAATTAATCCTTTGATTAAGTTAAGTCAAACTAATTATGTAAACAAAACATATCTTCAACTAGATTATTAAGTAAATAACTCAATCACACCTTTAACTAAATTAATTTAATTTTATGAGGTTTAATTTATCTTTAAATAAAATTGAATTAATCTAACGCAAACTTAAAGAAGACATTGAAGTATGATAAATTAGATATACTTTAAACAAACTAAACTTAACTAAACATAACTATCCATTTTATCATTAAAATCAAATTAATTGAATCAACCTAAATTATAAATCAGACGCAATCAAATCTAACTAAAATAATTTGCCTAAAACAAAATAAATGAATTATAAATTCATACAAATCTATTAATAAAGGTGAAACTAAATAAATGAGTTTTAAAGTTGAATGAGTATACAACGGTAACTCAATCTGAAATGAAACTTAATTGAATCACAAATTGGTTTAACCAATTTAAATAAATCACTAAACAAAACCTAAGTAAAATAAATCAAATAAATTATAAAAAAATAGATAATTGTTTAACTCACCTATAATATGAACATTTAAAAGCTTATGATGATCTAGTTTAGGTTTGGTACTCTAATTGTTTCATCTCTATATGTTTCTTAAGTTAGGATTAGTGTTCGAATAATATTGAATTAAAACTTTAGCCATATGAAGTTTAACTAAATAAAAAATCAATTAAACTTGATCAGGATAAAAGACTATAAAGCTCAAATAATATCATTATGAACCACTCAACTTCATAAATCTAATAAATCGAAAATAAAGCTTAATAAAATACCAAATATAAAAATGAATGTTGATTATATTAATTAAACCTTAATAATTGATTGGTTATATCAATTAAAATAATAATAATAATAATAATAATAATAATAATAATAATAATAATAATAATAATAATAATATAATAATAATAATAATAATAATAATAATAATATAAATCAACTAAGTTTTAAATTAGAATTACAAATTCAAATTTTTTTTCACTAGTTAAACTAAAATTATAGATTAAATTAAATGAAATTAAGCAATCATTAAGTTATAGTAATAAACACATTCACCTTAATAAATAATCAAAGTTTTAAATGATATATATATATATATATATATATATATATATATATATATATATATATATATATATATATATATATATATATATATATATATATATATATATATATATATATATCTCTTACATTAAGCTTCATTCAAATCATATATTAATTAATTCACACTAAACTCAAATGAAAAGATGAAATTATTGAATTTAAGCAACATTGAAATGATTTAGCACAAATCATATGAAATTAAATCTTTAAAGTGAAACTTAAAAAATAAATTAAATATTAAAAAATTTAACATTAATTGAATTATTACAATTAAACCAAACTTATACTAAACAAATCTATAATTAATATTAATGATCAAAACCATAATAATTCTAATCTTTAACTAAATCAAATAATAACAAAATTAAACTCAATTAAACTATCCCAATAAATTTAAAAGGGTTAATTAAGATACTTAAGTTCTTAGTTTGATCCTTAGAATAAATTTTTACCTCATGGTGAAAATTTTATTATATTAGGATCATGATGTTGAATAGATTTGGTTTTGTTCACAATTGAATTTATTCTATTCATTATTCTTTAAAATCTAAATTCAACTTCAACACGAAAGTAAACCTAAAATTAGAATACAATCTAAAATCAACTAAATTATTTAAATCAAAACCATTCAATGATAAAAATAAACAAATTTTGAATTCAAATCAAATTTAAAATAAAACAAAGTTTGACACTTGCTACAGCCTTCTTTTCACGCACTAAAATATTAGGCCAACCCTAAAATTAGGTTAGGCCAATGTGTTTTTTATGATGTGATATTTTTTTCTTGTTTTGTGGTGTATTATTTTAGACTTGATAGCTAAGATTATTTCCTCTCTAGTGGATAAGCTTTTAGGCTAATCGCTCTCTATAGAGTTGTGCTTAAAAGGGATCACTGTAATAAATATATAATAAATGCTATTTGCATGTAGGTGTTATTTAAGTCCCTAAACATGTTAGCTTGGTAATCACTGATGTTAAACCCATATGTTTGAAATATAAACTGCCGGTGTGTGTATATTTTTCCTAATGCTTATTTTGCAGAATTTAGGAATTTATTTTGGAATTTTAAAATGTAACTTGAGCCTAGAAATAAATTAGGATCTATGGGATTTAGGGTTAACATGAGCTGATTGTACCCATATGATGGTTTAGTGGAGCCTTAGGAGGTCCCTGAAGAAGGTGACAATCCAAAAGTTGATAAAAAATCCAATAGATCAAACTTTAGTTAAGGTGGTGCATAAGAGCGAGCTTCATACTTTTTTCTTTTATGTATATTCATACTCCATTCTATTTTATTTATTTATTTATTTTTGGCTTGATTTATTTTGAGGTGCTAGAACTACATGCTTTTATAAGTTTATTTCTGTGATTATTGTATTTTGCAATAAAGTTTGGATGCGTTAGGCTCTTAGAAAAATTAATTTTTTTTATTCCAATTAATAATTTTAATTAAATTTTAATCTACTCGTAACCTCACTCTAAAGCCTATGATCTTAATAAAGAAATAAAAGATTTAGTAACCCTTAGCTGAATGGTTGTATGTTTTAACATCATGCATATATATTATTTCACTCTTACAAATAAGGGGTCTCCATTTTTGCATGATAAGAGGTAGAATTAACCTCTGAGAGTAGTTCCTTTTAATGGAGAATACCTCTTCTCTTTGATTTAGTCCATAATTAAATTTTCATCTTGCATTTAGGCATAAATCTTCCCAAGCCTCAATCCATAAATGGCTAGTGAAAATGAATAAAAAGTTATAAATTTTATTACATTAGTCTAAGCCATGGAATGCATAACACACATGATCCAGTTTTTTCTAAAGAGTGAGTTTAAGCTTTCTACTTTCTTTCCTAAACATAACAACCCAGCATCTTGCATTCATAAGACTTGGCATCATGAATTTTAAATCACTTAGGTGGTGTTAGCTAGCAACCCCTTCTAGGTGGGATGTAAGTTTAGAAGAGTCGGGATAAGATTATTTTCTCAAGTGAGAAAAAGAATTGATAATTCTCTAATTTATAAAAATTAGACTAGGTTGAACCTCTAGCTTATGTCATAAGTACTTTAGACTTAGGTTCTAAAGCATCCAACTAGAATAAGCTCCTTGGGCTTGCGCCAATGCTTCCTTCACTTGCTCTACATCTGCTTGATGTCCTTTTCATGCATGGAGGTGCTATCAGTGACCTTCCTATGCAAGCTACCAATGTCATCATTCTTGGGACAATCTAAGGTATGAACTAGCTCAGGCCGATTGGCCTCCATTGGGTAAGGTTGTGAAACTGGGGCTTAGTTTTGCAAGGCTAGGACCACTGCCATCAACTTCTCTACACTTCTCTCCAGCCAGTCAATATGATCATCCTTCTACTTGATTTGTTAGAGGAGGCATTGAGTTGAGTCTGATGCCTCACCTTCCTCAACAACAAGGCCTTCCTGATTAAGCTGCTCCCTATTCAGGGATCCTCAGGTATCAACCATGTGGACTTCTGCTAGGTCATCTAACATGTCATCTTCATGGACATCAAACTCTAGTCTACCCTCCTCCTGGTCAGACTAATCATCCCCAACTATTTGTCCTATTGTGGCATGATAGTCCTCCAGAATGTCATCCAAAGACCGGTCATCTACCCAATCCAACTATTGGCACATATGTTGGCTGATGACTGACTACTCGATTGAGATATGTGGAAGCTAGCACTGAATACTCTGCACTAGTGGAGTACTCTCCATGACTGGCTAAACTACCATAGGGACTACCCTAGTATCCCCTCCCTTCTCTTCCTCCAACTGTTATGGCAGAGCGACCACGACACTCTTGGGTCACCACTCCTTCTTCACCATTATTGGGATGAAAGGTTGAGCAGGGGAGCTCAGCCTCACCTTAATAGGTGGGGTAGATGGAGTGGGATCCTTGGGCCATAGCCAGATCACCAAAGGAGAAGCACTCTCACTATATTGGGGTTTGTGGAACTTGGTGGGGACTACAGATGGCGGAACCTAGGCTGTTGAAGGTGGACAGGGAGTGAAGTGGTGTAATGATGGTGACACCAGCTACCTCTCTGTCAAAGATCTCCACCCGTGACTGGTGGTACCAATAAGGATAATGCTGTCAGAATGATAGGCCATGTCAGCTCACCAATCAAGAAAATCAATCAAAGTGGAGGATGTCGACTACCTGACAAACCTCCTCCTCTCTTTCTTGCCTGCTTGGACAATCAGCTTGGCCGCAGTGGCCCTCTCTTAATGAATTTGATCCCTAACACTTCTAAGGATCAACCTCCTCAAGTTATGTAGTGTGCTCCAGCATCCGTGGGCTATCAACCCTCTTAAGCATGGATCGTAGACTAGCATAGGTCTTCCTCCTATCCCTAGCCGATGTCTCATACTCTGAGATGATGGAGGTAATGTAGCCATCCTCTAGTATTCCTCCTCTCCCTCTAAAGATAAAAGGGGGTGGAACCTACTGCCACTTAAGAGTGAAGAGATATCACAAGGGGAACCCTCCTCAGTGACATGGGAGGCTTCATCTACCTCCTTGGCCACACACTCGTAATGTCTCTTCATCTTACGATTCTTGTTATGGCATTGGTCTTGGTGAGTGGAGCAGGATGGGAACTAGAATCGACTTCAAATGTAGGGGAGACTATCTCAGAAGCTAAGATAGTCTTCCCCTTTAGAGATGGGGAAACCATAGAGGTGGTACTAGCCTGTGCTAAAATTGCAGTAGGGGAAACTGACTGTACAACCAGAAAGAACTGGTAGGGAAACCTTTATAGCCTTTCTCTTCAAAGAGGGGAACTCAGAGTCGATTGTAAATTAAATTGCAGGAGTGGCTTCTTGCCTGCCACCTCCTCTCGGCCAACAGTAATGAGGGCGGATCCCTCACGTGACTTTGAAGTTCTCAAAGCCAAGCTCAACCTTGATGATGGGGGTAGTGGTGAGTATGGCCTGATCCAAGGCCATATCCACACTAGAAGAGAAAGAGAAGATCAGCTTGCCGGAAGACATAGCTAAAGACTAACTATAGAGGGAAGAAAGAAGACAGGCTGGTGTCTCTGATGCAATCTTGAAAGAGAACAGATTAGACTCTATTGATGTTGACTTAAATTATTGATTTTAATTTTAAATTAAAACCCTCATTCAATAAATTTAATTATATTAAATGATGTTTAATTGCATGTTGGAGAGATTTGGAAATGTTAGAGGGGAGATTTTTTTTCTTTGGATTGTTGTTGGATTTTGGTCTTTGGTTTTGAGTTGGAACCCTCATTCATAAATTTGTTATGTTGAATGGGGTTCAATTATTTTGGATTGAAAATTTTGGGGAAGAGCTTTGCTTTTGATTGTTATTGATGTTTGATTTTAATTTAATTTTGAAAGGGGAACTCTCATTTAACAAATTTGGTTATGTTAAATGGAGTTGGTTGATTTTATTTGAAAAGATTTTGGGAATTTTTGAAGAAAGAATTTTGTTTTTATTTGTTATTATTGCTTTGATTGATTTTGATTTTAATGAGAACCCTCATTTAACTAATTTGATAAGTTAAATATGGTTCATTAATTTTTTGAAAAAGTTTGAAATTAAAAAAAGATTTTTCTTTATTTTCACTTTGGATTTTATTAAAATTTTATTGAATCATGGATGAACCTTACTTCACCAAATTAATGGTAAGAGGTTCTTAATTTTATTTGATTGATGTTTGGTTATTGTTCTTTAATTGATTGATTTATTTTTACCTATTGAGACCCACTAGGGGTGGTCCTAAAACCTAAAGATGTTGGCCACCTTTGCTTAAGGATAAAATAAGCAAAGTGCCAATGGAAAGAATGATAGTCTTGGGCTTATATAAAATATAAGTCCACTATCGATGCTTGAAGACTATAATTGACTACTAAAGATGGAGAGAAGAACCATTCCCAGTAGGATCGCTAGAAAAATCTGTGGTGTTTATTTTCGGACAGTTCGCCTGGACACCATGCAGATCGTAGGGGATACTTATTAAAATGATCAGGTATGACATTGAGGTATGATGTATTGTCTCGAAATATGAATGCATCACCCTACAATGGACTAAATAACCTAATAAGGACTCTTAAGTCACGATGGGTCTTCGTATGTATTGGAGATCTTTCTCCTACTTTACATGAGAGGTAAAGCAAGGTTTATTTTATGCTAGGTTCTTTAGTTCCCTATGAAGGCAAGCCTCCATAGTTAATTACATCTTAGAAAATGAGATATTTTTAAAAAATTCTTGATTAAAGTAGTCAATGCTCTTCTCTAAAGATTTCAAGGCTAAGATATCAATAAATTGGTTAATTTGGAAATCAACTGGGAATGTTCAATTGGAAGACTTATTTTTAGAATCTAAAGGAAAATAAGTAGGAAATGCTCATGATACTAGGAAGCCTAGTGAGCATCCCAACCTATTCTATGGTGAGGTTTATATGTTTGAAAGTGAGAGGATTTTTTTTTTTTTGAGTTGAAATTTTATTAGATTGTTAAGCTTATAATCCATCAACACAAGATTGTGAAAATGCATAAGAGGTGAGGAATTATGCTTGTAGCCCAAGGGAAAATAAGCAACCTCAAATCTTAAATCTAGGATCTTCAACACAAGTTAAAAGCACGACCTAAATTTAAGTGGAAAGGGGACATAAGTTTATCTCCAAGAGAGGATAAATCGTCTGCCTCTACTGGATTTACAACCACCTAGAGTGGTCGCCAACTAACACCTCCTACGATTTAAAACCATGTAAATTGGTTGTAGTGCTTATTTTTGGATGTATATGGGGGACACCACACAGATCTAAGAGACTACTTATTGAAGTGATCTGGTACGATATTAAGGTATGATGTACTATCTCGAAAGATAGAGACAATACTCTTCAATGGACCTAATTACTTAATAAGACTCCTAAGGAATGATGAGTCTTTGAATATACCAGAGATTTTTTATCTACTTTACATGGATGAATAAAGTAGGGTAGTTTATATTAAATCGAGTTCTGAAGTTCCCTATGTGGGCAAGCCCCATAGTTAATTACATCCTAAGGAAAGTAAAATCCATAGGAATACTATCGATTAAAGTAGAAAATTATTATCTCCAAGATTTCAAGGTTAAGACTATCAATAAATTAGCTATATTTGAAAATCAAGTAAGAAAGATCGAGGATAAGACTTATTTTGAAGCAAAGAAAATGAGTAGGGAATGGTCATGATACTAGGAAACCTTGTGAGTATTCTAATCTATCCAATAGTTGGGCTATATAATTTTGAAAGTGAGGATAATTATTTTGTTAGAGTTAAAATTTTATTAGATTATTAGGGATTATAGTCTGCCAACATAAGGTTAGAAAAATACCTAAGAGGTGAAGATTTATGCTTATAGCCCAAAGAAAATAGCTACCTTGTATCCCAAATCTAGGAGCTTTAGTAAGAGCTAAAACTTGACCTAAGAGAAGATGGGTATAAGGTTTATCTCCACAAGAGAGAGTAAACCACCCAATTGCTGAACTTATAATAGTTTAGAGTGGTAGTTAGCTAACTTCTCTACACTTTAAAACCATGTAAGCAAGTTATATGATTTTGCAAGATAGTTGGGTTGTTATTATTTTGAAAGAAATTAAAATTCTTAAACCCACTCCCTAAGAGATTAGAGAATGAGTGGTATGAGTAATTACTTAATCTAATGAGAAATCTTTTCAAAATTTATTTATATTTGACACTTTATTTTGACAAAGGCATTGGGATTTCTTATGTCTAAATGCATGATGAAAATAGATTATGGGCTAAATTAGTGGGAAAGAGGTATTTTTTACCACAGAGGAGACCCTCAAAGGTCAAGTCTTCCCTTATTATGTAAGGATGGAAACCTTCTCTTAGCAAGAGTGAAACAATATGCATGCATGATGTGAGATATGTAACATTCAACTAAGGGGTTGCTAAATCTTTCAATTATCTTGATTTAATGCCTAGGCTTTATGTGAGGTTATGAGTTATTTAAAACTTTAGTCATGAGTTGTAGTTGGGTAAAAAAAATATTTTTTCCTAAGATCCTAATCTTATCTAGGCCATACAATAAACACCAATCATAAAGAAACTATGAAGAGGCATGTACTTTCTAATACACAAGCTAAATATAACATCAAACATTTTATAGCTACAGTAAAAGATAACAGGCTAGTGCAGTCGGATACCACCGTACAACCTAAATAGAGAAAATGGGTTGTCAAGCTCTACCCTTATACAACCCAGAATATAAAGAATAATTATAATTTACAAATGATAAATGCTATGGGTGGGTCTTCATTTCTTCATTCTTTAAGTCTTCTTCATTTCTTCATCTCTTCATGTCTTCATGTCTTCATGTCTTTGCTTCCTTTGATTTGGTAGGCTTCAAGGCATCACATGGCACCTAAGCCTTTTGGCCAATGCTCATCTTTATCCCCCATAACACTAATCCTAATTCATAGTGCAAAATTATATTGGAAATAGAAAAAGTAAATATAATACAAGTGTTAGCTGAACATACATACAATCCTAAGCAATTATATATGTAATTTGAACTTAGCACCTGCACATGGGTAACCAAGCCCACCTTGTCTTAGCTTGGAATATTTTTAGTGGTTTAAGCAACCTGCAAAGAAAGCATTTATATTTATTTTAAGCCACCCTTTAAGCACAATCCCCTACAGAAAATATGATTAGGCTAATCATGACCTAACATCCAATATATAAAATATGCACCCTAACATCCAGTCTAAAATAATATATCATAAAACAAACATACATCATACCATGCACCACCCTAACATAAAGTTAGAAGTGGTGACTCAGTTCTAATGTGTGTGTATTAAGCCTTGTGCGATATATCCTAACTAGGCATTAAGGTTATGATTTTTAAAATGTGAAAGGAAGTTTAATTGTAAGTAGTTGATTTCACTTTAAGTGGTTTAATTGATTTGAGAATTTTACTTAGTATTTTCTTTTGTTTCATATGACTACACTTAGCAACAAAGTGCTATAAAGAGAAGAAAGAGGATTGCCCTCTTTCACCCTTACTTAAGTCATTTACAAAGAATATTAATTAGTTAGTTCTCTTTAACGAATGGCTTATTACATATTTTAAATCAATCCTAAGTTTAGGTTCACTCTAAATAATTCTATTCATTATGAAAGACATCTTAAGATTAATTTGATTGAATTACTATCACGTAACATATGTTAAATCATTCATTTCCATCACATGTAATATGCATATGATTAAGTCCTAAGTATACCTACACATATAATATGTTTTAGCACACTTAAATGATGGATATAAGTATGTATATTCAATGTTTATATTTTCCTTTTGATTGAATTATTTTATCATATTAATTTAAAGCTCTATCTAAGTTCTTATACAAAAATACACAGGGATGAAATTAAATAGGTACGTGTCATTATTAACCAGGGAAGTGAGGTAATCAAATGACCTCCTTGGAGCTAGCTAAAGCCCTTATTCCTGGGATGCCCAGACTATATACCATTTGTATTCAAACCATATGTAAATTTGCAAACATGAATCATAAGAAAGAGAGCTTCAAACCATATGACCAATTAATTCAATCACTTGATCAATTGCAAATGAATGTATTTTTGATAAAAGAAAAGGGGTTCTAATTCCTTAATTAAATACACACACACATGTATAAGAGACATAAGCTAGTACATGCCATTGTTAACCAAAGAAACGAGGTAATCAAATGACCTCATTGGGGCTACTTAAAATCTTGTATTCCTGGGATGTCCAGACTAAATATTTGCTTTTCTCAAATACATATGGATGCATACATAATTAAATGAAGTAAAACCATGCAAATATTATATTTTTGTTTACTTGATTGAAACATTTATGCATGTGGATTAAAGTTTTTATTCAAATTCTAATGTAGAAATACATGTAAATGAAATCAAATAAGTACTTGTCGCTGTTAACTAGGAAGGTGAGGTAATCAAATAACCTCCTTGGGGTTAACTAAAGCCTCATATTCTTGAGATGTCCTGACTATATACCTTTTAACATTCAAATGCATGTAAAGTTACACATGACTATATACCAGAGCTAAGATCGGTGGCTCGCACGCTTGAGGTAGCTTGGTCTAATTGAGATGAAGGCCTGTTGAGTAGCAATTGGATTGGTTCCACACAAATTGCTCGAAAGGCCAAGAATCTTCCTTCAGCTTTGACCGAACTCCTTGCTCTAGTGGGTTTGGAACTTGGGGGAAGCATTAGGTAGCCTCTACGAGGTATGGAGATGGTGTAGGAATGAGCAATTGGGTTTTTGTTGAGGATTAGAGAAGTTGGAATCGAAAGGAAGCTCCCTAATTTTGGCTTTGTACGGGAAGGAGAAATCCAAAGTGGTGAGGCTTTGGAATCGCTTAAGAGCTCGCTAGAAAGTTTCATTTCTCTTAAACTAGCGATCAATAGTATGATTTCACATTTAAATTGAGGGAGTATATCAATTGAGTGACGACGGATCAATCCTTCATTTTTTTGGTTAAGCGTGAGTTGTCCCCATCAAGTCCATGTGGCTCATTTTGACTGGAGGATTGCTTGGGAGGTGGCTCAAGGCTTGATGTGACTGGTTGCATCTCTCTTTATCCATGGGGTTCTCAGTTTGTAAGAGAGGTGAGTTAACTAACCTCCCTTTGGTCCATGGCAAGCCTAACCCACTTAGGGTGGGCTAGGTGATACCCCATTTGGGTGCTTGATGGCTTCCAAGGATGAAAGGAAAGTGGACTTTGCCAATTTTGGCAAAATCCCACATGGGGAGGCATATCCAAGGGGGATTTTCCTTGGGTTTGGCTCCAATTGGGTTTGGGCTGGTTTTGGGATGATCTAGGATGGCATTTGGTCGGGTTCCAATGTCCCATGGGTTGGTTTAAAGGGTTTAGCTCAATTTGGGTCATTTAGGTTAATTTGGGCTAGGTTGGGTTGGGTTGACCAATTGGTCAAATTAAGTCAAACCAAAGCTTGGGTTAGGTTTAAATGATGATTTGAAATGTTTTGGTTCAAGTGGTTTTAATCAATTTGGCCTATGTTTGATTTTGACTCATTTGGATTCATATAGGTCAAATGGGTCAAGTTGAACAATTTGAGCAAACTGGTCATATTGGCTTGAGTTGGGTGTTGGTTCAAGTGCAATTAGTTAACTGAAAATGATTGTGGGGTTTGGTTTGAATCAATTTGGGTTTAATTTTGATTTTTACCAATTTGATCATTTAGGTCAATTTGGGCTAAGTTGGTCAATTAGGTTCAATTGACCAAATTGGGTTCAATTATGGCATTGGTCAAGTTCAATAATCAATTTGGAATGAACTTGAGCCATTGGTTGCAATCAATTTAGGTTGGATCATGATTTGACTTATTTTGACTTTTTAGGCCAATTTGGGTCAACTTGGGTCAATGGATAATTGGGGTTGGTTTGACTCAATTTGTAGTCAAGTCATGTTCAATCATTGATTATGAGTTGGTGTGAATTAGTGGTTCCAATTGATTTGGTGTAGGATGAGTTTTGGCTAGTTTGGGTTTCATATGGGCTAAAGGTTGGCTTAGTCAAATGACCAGGTTGCCTTGGTTTGACCCAATTTAAGACTATTGATCATCCTAGGATGACCAATGATCCTCATATGAGGTTTGGATAAGCTTGGTTCAATATAATTTGGGTTGAACTAGAACTTGGTTCAAATGGGTACTTTAGGCCAGTTTGAGTCAATTAGACCTAAATAGGTCAACTGGCTTAGTTTTAGTTTGATTAAGGTTTAGTTGAATTTATATATGAGTTTAAGATTAAAATATAAATCCAACTACAATCAATTTGGGCTATGATGGGTTTTGATTATTTGGATTTTTCAAGTCAAAAGGGCTAAGTTGGGCTTGGCTTGGGTTGATTTCAATTTGGCTTGATGATTGTAGATTCCATTTATATTTAGATAGGTGATTGAAGGAATGATTGATTCAAGAGAAAATCCATTGATTTTGGTTTAATTTAGGCAGGTTTTGATTAAGTTCAAGAAATTGGTATAGAGGGTTTAAATTGGGTTTTGATTTGATTTTGGATTTGATTTTGGCTATTTGAATTTATATTTCATTTATATTTGGGAATATAAATGAAGATATAAATGACTCAGAGAAAATCACTTGAGTTTGGAGTGATTTGGAAGAAAATTTGACTAAGCTCATGGAGATAGGTCAAAAGGGTTTAAAAGGAAATTGATTTAGTTTAATTTGGTTATGATCATGGGAATGTGGGTTTCATTTATTTTTGTGAAGATAATTGAATATATAAATAACTTGTGAGAAAATCAATTGAGTTTGGGTTAATTTGAATGAGATTTGGCTAAGTTCATGGAAGTAGGTTCATATGGGTTTTAGTTTGATTTTATTTTGGTTGTTTGAATTTATATTTCATTTATATTTGTGAATATAAATGAAGATATAAATGACTCATGAAGAGATCATTCAAGTTTGGATTGAATTGGGTGGAGATTTGGCTAAGCCCATGGAATTCAATCATAAGGCTTAAGGAGAATTTGGGAGTTTGAATTTGATCTTGGGTTTCAATCATTTGGTTTAGAATTTGGATTTGGCTTCTGTATTTTAACTGAATTTGAGGATTGGTTAGAGGAGGTGCACATAGGTTGGGTTTAGGCCACACAATGGGCAAATCTCCCTAAATCTCTAAGGCATAACCTACCCCTATGACTAACCCTTCTAAGTCTCTAGGCTTAAGTTAAGTGTTCACCTAATATTAGAAGTGTCTTAAGGCTAAGGAATTCTTAGCATCTATAAGAGTCCTAGATCTATGATAAAGAGATTGAGAAGCCACTCTAAAAGTGAGGACAACACTAGTTTTATGTAATTGGAAGTTGTACATTTTGCTAAATATTTTGGTTATCTTGATTACAATCTAAGTTTTGAAATGAGTTGAAAGTCATTTTAAATTTTAATTATGAGTTGTTAATTGGGATGAAAAAATTAATTTTATCCTAAAAGCCCACCGCATCTTAGTCACACATTCAAACATCAATCATTAAGAAACTATGAAAATAATGTTGTTCAATTGCACAATCTAAACATAACATCAATCAAACATGAATAAATTCGTAAAAGAATAAAATGCCGGTGCTGCTGGGTACCTCCGTACACTCCAAAAAAGAGAAAAAATTGGGTAGCCAAGCTCTACCCTTATACAACCCATAATCACAAAATAATATCATAATTTAGAATTGAATACATACTATGAGGGTCTTCATTCTTCATTTTTTCTTTCTTTTGATTTGATTTGCTCCAAGGCATCACAAGGAACCCAAGGACTAAGCCTTCTAGCCACTGCTCATCATAAACCCCATAGTACTAATCCTAATTCCTATATACAAAATTACATTTTATGGAAAAGCAATTATAACCACACTTGCAAAACAGATATTAGCTAAACATACATACAAACCCAAGTAGTTATATTACATAATTTAGACTTAGCACCTTACATATGGGTAACCAAGCCCACATGTCCTAATATATATTATTCTTAGGAGCATATTCAACCTGCAAGCAAAGCATTCATATTTATTTTTAGTAGCCCCTTAAGCACAATCCCCTACATAAAATATTATTATGCTATCGACGGCTTACATCCAGTCTACGATCCACATTCCTAACATCTAGTCTAAATCATTATATCATGAAATAAAACACAACATCATTACATAAACCGTCCTAACCTAAAGCTAGAAGTGGTGACTTAGCATTCTAATGTGTGTGTTAGGCTTAGTGTAGTGTGTCTTAGCTAGGCTTTTGAAATTATAATTTTCTAGGTTTTGAAATTATTTAAGTTAACATGAGGGATGGTTTCATTTTAAGTTGTTTAGATATTTGTAAATTTTATTTTATATTTTTTCATTTGATTTACACTTAGCATCTAAGTGTTATAAAGAGAGGAAGGAGGCTTAACCTCTTTCATCCCTACCTTAAGTTATTTCCTAAAAGCTTATTTTTGACTTAGTTTCTTTTAGTAAATGATTTATTAAATATTTTATTAAATCCTAAGTTTAGGTTAACCTTAAAAAATTATACTTAATATGAAAGGCATCTTAAGACTAATATAGTTGAATTACAATCACATAGCACATGTTGAATCATTCCTTTTCATCACCCATAAAATGCATATGATTTAGCACTTAGTACACCTATATATGCAACATACTTTTGTGGCATACTTAAATGATTATGAATGCATACATTTGTTAAAAAAGATTTTCATTCTCTAATCAAGTACACATACACATGTATAAAAGATGTAAGCAAGTACGTGCCATTATTTAAACTAAGGAAGTGAGATAATCAAATGAACTTTTTGGGGCTACTTAAAGTCTCGTATTCCCAAGATGTCCAAATATACTTTCTATCTTAAACACATATGAATGTATATATGACTATAAGGATCAAAATCAAGCAAAAGATTATATTTTTGGTTGAATTATTTACACATGTAAAGTAAAGCTCTATCCAAATTCTAACATAAACATACATAGGAATGAAATTAAATAAGTATATGCCTTTGTTAATCAGGAAAGTAAGATAATCAAATGACCTCCTTGGGGTAACTTAAAGCCTCATATTCTCAGGATGTCCAGACTATATACTTATTATCATTCAAAAATATGTAAATCCATAAATGAATATAGGAAAGAAAGCACTATCTTCACATGGTTAAGCAATAAACATACAAATCATATATATATTTTATAACTAATATCACTCAAAGATTCTCATTAATTTATAGCTTTTGAACAATAATTTTGAGTTTATTAATGATAATAGCCACACATATAATAAAATTAAGCACATGTAATTTTACATAAGTAAATTTCATTTGATTCATTTGATTTGAAAATATGAATGCATGAGATCACATGAAATGCAACATTTAAAGTGATTGAAAAGGCATAGCCAAACATCTCCACCTAACCCATTCAACTACACTAATTCCTAAGGACAACAACATTAAATGAAATTACTTAAGGAAAACCATAGCTTCTTAATTAAATTTGATTTTGGATTTGATTAAGCTTAAAGAGGAGAGATCATTTGCAATTTTCCATCCCATTCTCATTGTTGGTAATCTTAATTTGTTTAAGGAAAGATAATTAAGTAATTTTTAGAATTTAATTAAGTTGAATCATTAAATAATCCAATTAATTACACTTTCCTATGCTTCTTAATTTAACTAACCATTTAATTATTACCACAAGTGATATGCACATGAGGGAAAATAAAATTGCAATGCTCTTAAAGGACCTAATGCAATTGGCGCATGATTAGAAATTAATTAGATTAAAGAATCTAATTAACTAATTTCATGATTTTCCCACACTTATGAGCTAATCATAATTTTCTTAAGGGTCTTTATGTTATTGAATACATAAAGAGGAACTCTTAATTTCAAATTAAATTATCTAATATGGTTATCATTTTGATTTGCTTTAATTTGGCTATTAATTACTTAATTAATTTCTTAATAAAGCCTTTTATTAATTAACCCTCTTTAATTAAATGAACTTGGGAAAGTAATTAGATAACCACTCTCCCTCACCATTTCACTATTAATTAATGATTATGAAGTTAATTTAAATTTTTTTATTGTTCAGCATTTTAAATCATTATTAAATTAATTAAGAGGATAATTAATGTTTGAATGTCAAATTCCATTAATAACATGGCCTTTAAATCCCAAGAAAATCATGGGAGGCAAAAGCCATCCCATTAAATAAACATGCCAAGTTTGGGATTAATTTCCCAAAGTAATTAGGGCTTAATTAAAAAAAATTAAAACCCTAACTATTCAAAATCAAATGAAATTATTTTTATTAAATTATTCTCTATTTAACCTTTCCAAAATTTATTTATTTATATTTTTTGAATTTTTCTACAACTTGTTATGATTTTATGAAGTTTCAGCCAATTATTTTAAGCCTACTTAATCCCTAATCCCATTAGCATCACGCGAGCGAGTGATGTGGCAGCGCTTTCCACATGGTGCCACGGGATTGGCCACTTAAATCATCTGATAAGACACCTGAGTCAGCGGTGGTGGACGTGCTTTCATCCACGATAAGATGGATGATGGGTTCATGCATAGAATTAAATCAATTGAATATGATGGTTTAAATCATGGTCATTCATTCCAATCATGTGGAATGGACGGTGGATGATCCTTGTCTCCTAATCGATGGAAGACATATACCATCCACCCTCTCTTGCTCGATCCGAGCTCGCCTGAGATCATGAGGCCTGAAGATCAACTACAAAAGCTTCTTGGAAGAGATCTAGAGGGATCTAGTGGTGGAAATCACATGAAATCACCATTTCTTTCACAAAGGCAAAAAAAAAAAAAAATTCCACTATTTTTTAGAATTTATTCTCACCGGTGCTTAGGACCGGCGGTCTATTGACCGAGGTAGTTTCTCCTTGAAGAGATGAAGCTCTACTGAGAAGCTAGCACCTTGCTTCCTCACCGGTGGCTTGATGGATCAAATGTTGTTGGAATCCTCACTAGAGTTAAGCTTGGAGTAGTATGCTTGAATTGATAAGAATCGATTCATTTCTCTTCACCAGAGCTTGGTGAACTTGTGGGTGAAGTTAATTTGAGAATGGTGGAGTTTGAGAGGGTTTGATAGAGATAGGCTTTGTCATGTTTCAAGTTTGGTGTTTCTGGCGACAAGGAGGCTGGAACTTGGAGGAAGCTTGGAGGAGTTCGTTTCAACTCTCTCAAGCTCTAACAATGCCATTTGTGCCCATTTAAATCAATATGGGGGAGTGTTGAGCTCACTTTTGGAGTAAGTTCTCATTCTCTTCTTAGACCAAGAAGTCTTCTAGACACTAGGACTTCTTTAGTTACAAGACACTTCTAGCACTTAGGTGAACACTTAACCTAAGCCTAGAAACTTAGAGGGGTTAACCATAGGATTAGGCTATGCCTTTGGACTTAGGGAGATCCACCCACATAGCTAAACCCAATGTTCACCTTCTTCTTGCAAACCTCATTCAATTTTACCAAATTCAAATTTCAAGCCAAATGATTGAAGCTCATGATCAAATCCTAATCAACCCAAGCTTTATGATTTTATCTTATGGACTTAGCCCTCATTAAATTCAAATCAATCCAAACTCAATTAATTTTCTCAAATATTAATTCAACCTCTCAATCAATCTATCAAACTTACAATCAAACTCAATTCCAAATCCAATTTGCCAAAATCTATAATCATACCAAATCCTACCAAAGCCATGTGACCTTCTTTCATGAGCATAGCCAAATCTTAATCCAAATCAATCCAAAATAAATTGAGTTTCTCATAAGAAATTTATATTTTCAATCATCTTCCTAAATAAAAATAAAATCTATATTCAAATGATCAAAATTAAATCAAATTAAATCAAGATCCAAATCTTAGCCCTATGACCTACCTTCATGAGCTTGGCTAAATTTGCCTTCAAATCACTTCAGAATCAATTGATTTTCTTATGAATCAATCATATCTTCAATCATCTTTATAAATATAAATGAAATATTAAATCATCAAAACTAAATCAAAATCCAAACCTAAGCCACACGACCCAACTCCATGGACTTAGCCAAATTATTTCATTCAAAGCCCAAATTCAAAGATTTTCTCATGAATCAATCATACCTTCAATCATATTCATAAATATAAATGAAATCTATAGTTATCAATCTAAATCCAAATCAACCCAAGTCAAATCCAACTTAGCCCATTTGGCTTGAAATATTCAAATGAACCAAAACCATTTGAACCCAAATTGAAATTGAATTTATATTGATCCCAAATCCATATATAAACTCAACTAAATCGAACTCAACCCAAAACTAAGCCAACTAAACCCAATTGGTCCATTTGACCCAAAGTGGCCAATTTGACCTATTTGAGCCAAATTTCAATCCAACCCAAATTTGATTGAACTAAGCCTACCAAACTTCATAACATGATTGTTGATCACCCTAAGTTGATCAATTATCATAAATTGGGTCAAATTAAGTCAACCTAGCCCTTTGACCAGGCCATACTCTTAACCCATATGAACCTAAACTAGCCAAATTGTAACCTAAGCCAAATCCCATAAAACCAATGATTCATACCAACTCAAAACCAACATTTGAACATGACTTAACCTTCAATTAAGCCAAACCTAACCCAATTGGCCCTCTTGACCCAAGTTGACCCAATTTGACCTACATGGCCAAAATGGGTCACATCAAAATCTAAATCAAATTGATTGCAACCAATGACTCAAATTCATTCCAAATTGATTGTTGAACTTGACCAAAGCTTTGATTGAGCCTAAATAACTCACCATAACCAAATGACCTATTGAACCTAACTTGACCTAAAGGGTCAAACCAACCTAAAACCCAATCAAATCTAAATTTAACTCAACCAAAGCCTAGAACATATTCCAAATGATAGCTAAACCCAAACCAAGCCATGACTTAAGCTAATTTGGCCAATTGGGTCAAATTGGTCAACTTGACCCATTTGACCCAAATGAACTCAAATGAGCCAAAATTAAATCTAAGCCAAACCTAATCAAACCAATGACACCAATACACTCCAATTGATCATATGAACTTGACACAACTATTGGTTTGACTTAATTTGACTAATTGGTTAACCCCAATTTGACCTAATTTGACCTAAATGAGTCAAATTAAGCCAAATCAAACCAAATGAACTCCCAATCACTTTAAATTTGGGCTAATCCACTGTTGACTCATTTCAAATCTGCCTAAATCAAATTTAGTTCCCCAAGGGTTAATCACATCACCCATGTAAGTGGTCATTTCCATCTCTCCCATTGGTCCACCTAGGCTTCTAGGACACTTCAACATGACCCGAAGGTGGTTGGGTTGGCCATGACCCAAGGAGAGGTGAAATCACCTGACCTCCCATTGGTGCACTTGAAACACCAAGGACACCCACTACCTTCCTTGGCATCCACCTCCACACCTTCACCCAACCAAACCAAAATACCTCATCCACTTTCACCCCACGACCCGAGGTGGTGGGTAGACTAGGAGCCAGCTTAGGCTGACCAAGGGAAGGAGGGGGTATACCCCCCTCCAATTCATTCCAAATCGATCACTTGAGCATAGTCATAGCTTTAGCATCCTCAAGAGTTTCCCAGAACATTTCCAAAGCCCCAAAGCCTCCATATTCTCGGTTCTCTCCAAGCCAAAACATGACATCCTCCCCTTTATTTCCATTTACTCAAATCGTAACCAAAGTGAAATTAACTTTGCACACACCATCCTTGGAGCTAGTCAGGCAAGAATGAAACATCACCCAAGCTTCTCGACAACTGGAGGGTGAACTTCGATCAACGCTGGCCTTCTACGCTTCAGGTATTGACCTTCCAAGCCATCCACCTCAAATCAGAGCTTCTGCTTATCAGTAGGGCCTCATCTCCACTAGACGAAGCTTCCTTAATCAGATTTGCCACCATTCTTGAGCTCCGGTGAGGTATGTTATTGAAACCGACCTTTGGATGAAAATTTGTTGGAGCTTTTTGAAGAAAATTTTCATCCCATGTGATCTTAGCCGTTGGATCCTCTTGGATCCTTTATCGCGAAGGTGTGGGATCCGTTTGGAGTCAATCCAAGCTTGGGTGAGCTCAGATCACACGAGTAATGGAGAATGGACTATGTTCTCCCTCACTCGCATGACGATAGATCACACACCATCTATTCCGCATGATAATGGACGGTCGTGATTAGATTTGTTAGAATTATTTGATTTAATCCTTTAGCACCACAATCATTATCAATCTTAGATCGGACAATGCAGAAAGTGTGTTTCGCCACCATGCAAGCCGACTGATTATATTTAATAATCAATCCTATGCCACATGAAAAGCGCGTGTAAATTATACATGGCATAAAGTGTTAAGTGTTAGTATGCTTAATCAATGTGTTTTAATGGCTAAAACTTCTAAAAATCATAACTAATTATAGAAAAATTGAAACAAATATAAATAAATACTCATTTTAAAGGTATTTCAGAGGATAATTTATTCAAAATATTCTTAAATAATTTTTGAATAGTAATTAAGACTTAATTAAGGTTTAATTCTAAAATTAATTAACTTAATTATCCTTTAATTACTCAAGTAATTATCTCAAACTCTATGAGCTAATTTAATGGATGACCTATGCCTCCCATAATTTTCTTGGGATTTATCACTTAATTAATTAGAGAAATTGACTAATTAAGATTTAATTACTCTCTTAAGTTAATTAACCATTAATTAATCACATGAACAGTAACAATTAATTAATTGAGTGGTTAATTATTGTTTAATAGTGAATAAACATATAGGATAAGGTTGAGGCTTCCTCCTTAGCCCATTTCCCCTAGGTTCATTCCATTAATCAAACTAATTAAGATTTAATAAATTACTTAAATTATTTAATTGATTAAATTAAAATATTATTCATGTTAGAATTTAATTAATTAAGTCTTGGGTAACCCTTAGGTGTTTAACAACCTAAGGAAATCCTAAGAAAATTATAATTAGCCCACATGTGTGGGAGAATTATAAGAGTAATTACATTTCTTAGCTTAATTAACCATTAATTATGAGCTAATTGCATTAGACCCTTTTCTTTCTTAGGATCATTGCTAATTTTATTTCCAATGCATGTGCATATCATGTTGGCTCATAATTATTTGAGAAATTATGTTAAGGTAACATAGAAAAGAATTAATTAATGGATTTCATGCATATTATACTTAATTAACTCTTAAAATTAACTTAATCACATTTCATTAAACTAAATGAATTAACAAACATGGGAATGGGTCAGGACCAGTAGATCTTTTCTCACATCCTTAAATCAAATCAAAGACTAAAATTAAAGAATGACACTAAGAAAGCTTTGGTTTGCTTTAAATGGTTTTGTTTAATATGATTGTCCTTAAAAATTAATTTAATTGAATGAAACCATGTGTTTATGTTTACTTATTCATTTCCAATCATGTTAAATGTTGGATGACATTTAAAATCATGCATTCATCTTTTCAAAGTTAATTAAATCAAATGGTTTTTTTATGTAAGCTTTTATGTGTTGGATTAATTTACAATGTGTGGCTATTATCACTAATAAATTCAAATTACTTTCCAAAGTTTATAAATCAATTACATTGATTAGAGTGATAGTAATTATGAAAATATATAGGTTTACATGTGCTCATAGCTTAGATATGTGAAGTAAAGCTTTCTTTTCCTTAATTCATATGTAGTTTTACATGTATTTGAATATTGATAAGTATATAGTCTAGATTTCCCAGGAATACAAAGCTTTAGGTAGCCCCAATAAGGTCATTTGATTACCTCACTTTCCTGGTTAACAACAATGTACTTATTTGATTTTATTTACATATGTTCCTACATTAGAATTTGGATAGAACTTTAATCCACATGCATAAATGTTTCAATCAAATAAAAGTACAATCTTTGCATGATTTTCCTTCCTTTATTTATATATACATCCATATGTATTTAAGAAAAGCAAGTGTTTAGTCTAGATATCCTAGGAATATGAGGCTTTAAGTAGCCCTAAGGAGGTCATTTAAATACCTCACTTCCCTTGTTAATAATACACGTATTGCATGTATCTTATACATATGTGTGTGTATTTAATTATGAAATTAGAACCTTTTTTTATTAAGGATACATGCATTCTATAATCATCTATATGATTAGCATGTGTTACATATAAGTTAATGCTCTCTTTCTTGTGATTCATGCATACAAATTTACATATGTTTGAATGCAAATGGGTATATAGTTTGGACATCCCAGGAACACGAGGCTTTAGTTAGCCCCAAGGAGGTCACTTGATTACCTCACTTCCCTAGTTAACAATGACACATACTTATTTAATTTCATCCCTATGTATTTTTATATAAGAATTTAGATAGAGGTTTAAAATAATATGATTAAATAGCTCGATCACATAAAAGAATATAAACTTTAAATACACATGTATACATTCATCATCTAAGTATGCTAAAATATATTATATATATGTACACTTAGGATTAAATCATATGCATGTTATATGTGATAGAAAGGAATTATTTAGCATGTGTCATGTGATAGTAATTTAATTAGATTAATCTTAAGATACTTTTCATATTGGATAAAATTTTTTAAAGTGAACCTAAACTTAAGATTAATTAAAATATGTAATAAGACATTCACTAAAGAGAACTAAATCAAATTAATGTAATTTAAAAAGTGGCTTAAGGTAAGGATGAAAGGGAATGATCCTCTTTCTTCTCTTCATAACATTTAGTTGTTCATTGTAGGTCATATGATGAAATAAAAGAAAATTCAAATTAAAAATTCTTAAATTAATTAAACAACTTCAAGTGAAACAAACCTTTCATGTTAAATTAAATTTCCCCATACTTAGAAAGATATAACCCTAATGTTTAGTATGACATACCACACAAGCCTTGACATACACATTAGAATTAAGTCACAACTTCTAGTCTTAAGTTAGGATGGTGCATGATGTGATGTATGTTTTGTTTTGTGATGTATTATTTTAGACTCGATGTTAGAATGTATATTTCATAGACTGGATGTTAGGCCACTCTTGGCCTAATCATATTTTATGCAGGGGATTATGCTTAAGGGGTTGCTTAAAAATAAATATAAATGCTCTCTTTGTAGGTCACTTAAACCTCCTAAGCATAATCCAAGTTAGGACAAGTAGGCTTAGTTAAACATGTGCGTGTGCTAAGTCCAAATCATACATATAATTACTTGGGATTATATGTGTGTTTAACTACTTGTTTTAAAGGCATAGTTAGATTTACTTTTCCCATTTTTAATATAATTTTGCATTACGAATTAAGATTAGTGTTATGGGGGTTTAGGATGAGCATTGGCCAGAAGGCTTTGTCCTGCGGTGCCATGTGATGCCTTAAAATCTACCAAGTCAATGTAGCATGGAGGGAATAAATGAAGACATGAAGGATGAAGAAAGAAGACCCCCCCATAGCATTCATTCATTATAAATTGTAATTATTATTTTACAATTCCAAGTTGTATAAGGGTTGAGCTCATCTACCCATCTTTTTTTTGGGTTGTATGATGGTACTCGTTCGTACTGGCCTATTATTCTTTTACTATCTTATAAAATGTTTGATGATTTGTTTAGTTTGTGCATTAGAAATGGCATAATTTTCCTAATTTTTTTTAATGATTGATGCTTTGATGTGTGACTTGGATGCAATTAGGCTCTTAGAATAAAAATAAATTTTCTACCCAAGTAATTCACTCATAACTAAAATTTTTTACAACTCATGACTCCATCATAAAGCCTAAGTCATAAATCAAGATAATTAAAAGATTTAGCTACCCCTTAGTTGAATATTTTATGTCCCAAATCATGCATGCATATTTCTTCTTCCTTGAAATTGGGGGATCTCCATCCTTGCATGATAAGGGAATACTTGACCTATGAGAGGATCCCTTGTGATGGAAAACACCATATTCTCACTGATTTGGCCAATAATCCATTTCATCATATATTTAGGCATATAAAAAATTCTAAAGCCTTTATCAAAATGAAGTGTCAAAAAATTAAATAAAATTTAAAAAGATTTTGCATTATATTAAGTCATTATTCATACTACTCAAGCTCTAGTCTCTTAGGGAGTAGTTTAAGGACTTTAGTCTCTTTTTAATTAAATAACAACCCAACTATCTTGCAATTTTATATGACCGGATCACATGTTTTAAAATCATAGGAGGAGTTAGTTGGGGGCCACTCCAAGCGGTTGTAAGCCCAACAATTGGTTGATTTATCCTCTCTTGTGGAGCTAAATCTTATGCCCATCTTTGCTTTGATTTAGGTCATGTTTTAGCTTATACTAAAATCAACCTAGATTTAGGATCCAAGGTTGTTATTTCCTTTAGACTACAAGTATACATCCTTATCTCTTAGGCCTTTTCACAACTTGTGTTGGTGGATTATAAGCCCTAGCAATCTAATAAAATTCAACTTGAACATATAATTCTCTTCAATTTCAAATATATAAAGTCCAATCATATGATATATTGGAATGCTCACTAGGCTTCCTAAAATCATGAGCATTTCTATTTCTCTCTTTGGATTTCAAAAATAAATCTTCTCCTTGAGCTTTCCCGCTTGATTTTCCAAACATAACCAATCATTTGATAGTCTAGCCTTAAAATATTTGGAGATCGTAATTATCTATTTTAATAGAGAGTATTCTTAGAGAATTTCATTCCCTAAGATATAATTAACTATGGAGGCTTGCCTCCATCAGAAACTTTAGAACCCAGTTTAATATAAACCTTGTTTTATTCATCCATGTAAAGTAGGGAAAAAATCACTGGTATATTCAAAGACCCATCATGTCTTAGAAGTCCTTATTAGGTGATTAGGTCCATTGTAGGGTGATGCTTTATCTTTTTGTGATAGTTCATCATACCTCAATGTCATACCTGATCACTTTAATAAGTACCCCATACAATCTTCATGGTGTCCCCCATACATCCAAAAATAAACACCACATGGAGTATACTCCCTCACCCCTCTAATCCAACGGCTTGGATTGGTTCTAAAATTTGTAGGTGTCTGGCTGGTGCAGGTGCCATGGGTGGCAAGGTGGTGCTGAGGTGGCTCGATTTGAGTGGGTCAGTGAGGGAAGTGGGTTGCCAAGGGTTGAAGTAGTTTATCCTTAGTTTCTTATGTGTGCTAATGGGAGGGGGTGGGTTAGCTCACCTCCCTTGACCTATGGCTGACCCAACCAACCTTAGGTCAGGTTATCCATAGGGTTAAGGGTCCAAACTAAGCTTTGGGTGGCTGCCAAGTGCAAAGGAGGGGGTTTGACCACCCAAAATGGATTTTATCCTATGTGGAGAGATTTACCCAATGGGATAAGTCAATTCAGGTTTGATTTGGGCTGACCCATGGTGACTCAAGGGTGGGTCATGCTAAGTTTGAATGTGTTTGGAGTTGGTTTGATTGGGTTTGGCTTAATTTGACCCATGTAGGTCAAATTAGGCTTGGTTAGGTCAAACCAAGGGTTGAGACAAGTTCAGTGATAAATTTGGATGTTTTGGTTCAATTGGTTTGGCTTGATTTGGATTGGATTTAGATTTGACCCATATGGGTTTATATGGGTCAAATGGGCTAAGTTAACCAATATGGCCAAGTTAGCAAAATTGGATTGAGTTAGCTATTGGTTTAGGTTCAATTGATGATTTTAAAATAATTGTAGGCTTTGATTTCAATCAATTTGAATTTAGGAATGATTTAGACCAATTTCACCTTTTAGGTCAATTTGGGCTAAATGGGTCAATTGGGTTAACCATGAGTTTGATCATATTCATTAATCAATTTGTGATGGATTTGAGTCATTGGATTGCAATCAACTTAGATTATAATTTGATTTGGCCCAATTTTAGTCTTTTAGGTCAGAGTGGGTCAACTTGGGTCAAGAGGCCAATTGAACTTGGTTTGACTCAATTAATGGTCAAGTCATATTCAAGGATCAATTTATGATTGGTAGGTATCATTGGTTTAATTGATTTGAATTAGAGTGAAGTTCAATTTATTTTATTTAATGTAGGTCAATTAGGTTAACTTGGGTTAAATGATCAAATTGAGATGGTTTGACCCAATTGATTGCAATTGATCAATCAAGGGTGATCAATAATCAATATAGAAGGTCTTGAAGGAGTTGGCTCAATCCAATTTAGGTTGGATTGGAATTTGGTTCAAATCGGGTTTTAAGTTACTTTGGGTCAAGTGAACTCAATGAGTCAATTGAATTGGTTTTAGGTTGAATTGAGTTTGATTAACTTTGATGATTATTTAGATTGATTGATGGCTTTAATTGTAATTGATTTGGATTTAATTAGACTTTAACCTATTTAGACCTTTTAAGTCAAATTAGTGTGATGTTTATTTTTAATATGTATGTGGGGGACACCACTCAGATCTGAGGGGGTACTCATTGAAGTGATCGGATACGATATTGGGGTATGAAGTACTATCTCGAAAGATAGAGACATTACCCTTCAATGGACCTAATCATCTAATGAGGACTCATAAGGCATGATGGGTCTTTGAATATACCAGAGATTTTTCTCTTACTTTATATGGATGAATAAAGTATGGTTTATATTAAATCAGGTTCTAAAGTTTCTTATGGGGGAAAGCCCCCATAATTAATTACATCCTAAGAAAGGTCAGTTTCTTAGGAATACTCTCGATTAAAGTAGACAATTATTATCTCCAAAGATTTCAAGATTAAGACTATCAATAAATTGACTATGTTTAGAAAATCAAATGAGAAAGATCAAGGAGAAGACTTATTTTGGAAGTTAAAGGAGATGAGTAGGGGATGCTCATAATACTAGAAAGCCTAGTGAGCATTCCACTTTATTCTATGGTTGGGCTTTATATGTTTGAAATTGAAGGGAATTATGTGTTTGAGTTGAAATTTTATTAGATTACTAGGGCTTATAATCCAACAATACAAGATTATGAAATGCCTAAGAGGTGAGGATTTATGCTTATAGCATGAAGGAAATAACCACTCAGGATCCTAAATCAAGGGAGATTTAGCAAGAGCTAAAGCACGGCCTAAATCTAAGAAAAAATGGGCATAAGGTTTACCTTATAAGAGATAATAAACCACCCAACTACTAGGCTTATAACCACTTGGAGTGACAGCCAGTTAACTCCTCCTACGGTTTAAAACCATGAAGGCAAGTCATATGATTTTGCAAGATAGTTGGGTTTTTATTATTTAGAAAGAAACTAAAGTTCTTAAACCCACTCCCTAAAATACTAGAGCATGAGTGGTATGAGTAATGACTTAGTCTAATGCAAATCTTTTAAATTTTTATTTTATTTTGGACTTATCATTTTGACAAAGGTCATAGGATTTCTTATGCCTAAAAAGCATGATGAAATAAAATTATGGACTAAATCAGAGAGAAAGAGGTATTTTCCACCACAGAGAAGACTCTCAAAGGCCAAGTCTTCCCCTATCGTGCAAGGATAGAAACCCTCTCTTAGCAAGAGTGAAGTAACATGGATGTATGATGTTAAACATACAACATTCAGCTAAAGGGTTGCTAAATCTTTTAATTATCTTGATTTAATGCCTATGCTTTATATAAGGTTATGAATTATTTAAAACTTTAGTTATGAGTTATAGTTGGGGTAGAAAAATTAACTTTTCCTTAAGAGCCTAATCGGATCTTGACCGAACATTAAATTACCACTCATAAAGAAACTATGAAAAGACATGCCATTTTTATTATGCAATTTAAACATAACATCAAGCATTTTATAAATCTAACACAAAGAATAAAAGGTCGGTGTGGTTAGGTACTGCCATACAACCTAAAAAGGGAAAATGGGTAGTTGAGCTCTACCCTTATACAACCCATATTATGAAAGAAAATTGCAATTTACAAATGAATAAATACTATGGGAGTCTGCTTATCTTCATTATTCATATCTCCTTTATTTCTTCATTTGGATGTGCTTGTTTCAAAGGCATCACAGGGCCTCATAGGACAAGTATTTTATCCACTACTCATCCTAATTCCTCATAATACTAATCTTAATTCCTAATTCAAAATTACATTAAAAATAGGAAGAGTAAATATAACTACACCTATAAAACAAGTGTTAGCTAAACACACCATACAATCCAAATAGTTAAACATATAATTTGGACTTAGAACCTCGCACATGGGTAACCAAGCCCACCTATCCTAACTTGGATTATGCTTAGAGGGTTTAAGCAGCCTGCAAAGAGAGCATTTATATTTATTTTAAGCACCCCTTACGCACAATCCCATGTAGAAAATATGATTAGGCTAAACACGACCAAACATCCAGTTTATGAAGCATACACCCTAACATCCAGTCTAAATTATTACACCACAAAACAAAACATACATCATACCAATCACCACCCTAACATAAAACTTAAAATAGTGACTTAATTCTAATGTGTGTGTATTAAGGCTTGTGTGGTATGCCTTAAATAAGCTTTGTTATGATTTTCTAAGTAAGAAAGGAATTCAACTTAAAGGGTGGTTTCACATCAAGTGCTTTAATTGATTTGTAAGTTTTAATTTATGTTTTATTTAGTTTTATTTGACTTATACTTGACAACTAAGTGTTATAAAGAGAGGAAAGAGAATTGCTCTTTTTCATCCCTACCTTAAGCCACTTTCTAAAGCATGTTAATTAATAAGTTCTCTTTAGTGAATGACTTATTTTACATTTCAAATTAATCCTAAGTTTAGGTTCACTTTAGATGACCTCATTCAATAAGAGAGGCATATTAAGATTGATTATAATGAATCACTATCATATGACACATGTGCATTCATTTCCTTCCATCATATGTAACATGCATATGTTTAAATCCTAAGTATACCTACACATACAATATGTCTCAGCAGACTTAAATGATGGATGCAAACATGTACATTTGGAATTTGGATGTTTCATTTGATTGAATTATTTTATCATATTAATTTAAATCTCTATCTAAATTCTTATATAAAAATACATAGGAATGAAATTAAATAGGTATGTGTCATTGTTAACCAAAGTGAGGTCAAATGACCTCCTTGGCTAGCTAAAAGCCTCATGTTCTTGGGATGTCCAAACTATATACCCATTACATTCAAACATATGTAAGTTTATACACATGAACATAAGAAAGAAGGCTTTAAACCATGTGATCAATCAATTCAATCACTTGAACAAATGTGAATGCATGTCTTTCTTTATAGAAAGGGAATTTTTATTCATTAACTAAATGCACATATAAGTGTATAAAAGTTTTAAGCGGATACTTTAATATTGTTAAGCCATGAGTGAGATAAAGACCTCCTTGGGTGTGAAGCCTTGCATCCCCAGAATGTCCAAACTAGATATACCCACTGGTCTTAAATACACATGAATGTACAAATAACTACAAGAATAGAAAAATCATGAAATGAGTTGTATTTGATTTAATTGAATGAAGATTTTCATTCATTAGCTAAATAAACATACAAGTTTTAAGTGGATACTTTGTTAAATGAGGGGGGTATACCACTTAAATACACATTTTTTTCACTACACTTAAATACAAATGAATGTACAAATAATTACAAGAATAGTAAAATCATGCAAAAGCCATATTTGATTTAATTGGATCATTTATACATGTGGGCTAAAGTTCTATTCTCTATGTACATCATGAATGAATCTAAGAAAATGTTATGTCCTTTTCAAATGAACTATAAACTTGTTAACATTCAAACTTTATGTAAATCTATGAAGGTTGAAGAAAGAGAACTCCATATCACATGTTCTAAGCTATAGGCACATGCAAACTTATGAATATTTATAATTGTCATCACTCCATATATTATAATCGAATTATATACTTTTGAAAATAATTTTTAATTTAATAGTGATAATAGCCACGCATATTTTTATTCAAATAAACACATGCAAGCTTGATATAAAAGAAATCATTTTATTTAATTAATTTTGAAAAAGATGTATGCATGACTACAAGTGACATACAACATTTAATATTATTGGAAAGAAATAAAGGGACATAAGCACATAATTTCATTCAATCCAATCGATTCCTAAGGACAATCATACTAAATAAACTCATTTAAAGTAAATCAAAGCATCTTAATATCATTTTTAATTTCAAGTTTAATTTGATTTAAGAAATATGAGAAGAGGTTTGTTAATCCTAATCCCATTCTCCATGTGTGAGTTAATTTGATTTAATGAAAAATAATTATATTGATTTTATGGATTAATTAGGTTAATGTATGAATTAAATCAATTAATTAAACCCTTACCTATGTTACCTTAAGATAATTAATCAAATGATTATGAGCTAATGTAATAGGCAAATGAATTGAAAAGTAAATGACAATGCTTCTATGAAATGAAAGGGGCCTAATAAAATTAGCTCACAATCATTGATTAATTAAGCTTAAGGAACTTACTTAATTACTTTAAGATTTTCTCACACATGTGAGCTAACCATAATTTCATTAAACCTCTTTAGGCTATTGAACACCTAAAGAAAATCAAATCCATTTTAAAGCTTAATTAAGCTAATTAAATAATTAATTAGTTAATTGAATCCTAATTAATTTCTCCGAAAAAGTAAAGAAAATTTAGGAAAAAGACTAGGAAAAATTCCCAATCACATTCCCTAAATCTTTGTACTATTAATCAGTGCCAAATGAGCCCAATTAATTAGTTGATTTACTATTCCCATGCTTAATTTGTCCTTAATTAAGTCAAGAAGATAATTAAGGGTTAATCAATTGATTTCCCCATTTATTCAGCCAATAAATTCCAAGAAAAATGGGGGAGGCAGAGGTCATCTCCCTAAGCAACCCCAAAAAATTTGAATCCAATTGGATGATTAATTATGGAGTAATCAGGTTATTTAAGTTTTTAATCAAACCATAATTAAGCTAAAATTATTATTCAAAATTAATTAAAGATAATTTTAATAGATTCCCCTCTGAAATACCTTTAAAATGAGCACTCATTTTTTGATTTTTTATAATTAGTTATGAATTATAGAAGTTTTAGCCTTAGAAACTAATTAAATCACTTAATTAAGCCTTAATCCCATCAACACCATGTGACACACTGATGCGACATGCTTTCCACGTGGCGTCGTGGGATTGGCTATTAAAGTTGTCACATTTATGGCTGACTCAGATGGTAGTGAGACATGCTTTTTTATGGGCCATCCGATCTAAGATTGGACGACCACGATCAAACCCGCAGCTAAGGAGAGATTAAACTGTAGATCTAGTGTGGTTTGATCATAGCCGTTCAGTCCAATCATGCAGAACGGCAGTCCGTGATCTCTCTTCCTATGAACGAAGAATGATGAAGCTTGTCTACCATGGATCGCTCAATCTGAGCAAACCCGAGCTCGGATTCACTCCAAAATCAACCCACACCTTCGCACAAAGCATCCAAGAAGATCTAACAACTAGGATGGGCTCACCTGCGAATTTTCTTAAAAAAGCTCCAACCCATTTAAACTAAAGCTCAATTTTAATAAAGTACTTCATTGAGCTAAGACTGGCATTTCACATGCTTGAGGAAGCTTCATTTAGTAGAGGCAGTCCTGTTGAAACAATTGGATTGATTCCACTCGGATTGCTCAAAAGGCCAAGGATTGAGCATTGAACATTCAACTTTGGTTGAAGTCTATCCTTGGTGGCTTTGGAGCTTAGGAAATGACTTGGGTGGCTTCGATGACGTGAGGAAGGTGCATGTAAGAGCAATTGTGTTTTTATTGAGAAATGAAGAAGTTGGAATCGGATGTGAGCTCCCCTATTTGATTTCGCACAGGAAGAAGAATTCCAAAGTGGGGAAGGCTTGGAAATTCTCTGAGGAGTGCTTGGGCATTTTGTTCACTCTTAGGAGCTCAAGCAATTGAATGCATATGTAATCTAGTTTGAATTGTGGGGTTATATCCCTCAATTTACTAAGGTGGATGGATGAGATTGTCTCTCATTTTTTAGCTAGTTAGCCACCGCCAGGGCAGAGTGGTCACCATCATGTCCTCGTGCCTCGGTTTGGTTGGAGGAATGCATGGGAGTGACTCAAGGTGGGATGTGGGTTGATGGTTTTTTCCCTTGTCCCTTAGGTCTTTGGCATGTAAGGGAGGTGAGTTAACTCACCTCCCTTTAGTCCATGGTAGACCTACCCCACTTAGGGTGGGCTAGGTAGCTTAGGTAATGCCTCATTTGGGTGCTTGATGGTTGCCAAAGATGAGGGGAGAGTGGACTTTGCCAATTTTAGCAAAATCCCACATGGGTAAGCATATCTAAGGAGGATTTGCTTTGGGTTTGGCTCCAACTGGGTTTAGGTTAGTTTTGGGTTGACCTAGGATGGGTTTGGGTCAGTTAGGTCAGCTCCCAAGTCTCATAGGTTGATTTCATGGGTTTTGACTCAATTTGGTCATATGGGTTCAATTTGGGTCAACTTGGGTTAGGTTGACCAATTGGTCAAATTGGGTCAAAAAAAGCTTGGTTAGGTTCAAAGATGATTTGAAAAGCTTTAGTTCAAGTGGTTTCAATCAATTCGGCCTAGGTTTGATTTTGGCTTATTTGGATTCATATAGGTCAAATGGCAAAGTTGACCAATTTGATCAAATTAGCCAAATTGGCTTGGGTTGGGTGTTGGTTTAAGTTCAATTGGTTGATTAAAAATGATTGTAGGCTTTGGTTTGAATCAATTTAGATTTAATTTGTATTTTGGACAATTTGACCTTTTAGGTTAATTTGGGCTAGGTTGGTCGATTAGGCTAGGTTGGGTCCAATTGACCAAATTTGGGCTTTGGTCAAGTTCAACAATGAATTTGAAATGAACTTGTGCCATTGGTTGAAATCAATTTAGGATAGATCATGATATGACATATTTTAGCCTTTTAGGTCAATTTGGTCAACTTGGGTCAAATGATCAATTGGGTTTGGTTTGGCTTGATTGATGGTCAAGTCATGTTCAAACATTGATGATGAGTTGATGTGTATCAATGGTTTCAATTAATTTGGTGTATTTGGCTAGTTTGGGTTTCACATGGGATAAGGGTTGACTTGGTCAAATGACCAAGTTGACGGTTTGACCCAATTCAAGGTGATTAATCATCCTAGGGTGATTGTTGATCATGATATTTATCTTGGATGGGCTTGGTTCAATCCAATTTGGGTTGGACTAGAACTTAGCTCAAAAAGGTCCTTTTGGCCACTTTGGGTCAAGTGGACCTAAATTGGTCAATTGGCTTGGTTTTAGCTTGATTCAAGTTTAGTTGAAGTTATATATGAGCCTACGATTGAAATTTAAATTCTACTGCAATCAATTTGGAGTCCAATGGACTTTGGCTCATTTAAAGTTTTCAAGTTAAAAGGGCTAACTTGGGCTTGACTTGGATTGACTTGAGTTTGGTTGATGATTGTAGGTTTCATTTATATTTGGATAGATGATTGAAGGAATGATTGGTTTAAGAGAAAATACATTGATTTTGACTTGATTTGGATAGGATTTGGCTAAGTCTATTAAAATAGATTAAAAGGCTTGAATTGGGTTTGATTTTTTTTGGATTTGGTTTTGGCTATTTGAATTTATATTTCATTTATATTTGGAAATATAAATGAAGATATAAATGATTCATGAGAAATCACTTCAATTTGGTGTGATTTGAAAGCAAATTTGACTAAGCTCATGGAGGTAGGTCAAAAGGGCTTAAGTGAGAAATTAGTTTAGTTTGTTTTAATTTTGATCATTAAAATGTGATTTCATTTATATTTGTGAATATAAATGATTATATAATTGATTTATAAAGAAACCAATTAATTTTGGGTTGATTTGAATGGGATTTAGTCAATCTTAAAGAGGTAGGTCCATATGGCTTAGGAAGGATATTGGTTGGATTTGGATTTAGTTTAGTTTAGTTTTGATAATTTGGATTTATATTTCATTTATATTTGTGAATATAAATGAAGATATAAATTATTCATGAAGGGATCAATCAAATTTGGGTTGAATTTGGTGGAGATTTGGACTTGAATTTGATCATGGGATTGAATCATTTGATGTTGGATTTGAATTAGAATTTGATAGTTTGATTGAAGGATTGAATTGATATTTGAGAAAATCAAATGAATTGTGATTGATTTGAATTTGGCTAAGGCTAAGTCCATAAGATGAAATCAAAGAGCTTAGGAAGGGTTTTAGATTTGAGTTTGATCATGGATTTCAATCAAATGTTTTGGAATTTAGATTTAGCTTTGGAATTTGAATTGGGATTTGAGGTTTCATTTGAGGTTTGAATTTGGATTGGATTTGAGGTGCACATGGATTAAGTTTAGGCCAAAGTCTTAAGGCATGACCTAATCTTATGGTTAACCCTTCTAAGTCTCTAGGCTTAGGTTAAGGGTCCACTTAATCACTAGAAGTGTCTTGAGACTAAATAACTCTTAATGTCTATAAGAGTCCTAGATCGATGCTGAGGAGGTTAAAGACTCACTCTAAAAGTGAGGTCAATAATAGGTTAAGTTAGGTTGATCGAATTGATTTGATTGAATTGGCTTAATTGTAGATCTTGGTAGAGTTTGGAATGATGATTTAAAGTGTTAGAGTGCTTTTGTAAAAAAATAATTGAGTTTGGTTTGATTGATGGAACTTCGGTTAAGTTCATAGGATTGGTTCAAGGAATTAAGATTGGCTTGATTTGAGTTTGGGCTAATTTGATTTTGGCTTGGAGCTTGGATATAAAATCAAATTTAATTGGTATTGGTTGGATTAATTTGAGGTTTGGTTTTGGTTAGGGAGGTAGGCATAAGTCATGGGTTAAGCCATAGGATAGGTGAGCTTCCTTAAATCCTAAGGCTACTCCTCCTAAGCCTCTAGGTTTGGGTTAAGTGTTCACCTAAGTAGAAGTGTCCTATAACTAAGGAAGTCTTAGTGACTAGGAGAGTCCTAGGCATAAAGTGGAAAGGTTGAATCATCACTCTAAAAGTGAGGTCAACACCCTTGAAGGGTTCCCACTTGAATTTTTTAATTAACCATCCTTTTAATATATACTTTAAAATACATAGAGATGAAAGTCAATTTCTTTAATCAAGAGTATTCTTAGGAGGAATTCTTTTTGTTCTAAGTTGTAATTAACTATAGGAGCTTTCCATTATAGAGAACTATGAATCCTGCAATAAAATAAATCATGTTCTACCTCTCTATGTAGTTTAAGAGAAGAATCTCTGATACATCGAAGACCCATCAACCTTCAGAGTCCTTATTAAGTAATCAAATCCAAGTAATATGTTTATCTTTTGAGATAGTATATTTATCTTTTAATGATGAATTACCTAAATAAGTACCTCCAAGATCTGCGTAGTGTTCTGTGGTGTTTATTTTTGATATATAAATGGGGGACACCACGCAGATCTGAGGGTATACTTATTGAGATGATCGGGTATGACATCAAGGAATGGTGCACTATCTCGAAAGATAGAAATCACCATTCTATAATAGACCTAATCACCCAATAAGGACTCCTAAGGCATGATAGGTCTTTGAATATACTAGAGATTTTTTGCCTATTTTACGTGAATGAATAAAGTAGGGTTTATTTAAACCGAGTTTTAAAGTTTTCTATAGGGGCATGCTCCCAATAATTACATTTCCTAAGGAAGGTGAGTTCTTCACTCTCGATTAAAGTAGGCAGTTGTTGTCTCCAAAGATTTCAAAGATAGGACTATTAATAAATTGGCTATGTTTGGAAATTCAATTAGGAAAGTTCAAAGAGAAGACTTATTTTGAGAAGCCAAAAAATGAGTAGGAAATGCTCATGATACTAGGAAGCCTAGTGAGCATTTCAACCTATCCTATAATTTGGCTTTATATATTTGAAATTGAGAGGATTTTTTTATTAAATTTGACATTATATTAGAAAAGTAGGACTTATAATCCCACAACACAAGAATGTAGAGATGCCTAAGAGGTGAGGATTTATGCTCATAAATTGAAGAAAATTGCTACCACGGATCCTAGGTCTAGAGAGCTTTAGCATAATCCAAAGAGCGACTTAAGTCTAAGCGGAGATGGTATATAATTTACCTCCACAAGAGAGGATAAACCACCCAACTGTTGGGCTTATAGCCATCTGGAGTGGCCGCCAACTAACTCCTTCTACTTTTTAAAATCATGTGGTCAAGTCATATACTTTGCAAGATAATTAGGCTATTGTTTATTTAGAAAGAGACTAAAGTCCTTAAACCCACTTTAGAGACTAAAGCATGAGTGGTGTGAGAACCCACTTCTTTAGAGACTAAAGCATGAGTGGTGTGAGTAATGACTTAGTCTAATGCAAATCTTCTCAAATTTTATTTATTTTTTGACACTTTATTTTGATAAAGGCTTTGGGATTTTTGTATGCCTAAATGCATGTTGAAATGAGTTATGGGCCAAATCAAGAGAGAAGAGGGTGAAGCTCCATCAATAGGAGTTGCTCTCACAGGTCAAGCAGTTCACATATGTGCAAGAACGGAGGCCCTCATTTTTTTGCAAGAGTGGTAAAAGGTGCATGCATGATATTAAACATACAACCATACAACTAAGGGGTTGCTAAATCTTTTAATTATCTTGGTTTAATACCTAGGCTTTATGTGAAGTTATGAGTTATTTATAAAATTTAGTTATGAGTTGTAGTTGGATAGAAAATTTATTTTTTCTTATGAGCCTAATCAAATCCAGCCATACAACAAACACAAATCATAAAGAAACTATGAAAAGGCATGTTACTTCTAATGCACAAGCTAAATAAAATATCAAACATTTTATAGCTAACGCAAAAGAATAAAAGGCCAGTGCGGTTGGGTACCATCGTACAACCCAAAAATAAAAATGGGTAGCCAAGCTCTACCCTTATACAACTCAGATTACAAAAAAAATTAATTATAATTAAGAATGAATACATGCTATGGGGCTCTACATTCTTCATGCTTCTTGTCTTCTTTCCTCCTCTTTGCTTCTTTTATTTGGCTCACTTCAAGGCATCACATGGCACACAAGACATAGTCTTTCTAGCCAATGCTCATCCTTATCCCCCCATAACACTAATCCTAATTCCTAATTATAAAATTACATTTAAATGGAAAATAATAAATCTAACTATAGTTGCAAAATAGAGGTTAGCTAAACATGCATTCCACCCAAGCAATTATATATTTAATTTGGACATATCACCATGCACATGGGTAACCAAGCCCACATGTCCTAGCTTGGATTATGCTTAGGGGATTAAGCAAACCTACAAAGAGAGCATTTATATATATTTTAAGCACCCCTTAAGCACAATCTGCTATAGAGAATATAATTAGGCTAATCATAGTCTAACATTCAGCCTATGAAGCATACACTCTAACATCCAATATACAACAATACATCATAAAATAAAATATACATCAAATCATATACTGCCCTAACATAAAGTTAGAAGTAGTGACTTAATTCTAATGTGTGTGTTAAGGTTTGTGTGGTAGGTCCTAACTAGGCTTTAGAGTTGTAATTTTCCTAAGTGTAGAAAGATTCAATTTAAAGGATGATTTCACTTTAAGTGGTTTAATTGATTTGTAAAATTTACTTTATGTTTTCTTTTGTTTTTCGTTTGACCTACACAAAATAACTAAGTGTTATAAAGAGAAGCAAAGAGAGGATAACTCTCTTCTATCCCTAACTTAAGTCATTTCTAAAACCAATTAATTAAATATTTCTCTTTAGTGAATGACTTATTAACATGTTTTAAATTAATCATAAGTTTATGTTCAGTTTAAATAAACTCATTCAATAAGAAAGGCATCTCAAGATTAATTGAAATGAATTATCATCATATGACACATATTTGTTTATTTATGTCCACCAGACATAGCATACATATGGTTAAGTCCTAATCATACCTATACATGCAATTTATATTTTAGCATACTTAGGTGATGAATGTAAGTAAATGTATTTGGAATTGATGTTTCATTTGGTTGAATTATTTTGTCATATTAATTTAAAGCTCTATCTAAATTCTTATGCAAAAGCATAAGCAAAGAGCTTTAAGTTACATGATTAATCAATTCAACCACTTGAACAAAGTATGAATGCATGCTTCTTTTAAATAGAAAAAGAGATTTTCATTCATTAGCCAAATGTACACACAAATGAATAAGAGTTTTAAGCAAGTACGTTGTCATTGTTCTACACCAAGAGAGTGAGGTAGGAACCTCCTTAGGGCTACATAAAGTCGTGCATCCCTGAGATGTCCAGACTAATATGCCCACTATCCTCAGATACATATGGATGTATAAGCAACAATAAGAATGAAAATTATGCAAAAGTAGAATTGATTTGATTAAATTATAATTTTTATCCACTAGTTGTGTCACACATACATATATATGAGAATTTTTAGTAAGTACGGCGCCATTGTTTCACACCAAGGGAATAAGGTAGGAACCTCCTTAGGCACTCATCACAGGATGTCAGGACTAATATACCCACAATTCTTAAATATATAGGAATGTGCAAGCAACTGTAGAAATGAAAACTATACAAAAGTTGGATTCAATTTAATTGATTTATTTGTGTAAATGAATTAAAGCTATATCTAAATTCTAATGTCAAAATTGCATAAAAATAAAATCAAGCAAGTATGTCACCATTGTTCTACACTAAGGGAGTGAGGTAGGAACCTCCTTAAGGCTACTTAAAACCATGCGTCCCTGGGATGTCCAGACTAATATACCCGCTAACATTCTTACTTAAGAAAATTGACATATGAATATAAGAAAGAAACTTCACTTCATACACTATGTTTATATTTACATGCACTTCCTATATATATATATATATATATATATATATATATATATATATATATATATATATATATATATATGTCTCACATATTCTTATTCATTAAAAGCTTTTGAAAATATGTTTGAGATTTAGTAGTGATAATAGCCACACATATTTTTAATTAAGTCAACACATGCAAATCGACATAAAGGAAATCATTTATTTTTGAAAGGAATGAATGCATGACTACAAGTGGCACACAATATCTTAATATGATTGGAAAGAAATAAAGAAACACAAGCATACAATCTCATTCAATCTAACTAATTCCTAAGGACAATCATATTAAACAAGTTTATTTGAAATAAACCAAAGTTTGCTAAAGCCATTTTTAATTTCATATTTGATTTGATTTATGAAATTTGAAAGAGGTTTGTTGGTCATAATCTCATGCCCATGTGTGTAAGTTAATATGATTTAATGAAAAGCAATTAAGTTGATTTTATGGATTGATTAAGTTAAGCATGGATTAAATCAATTGATTAGCCCTTGCCTATGCCACCTTAAGGTAATTAATTAAATAATTATGAGCTAATATGATATGCAACCACATAGAAAAGTAAATAGCAATACTCTTATGAAATGAAGGGGGCCTAATGCAATTAGCTCATAATTACTAATTAATTAAGGTTAAGGAGCTCACTTAATTACTCTTGTGATTTTCTCACACATATGAGCTAACCATAATTTCATTAGCTCTTTCTTTAGGTTATTGAACACCCAAAGAGCTACCCAAGAGTTAATTAGAGAAGTAGATTCAATCAAATTAATTAAGTTCATTAATTATCTAATTAAATATTAATTATCCTTAACCAACAATATGAAATAGACTTAGGGAAAGATACAAAGAAGGGAGCCTAAATATTAATCCCTAAATCCTTTCAATTAGTTAATTAAAGTTCAGGTATGATTTAAATTTTGATTTATTTTGTTAATTAATTAATTAATGGGTTTTAATTATTTATTTATTTAAGAGAGAATGGAGAAGACTTAAGGAAAAGATTGGAAGAGGGGGCCCTAATCCATTACCCTAAACTTCATCACCATTAGCAGAGATTAATATGCTTAATTTATTGATTAATTTACTGTTCATTTTCTTAATTATCATTAATTAAGATACGAGAGTGATTAAGGCTTAATCCATTGATTTCCCAAATTAATTATCCAATAAATCCCAAGAAAAATAAGGGAGGCAGAGGTCATCCCCCTAAACATCTCTGGAAAGTTTGAAATTAATTGGATAATTAATCAGAGAGTAATTAGGCTAATTAAATTTTTAATTAAACCTCAATTAAGTATAAATTACTATTCAAAATTATTTAAATATAATTTTAATGGATTCTCCTCTAAAATACTTTTTAAATGAACCCTCATTTATATTTTTTTATATTTTTCTATAATTAGTTATGAATTTTGAAAGTTTCAACATAAAAATGGATTAATTAACCTAATTAACCCCCAAATCCTGTCGGCACCATGTAGCTGCTGACGTGACCCACTTTCCACGTGGCATGATAGAATTAGTTATTTAAGTTATCACATCGAATGTTGACGCAGATGGAAGTGGAACGTATTTTCTCTTGGGTCATCCGATCTAAGATCAGACGACCATGATTAAATGCACAGTTCCGAAGGAGAAAAGAGGGGTTCTACGTGTGATCAGATCAGGACCATCCATTATAATCACATGGAATGGACGATCCGTGATTTGTCTCCTCCCGAGCGGTGACAGATGGATACTATCCATCGATCATCGCTTGATCCGAGCTCACCCAAGCTCGAATGGAGATCAAATTAATCCCACACCTTCAGGGGAGCACAACAAACAAATCTAATGGTGAAAATCATATGAGATGAAAGTTTCCTTCAAAAAGCTCCAAACCATTTTAAGCTTAGGATCAGTTTAATGGCATACCTCACTGGAGCTTATGCCTGATGGTTCCAACGATTGAGGAAGCTTCATTTGGTAAAAATAAAGCCTTGTTGAGTCATACGAGCTTCAATTTGGTGTAGATCGCTCAGAAGACTACCCCCCCAAGCACATAGGTGATCAGCATTGATCAAACTCCACCCTCCAATCAACTAGAAGCGTGGGAAATGATTTGTTTCGGCTCATCTAGGTCCAAGGATGGTGTGTGCAAAGTTAATTACACTTTGGTTGCAAATTGGAGAAATGAAAATCGCTGGTATGCTCCCCTGTTTAAGTTTTATGTAAAATTGAGAATGGGGAATATAGGGAGCTTTGGAAATGCAAGGGGAAGCTCTGGGATCTCTCTCCTTGGATGTTAGATATGAATCAAGTGTGAATGTGTGTGTTTGAGTGAGAATGAGGAGAGTATACCCCCTCCTTCCTTGGCTTAGATGGTGATGATGGTTTCATCTCTTTGATCAAATGGTTACCATGGGGAGCTTGGTTTCGGTGAGATTCACTCCACTTGGCCTCTCTTGAGTGGAGGAAGGGTGGGAGGTGGCTGCCATGGGAGTAGTGGGTGTCCTTGGTGGTTTGAAATGCTCCAATGAGCACCTCCCCATGAGTCATGGCTGACCCAACCATCCTTGTGCAGTCCTTGGTGCCTAAGTGGACCTATGAATGGGTGTCAAGTGGCCAAGGGGAGGAAATGACCAAAAATGCAAGTGTCTTATCTATGCCCCAGGCAAGGGCAGGGTGATCATTTTGGATTTGGTTTGGGCAGATTTGGGATGAGTCAAAAGTGGGTTAGCCCAAATTTCAAGTGGTTTGGAGTTCATTTAGTTTGGTTTGGCTTGATTTGACCTATTTAGATCAAATTGGGTTAGGTTGGATCAAGTTGACCAATTAATTTGGGGAACCAAAGTCATGTCATGAGTGTCAATTTGCTTTGGATTTAATTTATGGATCATTTGAGTTCATAGGTCAAATGGGTCAAATTATTGACCAATTAAATTGGGTTAGGTGTTGGAGTTCAATTGGCTAATTGAAAATGATTGTGGCTTTGGTTTTAATTTGAAATTAAATTGGACTTTGGCTAATTTGATCATTTAGGTCAATTTGGGCTAGGTTAGGTTAGGTTGACCAATTGGTTAAATTGGGCTCAATAATGTCTTTGGTCAAGTTCAATAATCAATTTGGAATGAACTTGAATCATTGGTTGCAATCAATTTGGTTTGTATTATTATTTGATCTATTTTGGCTTTTTAGGCCAATTTGGGTCAACTTGGGTCAAATGGCCAATTGGACTTGCTTTGACTCAATTGATTGGATCTCATTGATTATGAATTAGTTTGAATCAAAGGTTTCAGTCAATTTTGCATATGGTGTGTTTTGGCTAGTTTAGGTTTCATTTGGGCTAATGGTTGACTTGGTTTGACTAAATTCAAGACAATGGATTAACCTAGGATGATTATTGATCATGATATGAGGTTTGGATGGGCTTAGTTCAATCTAGTTTGGGTTGGATTAGAATTAAGCTCAAAAGGATTTTTATGTCACTTTGGGTCAAGTGGACCTAAATGGGTCAATTGGTTTAATCATGGCTTGATTAAAGTTTAGCTGTATTGATAAATGAAATTGAGATGGAAATATAAATCCAATTGCAAGTGGTTTGAGGCCCTATGGATTTTGGTTCATATGACAATTTCAAATCAGAAGGGATAATTTGGGTTTGACTTGGGTAAGCTTGATCTTGGCTTAGTGATTGTAGTTTATATTTATATTTGGATTGATGATTGAATGAATAATTGACTCATGAAAAAAATTTATGGGTTTTGAGTTGATTTGGATGGGATTTGACTAAGTCTAAGAAATTGGCTTAAAGAGTATAAATTGGATTTTGATTTGATTTTGGATTTGGATTTGGTTATTTGAATTTATATTTCATTAATATTTAGGAACATAAATGAAGATATAAATGATTCAAGAGAAAATCGCTTGAGCTTGGAGTGATTTGGAAGAAAATTTGACCAAACCTAAGGATGTAGGTCAAAAGGGCTTAAGTAGGGAATTGATTTAGTTTGATTTATTTTTTGTCCTTGGAGGGCAGGTTTCATTTATATTTGTGAATATAACCAAATGATTAATTGATTTATAAGGAAATCAATTGATTTTGATTTGGTTTTGAAGAGGGTTTTGGCTAAGCATATGAAGGTGGTTCATGTGGCTTAAGAAGGGATTTTAGGATTTAAATTTGATTATAGGTTTCAATCATTTGAAGTTTAAAATTGATTTATGATTAGGAATTTGATTTGAGATTGAATTGATATTTAAGAAAATCAATTGAATTGGGGTTGATTTGAATTTGGTTAAGGCTAAATCCATAAAATAAAATCAATGGGCTTAGAAAGGGTTTGATTAAGGGGTTTAATCATTTGGCTTGGAATTTGATTTATGATTTGGAATTGGAATTTGAATTTGAATTTGAGGTTTGGTTTGATAAGGAAAGCATGGATTGGATTTAGGCCATAGGGTAGGCAAGTCTTCCTAAGTCCCTAAGGCATAACTTATTCCTATGGCTAACCCTTCTAAGTCTTTAGGCTTAGGTTAAGTGTTCACCTAATTACTAAAAGTGTCTTATGACTAAGGAAGTCTTAGTGTCTAGAAGACTCGTAAGTCTAAGAAGAGGAAGTTGAGAACTCACTCCAAAAGTGAGGTCAACATGTTCCAAATAAAATTCTCATAGATATGTGGTGGGATAACAATGAATATACTCTTTCCTTTAGTGAGTTTATTTATAACATGCTCAGAGCTGCTAATACAAATAATCCATGTCTACATCTCATTTATGACGTGTAATACCATACTACTAAAGGTAAAAGAGATAATAAATAAACATGAAAAAAAGTTAATTCAAAAGGACTCAAATTTTTGTATTATTTGACATGACATGGATTAAGAGCAACACACATTTATATTGCTTAGCTTACTTTTTAAATTCTAGATAAGGTACATTTTATATATTGATATATTTTATTTCCATAATATATTTATTATATGATTTTATTTTATTATTTTTAATAACACTCAAGTAAAGAATGACTTTTAGAGAATCATCATCATATTTATCCTCAAAAAGATTCAGAGATTTCAAATATGAGACAATCTTGTTTAAAGCACTACTTCCTAAATGAAGATGAAAGAAGATAATTAATTATAGAGTTAGCTAAATTTTTTTGGTTATTTAGATGAATTTGGAGATGAAGAATCTTTGCGTGAGAGGTGGAAGATGGAACCAAAGATGTGGTGATTAATTCATAAAGCTTCCACACCTCTCCTTCAAATAGCTATAAAATTTCTTAGACAAGTTTCCTCTTCCTCCTATTATGAGAGAAATTAGAACACTTATTCATTCATACAATCAATGAAGAGGAATAAAAATCACCCCACAATAAGGTGAGGATTTGGTTTTGTTCATAGTAATCTCTATCTTCTTTCAAGAAAGTTTCAAATTTACATAGAAAGTGATAACAAGATGGGGATGTTGCTGGAGATGGATTTTGAGTCTCCTCATGATATGAAAATTCCTAAAATTGCAAATCTATCTATTGTTGAGATTGAATTATAAGCTATTTTATTCAATGATGATAACAATAGAGATCAAAGGCAAATGAATGAAGGAGCAAATAAAAATTTATAGTTGAACGTTGAGTTTGATTTTTTTTGTTTTGTATTGAACTGTTGACGTTTATCTTCTGATATTTGGTGAACAAATTAAAACTTGAAAGCAATTATTTTTTTATAATATTTTGTGTTTATATATTTATGAATTATCTTATAAAGCATTTTAATTGCATTCATAAGTTTTACACCATGCAAATGGAAATAGTTATTTTATATGTTAGTACCCTTGAGCTTGTTTTATTCACTTATCAAAAAAATTTTATTTATATTTATTTGTTGAAATTTAATAGAATAAAAAATTTAATAATATTTTTATGGTGCATCGAATGCATGTCATGTCATGCTTTTTTCATAGGCAAATGTGTCATGTGTCTGTATCTTGCCGTGTTTGTCATCGTGTTTAAGTTAGTGCATCATATGACGTAGCTATCTTAAATAGACCATAAGTTATCAAGTATGGTTAGTATAGTAGATCATAATTTTAGTGGTTGATTACGATATGATTAAATGATACTTATTTTGCAAGGCTTCATAATAGCAAATAATTAAAAGCAAGGAGAAGAGAAATAGAATGTGGGGTATGATACTTAAAATTTTATATATATATATATATATATAATATAATATAATATAATATAATATAATAATTTCTCATAAAAAAATTTATACTCACTTTTCGCATATTCTAAAAATGATCAAATATATTTTTATTAAATTATTTATTTCAAAAGGATCATTTTAATATGCATATGTATATGTAAATATTAAGCATAATAATAATTAAAAATGTAATTATTAATTGATAAAAATTTTAAAATTATTTTATTTTTAATCTCAACCATATCTGTCTTTATCCATTCATTTTTCTCTCATTAAAAGCATTGCTTGATGTGGAAATGAGACTTAAATTAGTGAAGAGAAAGGGAGAAAGAAAAGAGAAGGAAGAGGAAATGAGGAGGGAATAAGAAAAGGAAGAGAAAGAAGGAGAAGAAAATGAAGGATAATTAGACTTGAAAGAAAGAAGAATAAAAATAAATACAAAACATTGTTGACCTCACTTTTGGAGTGAGGATTCAATTTTCCTATCTTATGTCTAGGAGTCTTCTAGACACTAAGAGCTCCTTTGTCATAAGATATTTCTAGTGATTAAGTGAATACTAAAAACTAAATTTAGAGACTTAAAAGGGTTAGCCATACTAGAACTATGCACTTGGGGCTTTACCTACCACCTATGCTGGCCAAATCTATACCATCCCACTTGGCCAAAATCCAACATCAAACTAATGTAGCTAATTCCAAATTAAATCTACACCAAATTCAATTCTCAAACCAAAATCAAATCCACCAAACCTATAAGCCCATGTTTATCATGAACTTGCCAGGTGAAAAGTCAATCAAATTCAATTGATTTCCTCATAAATCAATCAATCAATCCTTCAATTATCATGCCAAGTCATACCAAAAATTTACAATCAAAGTCAACCAAGCCAAAGTCAATTCAATCAAACCTAACCTAACCATTTGAACCCAAATATTTAAATAAGCCAAAATCCATTTGAATTGGAACAAATTGTAACCATAAATCACTAAATTAATCAATACTAAATTCAATCAATTGACCCATTAGGCTCACTTGACCCAAAGTAACATAACTGACCCATTTAAACCAATTCTCATTCCAAACCAAATCTCAATCTGTCCCAAATTGGATTGAACCAAATTAATCAAAATCTCATGTGATGATTGTTGATCATCCTTGATTGATCAATTCCAAACAATTAGGTCAAACCAAGTCAATTTGATCATTTGACCAAATTAACCAACTTAACCTACATGAGCCAAATGAACCAAATCTCATCATAAGACAAACTAATTAAAACCAATGATCCACATCAACCTAAAATCAATCGAACTTGACGATCATTGGAGCCAATTGACCCAATTGGCCCTGACTGAATTATTGACAAATGACCAAATTGGGTCAAATAAAAATCTAACCTAAATTGATTGCAACCAATGGCTCAAGTTCATTTCAAATTGACTATTGAACATGGTTAAAGCCTTGATTGACCCAATTGACCCATTTAGCCCAAATTGACCTAAATCATTCCTAAATCCAAATTGATTGAAATTAAAGCCTACAATCATCTTAAATTAAATAATTAAATATAAGCTAATGCCTAGCCCAAGCCAATTTGGTCAACTTAACCTATTTGACCCATTTGAACTCAAATGAGCCAAAATTAAATCCAAGCCAAATTGAATGAAAACATTTGCAGAAAAACATTCCAAATATTCATTTGAACTTGACTCAAGCTTTGGTTTGACCCAATTTGACCAATTGGTCAACTTGATCCAACATAGCCCAATTTAATCTATATGGGACAAATTGAGCCAAACCCATTCAAACCAAGCCCTAACCCCTTGAAACTTGGCATGACCCATCCTTGGCTCACCTTGGGTGAACCCAACCCATGATTGAGCTGAATTGACCCATTACCCAATGGGTAAAGCTTTGAGAATGGCATTTTGGTCGTTCACATAGGCTACCTCCTAAGCCTCCACCTAAGCAAGAGGGACACTAGCTCACCTGTCCCAAAGGTGATTGTGTTAGTCATGAGACAAGCTGAGGTGAGCTAACCTCTCCAAGCCCATTGGCAGCCATCTTCCCTCAAGTCGGTCACTTCACCTCACTCATCCACTCTGGGTGGCACGCCATTGAGTGGACCACAGATACAGGAGGTCCATTATATCCCCTCAATTTCCAAACTAAAATTGAGCACCCTCAGACCATTGAGGGGCGGACTAAGCATTTTCCTTAGATTCCCAAGCTCTCCCCTTGCCAGAAAGCACCAGCCCAAATTAGGACAACCTCCATCTCTATCCAACTCCATCGAAACTTAATCTCATTCAAATTAACTCTTCACACATATTCACTGAACTCTAGCAAGTCAAAATAAACTCTCCCATGAGCAATTCAAGAACCGAAAGCCCCTGCAAGTTTAACTCCGGTGAGGATTCTGGCGATAGTTGATCCACAAATCTGCTGGCAAGGAATCAAGGTGCCATCTTCTCAACAGGGCTTCGCCTCTTCAAGGAAAAGCTACCTCGATCGGTTCATCGCCAGTTTGAAGCTTCGATGAGGTATTTTCTAGCAAACTGAGTATTTTTCAAAATTTTAGGCCTTTTTGAAGGAAATGTGAATGTCATGTGAATCCAGATGTAGCATCCTTGTAGATCACTCCCCTGAAGGTGTGGGATCGATCCTGAGCCTCCTAAAGCTCCAACAAGCTCGATTTGGTGAGGAAGGCAGACGGTGTCCGTCTTCCATCGTTCGGGGGGATGATAGATCATCCATCGTTCATTCCGCATGATTGGAACGGACGACCATGATCTCACGATTAGTTTAATCTCGATTTAACCCTTAAAAACTATGGGATTAATCTCCACCGTCCAATCTTAGTCGAGAGCGAAACCGTCACCATGGCCATGTGGATAGTTTTAAGTAACCAATCCCACGACACCATATTAACGATCCGCGTGGAGCCGATGAGATTAGGCTTAATTAGGGTTTAATTATCCATTTTAATCATAAAATTTTGAAAAATCATAACTAATTATAGAAAAATCCAAAAAAAATGCAAAAAAAAAAACACTCATTTTAAAGATAAAATAGAGGAAAATTAATTAAAATATTTTCATTTGATTTTGAATAGTAATTAAGAATTAATTAGAATTCAAATGCATACTTAATTAGCTTAATTAAACTCTAATTACTTGGGTAATTGATTTCAAACTTGGGGAATTGATTCAATGGGATGACCTCTACCTCCCATGATTTTCTCAGAATTCATTACTTAGGTAATTAAGAAAATTGATGTTTCAAATCCTAATTACCTTCCTTAATTAATTTAAAGATTAATTAACATTCAAAATAGCAAAAATTAATTAATTAAAGCTTACTAATCCATTGTAGTAAATGGATGAGGAGAATGATTAGGACCTTCTTTTTCTCAGTTCATTTCATTATTAAAGAGGATTAATTAAGATGATAATTAATTATAATCAAATCAAATGATTAAATTAAATCAAATTGAAATGCAAATCACATCAAATAATTAACAATAAAATAGAGGGTTCCTCTTTATTTATTTAATAACATAAAGACCCTTTAAGGAAAGTACGATTAACCCATAAGTGTGGGAAATTCACAAAAGTACTTAATTAGGCTCTTTAACTTAATTAATCTTTAATTATGAGCCAATTGCATTAGGTCCTTTAGGAGCATTGCAACTTTACTTTTCTCAAATATTCATATCATTTGTGGTTGATGATTAAATGATTAATCAAATTAAAGAATCATATGAAAGGATAATCAAGTTATTTAATTAATGTTTCAACTTTATTAACTCATAAAGTTCATTTAATTGTCCTTCCTTGAACTAATTAAGATTACCAACATGGGAATGGGATTAAAATAACAAATAATAATCTCTCCTCTGTAAGCTTAATTAAAATCCAAAAAATCAAATTAATAATGAACTTTGGTTATCTTTAAATAATTTTATTTAATGTGATTGTCCTTAGAAATTAATGTATTTGAATGAACCATGTGTTTATTTTTAGTTATTCGTTTCCAATCACCTCTAAAATATTGTATTCATGCATTCATGTTTTCAAATCTAAATGAATCAAAATGATTTTATTTGTGTAAGCTTGTGTTAGCTTTAATGATATTATCACTAATAAATCCAAATCTATTTTTCCAAAGCTTATAAATTGATAATGATATGAGGAATGGTGATATTTATAAACTCATGTAGGACTTGCATGTGCTTATAGCTTAGTTATGTGAATATGAAGCTCTCTTTCTTAAATTCATATATAGATTTACATAAGTTTGAATATTAATTTGTATATAGTTTGGATATCCTATGAGGCATTAAGTAGCCCCAAGGAGGTTATTTGATTATCTCACTTCCCTGGGTAACAAAGGTACATACCCATTTGATTTCATTCTTATGTATTTTGATATTGGAATTTGGATAAAGCTTTAGTTCATGTGGATAAATAATTCAACCAATGAAAAATACAATCTTTGCATGGTGTGTATTCCCTTAATTTATGAATACATTAATATGTATCGAAGATAGCAAATATATAATAGTCTAGACATCCCAAGAATATGAGGTTTTAAGTAGCCCCAAGGATGTCATTTGATTATCTCACTTCCTTGATTAACAATGACATGTATTTGTATACATCTTTTATACATGTGTTTGTGTATGTGATTAAGGAATTAAAGCCTTCCCTCTTTTTCTAGTAAAAATACATGATTCATGATTTCTTAAGTCACTAAAACTTGTAATATGTGTTTATAAAGCTTCTTTCTTTTATTCATGTATATGAATCTACATATGATTGAATATTAATAAGTATATAGTCTGGACATCCTGGAAATATGACTCTTTAAGTAGTCCCAAGAGGTCATTTAATTACCTCACTTCCCTAGTTAACAAAGGCATGTACTTATTTAATTTCATTCTTATGTATTTTTGTATTAGAATTTGAATAGAGCTTTAATCCATATATATAAATAATTCAATTAAGAAAAATATCACCTCTTGCATGACTTTCTTCTTTCTAGTCATTTATGCATTAATACATATTGAGATAACAAGTATATAGTCTGGACATCGAGAATACGAGGCTTTAAGTAGCCCCAAGGAGGTCATTTGATTATCTCACTTCCCTAATTAACAATGACACATACTTATTTATATCTTTTATACATATGTATGTATACTTTCTTAATGAATGAATGTCTTAGTTTTCCACTAAGTATGTAAGCATACATTCATCATTTAAGTATGATAAAACATATGTGTATAGATATGCTAAGTGTTAAATCATGTGCATTACATGTGATGGAAAGAATGGCTTGTATGTCATGTGATAGTAATTCAATTATATTAATTCTAAGATGCATCTCATGTTGAATAGGATTATTTAAAGTTAACCCAAACTTAAGATTAATAAGAAAATACTTAATCACCATTCACTAAAGAGAACTAAGTCATAAAAATGTGCTTTAGAAAATGGCTTAAAGTAGGATTGAAAGAGGGTAATCCTCTCTTTATAATAATTAGATGCTAAGTGTAAATCAAATGAATCTAAGTAAAACATAAATTAAAATTTATAAATCAACTAAATAACTTAAAATAAAACTAACCTTTATGTTAAATTAAATCCTTACATACTTAGAAAATCATAAATCTAATGCTTAATTAAGACATACTACATCAAATCCTTAGCACACACATTAGAATTAAGCCACCACTTCTATTCCTAAGTTAAGATAGTGCATGTCTAATGTAGATTTTATTTTGTGATGAAATATTTTAGACTGGATGTTAGGGTGTACATTTCGTAGACTGAATGTTAGGCCTTTGTGGTGAAATATTCTTTCCTTCATCTATCCTCTTGAAGAGGATAAATTAAAATAGAAATATATGCTTTTTCATTTGGACACCACGTAGATCCATAGATGTTCTTATTAGGGTGGTTGGGTCCAACATTGAGGAGAGGTATACTATCTTGAAAGATAGAAGCCGCCACCCTACAATGGACCTAATCACCTAAATAAGGACTATGAGTCTTCGTATGTACGAGAGATTCTTCCCCTGCTTTACATGGAAAGTAAAGTAGGGTTTATTTTAAAATGGGTTCATTAAGTTTCTTATAGGGGCAAGTCCCCATAGTTAATTACATTCTAAGAAAGGGGATTCCTTAGGAATACTCTCGATTGAGGTAAATGTTCATTATCTCCAAAGATTATAATAAGTAGGACTATTAATTGATTAGTTTATTTTTGGCAAATCAAGTGGGATCGATCAAGAGGAGGGAGTTCTTATTGAAGTCAAATGGAGGTGAGTAAGGGATGTTTAGGATACTAGAAGCTTAGTAAATATCCCAAACTATCCTATGATTGGGATTTACATTTTTGAAATTGAATTACTTATTTGAGTTGAATTTTTATTAGAAGTTTAGGGCTTATAATTCCATAATACAAGGTTATGGAAATGCCTAAGAGGTGAAAATTTATGCTTTTGGCCTATAGAAGGGAGAAGCAACCTCAGAACCTAAATATAGGGAGCTTTGGTGAGGGCCAAAAGCACGACCTAAATCAAAGAAAAAATGAGTATTTGCCTCCACAAGAGGACAAACCACCCAACCGCTTGGACTTACCGCTTGGGGTGGTAACCAACTCCTACTATAATTTTAAATTCATGTAGGCAAGTCATATGTTTATGCAAGATAACAAGGTTGTTATTTATTTTAGAAAGAGACTAAGTCCTTAAACTCACTCCCTAAGAGACTAGATCATGTAAGGGCATGAAAAATGACCTATATCTAATGCAAGACATATTACATTTTACTTTCATTTTTGGACAATCATTTGACTCGGGCTTATAAGATTCATATGCCTAATGCGTGATAAATGAGATTATGGGCCAAAATCAATGAGAAGGGGAAGGTGTGTTGCCACCATGGCTCTCAAAGGTCAAGCCAAGTTCTCTGGCAAAGGTGGAAGCCCTCCAATCAAGAGTGAAATAATATATTTTTATGCATAATGTTAGAAAAGAAATGCTTATTCAGCTAAGGGGTTGCTAATTCTTTTATATTGATTTTAACTTAAGCTTTAAATGATGTTATGAGTTGTTTATTTTTAATTTTGAGTTGATTAATTTGGTAGAAGATTTATTTTTCTCTAAGAGCCTAATTATCATCCAGGTCATACATCAAAGCAAGGAAGAAACTAGGAAAACATGCCACTTCTAATGCACAAGCTAAACAAAACATCAAATATTTTATAAAGCTAATGCAAAAGAATAAAAGGCAAAGTGTGGTTGGGCACCACCGCACAAACCCAAAAATAAATTGGGTAGCCGAGCTCTACCCTTAGACAACCATGATTACAAATGAATTAATTACAATTAAGCAAGGAATTCATGTTATATGGGCCTTCATTCTTCATTTCTTCATTCTTCTTTTCTTCTTTTTCTTTCTTCTTTTGGTTCCTTCTTTTAGATGGTTGGATTGTGGATACTCCAAAGGCTTCACATGGTATATAAGATGTGATCTTATAACCAATGCTCATCCTAATCTCCCATAACAATCATTCTAAAATCCTAATTGTGAAATTACATGTAAAGAAAAAGAAGAAGTAAATCTAACTAAAACCTGCAAAATAGAGATTAGCTAATGAAACCACACATTCCCAAGTATGTATATAAACAAATTAGACTTAGCACCCCACACATGGGTAACCAAGTCCACCTGACCTATTTTGGATTATGCTTAAGGGTATATGTAACTTGCACAGCAAAAGTAGTTACATTTTTATTAAAGCATCCCTTAAGCACAATCCCATGCAAAAGATAATGATTATACTAAATCATCCTACCATTCATTCTACGCATATACACGCTAACATCCAGACTAAATTATCACATCATATACAAAAACAAACATCAAACCATGCACCGCCTTATCATAAGACTAGAAGTGGTGACTTAGCCTAATTTGTGTGCCATGTAAGGTTTGTGTGGTATGCTTAGCTAAGCTTTAAGGTTAGGATTTACTAAGTGTGAAAAAGGTTCAACTTAGAAGGGTGGTCTCATTTAAGCTGTTTAGTTGATGTGGGTTAATTTTACTTGATTATTTGATGTGATTTGAATGAACCTTAATTACTAAAGGTTGTAAAGAGAGGAAAAGAGAAGAGAACTTCTCTTTCTTCCCTACCTTAAGTGATTTCTAAGGTAGATTCATTAATGATTTTTGTTTAGTGAATATTTTATTATGTATTTTAATTAATCATAAGTTTAGAAAAGAAAGAGAAGCATTTTAAGATTAAGTAAAATGAATTACTATCACAAAACACACAATATTTATTTCTTTCCCACATGTGTATCACATGCATATGAATGGATCCTAAGCATATCTATACATACAAATGGGAATGTTTAGCATACTTTATGATGAATGCTAAGTGAGTTACTTAAGAAAAATTGAATGCTTTATGACGCATGATTTCCATTAAGTAGAAAAAAAGGTTTTCTTGTCCATTTTTTACATGCACACATGTATGTATGAAAGGCATAAGTGAGTGATGCACATTGTTAACTAGGGTGTAAGGTACAAACTTACTTAGGGCTACTTAAAGCTCACAACCAGGGGTTGTCAGACTAATATACCACTTTTCTTAAATACAAGCATATGTACAAAAGAAATGAATGGAAAAGAAAGATACAAAAGTTTGTATTTGTTTTATTTGATTTGTTTATGCAATTTATATGTGTGTGTGGATGTCCTTCTTTAAGTAATAGCAGAATGAATAAGAATGGAGTTAGGCAAGTGTTATGTCTTTTTCAAATGAACTATATACTTTGACAAATCTATTCAAAACTATGCTAAAAGAAAAGAGAAGGAAAAGTACACTTGCACATCTTCATATTTATATCCACATGCAAGCTTATAAATAATTATAAGTAGCACACTTTCAGTTTTAGGTATTTGATTTATAGATTTTGAAAATAGATTTGAATTTAATAGTGATAATAGCCACTCACATTTTTTACTTTAGCCAAAATATGCAATTTGACATAAAGAAAATATTTCATTTTGAATTTGATTTTAGAAAAGCATGAATGTATGAAACTCATATGACATACACATTTAGCATGCTAGGAAAGAAATAAAGTGATGTAAGCATGTAATTTCATTCACTCTAATTAATTCTTAAAGACAAACTTATGAAGTAAGATCATTTAAAGAGAATCAAAAGTTATTTAAAGAGACTTTCATTTTATTTTGAGTTTGATTTGAATTAGGAAAGTGTGAGAAGGTTTACTGGTCCTTACACATTCCCACATGTGTATGTATTGATTTTAGTTTAATTTTTAGGTGATTAGATTAATTTTATGCTTTGGTTAAGTTAATGTGTAGATTAAGTTCATTAATTACCCCTTACCAATACCACTTTAACATATTTAATCAAATAATTATGAGCCAATGTATAACATAAAACCACAAGGAATTTAAATAGCAATTCATCCTAGGAAAGAAAAGTACTTAATTCAATTGGCTCATAATTAATGATTAATTAAGCTAAAGGGTTTAATTTAAGTACTTTCATAACCCTTCCCACACATATGGGTTGGATTTTGATTTTCTTAAGCTATTTAGGTTATTGAACACCTAAGCATCTACCCAAGATGAATTAGTTTAGGTGATTAAGTTTATGGATTAATTTTTATTTTGAGAATTTGATTTGATTAATTAAGTAGATCATTAGTGGATTAACCCTTAATTATATTTGAATTAAAGAAGAAAGGGGATTTAGGGAATAGCTTAAGGAAAATATCCCAAAATCATTCCATAAACATCCTAATCACTTAAACAATATTTAATTATCTTAATCAAGGAATTAAACCACTGTTCACATGCTTAATTAACCTTAATTACATTAAGAGAGTGATTAGGGGTTCATTAATTAATTGTGATTAACTCATTAATAAATTCAAAAAATTAGGGAGGTAGAAGTCATCCCACCAAACATGCAGAAGTTTGAATTAATTAATGAATTCATTAAGAGTAATTATGGTTATTAAGTTTTTAAATAAACCCTAATTAAGTAAAATCTACTGTTCAAACTCAATTAGAAACTAATTTATTGGATTTTCCTCTGAATTATCTTTAAAATGAACCTGGGTTTGTATTTTTTGAATTTTTCTACAATTAGTTATGAATTTAGGAAGTTTTAGTTGATTTAAGTGATTTTTATGAATTATGTTAATTTATTTTATTAAAATAAATCATTTGATACTCAAAATTTATTATCTTTTACTCCAAAGGTCATTTTGACTTGAAATGTTTATGATAGGTGTATTTTAACATTAATTTTAATCTCTAAAAATTTTAACTTAATCTGATATGTATTTTTTAATTTAATTAATAAATTTTTATTTTCACTAAAACTCAAATTAAGCTCAAAATATTTAGTGAAATTTGGGTGTTTTGGGTTTGTTGGATTCCTCTTGGAAAGATGAATCCAACGAGCCATTGTTTACAATTTTTGGTTAGGTATCTTATTTTCTATGAATTTTTGTATTTAACATTTAAAATTTTAAATGGCAAAAGTCATGGTATTACAGTATGCAATTTGGTGGCACGCGCATGCCACACGGCGCTGAGCAATTGGTGCGCTGGCGACAGCGGAAAGACCAAGGGGTGAGAGTGACACGCGATGATCGGACCATCGATCATCGACGGATATCATGATCGCATGATCGCATGATTTGAGCCATCCATCGCAACCGCGGATCGATGATCCAAATTGCAATCCAAAGGCCGCTGATCAAGCGTCCGATCCCACGAACCGTGAGATCGAACGGTGGCTATTGCTCGTTAGTGGTGAATAGTGAAATCAAGGCTATTTTTGGAAAGATGAGAGATTCTAAGTGAAAACTTGTCCAAATGGACTCATTTTCGTGTCGATTCACATCAAAAAAATTCTATTTTCTAATTGAATGATTTAAAGTAAAATAGTGGGATTATCTTGGGTAGATTCCTAAAAATTACGTGAAAAATATCACAAATGAAAAATCTTAAGGCCAGTTACCCTTTTTCAAAGTTACCTTACTGGGGTTAATTTTCGATGGTGGTGATGACTCGAGCACATTGTCGAGTAAGGGAAGAGGCCTTGTAATGAGCTTGGATCTTCTCTTTCACATCGAAATGAAGTTTCCTCCAGTGATCATCATTTCCTCATCAAAATCCCTTTAGTTTTGGAGTATTTCTCTCCAAAATGAAGTGGGGGTGATTGCTAATTGCTTTATTAGCTCTAGGAGAGGGAGAATGAGAGGAATGAGTGTTTGCTTCAGCCACTAATGCCTGAATCAAAAGTGAATGAAAATGAACCTTTTCTTTAAAATTTTGGCTCCAAACTCTTGTCATTTAGCTTGGGGTGGTTGGGAATGGAAGAGAATCATCCTAGGTGGCTCCCTAAGGTTGGCTAAGGCATGGAAAGTGGCTGCCATGAAGGACAAATGGGTGTCCTAGCCAAGGAGAGGTGGGAGTCCTTTATGCCAAGTGTTTCAATGGGAGAGGTGAGGTGATTTCACCTCTCCATGAGTCATGGTTGTCCCAACCACATCTTGGGTCAAAAAACTATTATCCTTGGTGCATATGTGGACCAATGGATGAGTGCAAAGTGGCCAAGGAAGAGAAATGACCACTCGAAAAAGTGTCTTTTCTCATGGAATGCCCTTGACCCAAGGTCAAAGTGGTCATTTGGCATTGAATTTAATTTGAACAAATTTGAAATGAGCCCAAAGTAAGCTGGACCAAATTTCATATCATTTGAAGTTCATTTGGTTTAATTTGAGTTAATTTGACCCATTTGGGTCAAATCGGGTCAAAATGGGTCAGGTTGACCAATTGGTCAAATTGGGTCAAACTAAGAGTTAGGTCAAGTTTAAATGACTGTTTGGAGTATATTGGTTTAATTAGTTTCAATTAGTTTGATTTAATTTGGATTTTGGCCAATTAGATTCTTTAGGTCAATTTGGGCTAAGTTGACCAATTTGGCCCAATTGACCAAATTGGCTTGAATCATGGCTTACTTTAGGTTTGGTTGATCATTTGGAATATGTTGCAAGCTTTGATTTCAATCAATTTTGGTTTGATTTGATTTTGGCTTGCTTTGACCTTTTAGGTCAAGTTGGGTTCATGGTCAATTGGGCTAGGTTGGGTCTAGTTGGCCAATCCAATTGATTTAATTAAGGTTTCAAGTTCAATAATTAATTTGAGTAAACTTGAGCCATTGTAAATCAATTTGGTTTAGTTGCAATTTGGCTAGTTTCATATGGGTTAAAGGGTTGACTTGAATAGGCTAGGTTGACTTGGTTTGACCTAATTCATTGACAATTGATTAACCTATGATCAACAAACATGACATGAAGTTTGGATTAGCTTAACTCACTTTGATTTGAATTGAATTGGATTTTGATTCATGGGTCAAATTGGCCACTTTGGGTCAAGTGAGCCAATTGGTTTGATCAAGGATTGATTCAAGTTTAGTTAAACTCACATATAGATTTATGATTGAAATATGAATCCATTTGAAAGAGATTTAAAGTCAAATGGGTTTTGATTCATTTGCCAATTTTAAGTTCAAAGGATGAACATGAGTTTGACTTGGGTTTGATTTTTTAATTTAGTTTTGGTTTGAGGATTGAAGTTTATGTTTATATTTGGAATCATGATTATAATATTGATTGAATCATAAAGAAAAATCTAGGGTTTGGCTTGATTGGAGTTTGATTCGGCTAAGTTCAACAATTTGACTTGAATGGCTTAGGTTGGATTTTGGTTGAATTTGAGTTTGAGTTTTGAATTTGGTTTTAGATATTTGAATTTATATTTCATTTATATTTGTGAATGTAAATGAGAATATAAATGGGTTATGTGAAAATTTCTTGAATTTGATTTGATTTGGATTTGATTTGAGCTAAGTCCACAAGATAGAATCAAAGGGCTTAGAAAAATTTTTTGGAATTTTAAATTTGGATTTCAATCATGGGTTTCGATTATTTTGAATTGATTCATGATTTGAGAAAATCCATTGAAATTGATTCAAGGTTTGATTTGGAGTTGAAGTTGATATGAGTTTGGAGTTGATTTGAATTTGACTTGAAGGAAGGAAGTGAGTAGATGGTTCAAGTTATAGGGTAGGCAAATTTTTTCTAACACCCCTAAGGCATGACCTATTCCTATGGCTAACTCTTCTAAGTCTCTAGGGTTAGGTTAGTGTTCACCTAATTACTAGAAGTGTCTTAAGACTAAGGAACTCTTAGTGTCTAAGAGAAGTCCTATGTCTAAGATGGAGGTTGAGAGCTCATTGTAAAATGAGGTCAACAAAGTTTAATGTGTGGTGTGACAAGGTACACCGCACATATTGGTGTTGATTGAATGATCAACAATACCGAATGATCATAAGCACTAGCAGAAATGATCTACTCCCAACCCAAGGTGTAGAAGGAATCAAGAGCTTAGTGTAATGTGACTCTACTCATGTCAAAGACATAAGAGAGGGAAGGAGGAATTCACTAGGGACAGAGTATGTGAACATTTCACAAGGGAAAAAGGTTCAATTTATTTGTTGAGGGATGAGAGGTTTGATTTAATTTGAGTCTCACTGGGGAGAGATTGATTTGATTTATTTAATTTGTTATGATTATTTTGATTTGATTGACTCCACTGGGGGAGGTTGATTGGATTTGTTTTGTTGAATTTATTTTGTTATTGTTTGACTTGAGGGAGGAGGGTTGAATTTGTTTCATTTTTAATTTGGATTAGATGACTGCGGATTGTAGAGTAGGAGTGGTGGCCTTGGGCTAACTCAGATTTTCTAATCCAAAGGGGTAGTCTACCAAACACATAGTCAGACTAGCCAACCAAAGGGGTGCATTTCCATGCATAGCTTGGGAAGAAAGCATTGTACTAACATCCTCAAAGAAGTGGGGTGATCCATTGGCAAGATTGAACCCAACCTAGCTAACTATTATTGAGTGAATGCCGGGGACTTAGATCATCGATAGTCAAGAGTAATTTCATTTCAATTATTTTGATGGATCCCATCGGATGGAAGGTAGGAGCTATGGTGGCCTTGAGCAAACTCAGATTTACCAATCTAAAGGGAAAAGTCTATCAACCACAAGGTAGGACTGACCAACCAAAGGGGTTTCATTTGGTATGCAATGTTCAAGTTAGGAAGAAAGCGCGGGGACTCACATCTTCCAAAATAAGGAACCACTAGGGTGATCGATTGCTTTGGGCAACAAATTGAACCCGACCTAGGGCTGACTATTGAGTGAATGTCGTTGGGAGACTTAAATCAGCTCAAAGATAGTCAAGGATTAATTTCATTTTTTAAATTTATTTTGATATATTCTGTTAGTTTTGCGATGCATCATACTGAGAAGGAGCTTATATTAGCCTAAACTATCTGAAAAGGAGGAGTAGCTTCCAGATGGGAGAACTATCCACCAAAGGAGTGCCTTTCGGTTTGCAATGATCAATTTAAGGGAAGAAAGCTGGACTCACATCTTCCACTACAAAAGACCAGGTGATTGATTTAGGCAACAAATTGAACCCACCTAAGGTTTCTGCAATCATGCTTGAAAGAATGCATCATAATCTTACATCTTTTAAAGCTGAATAACTGCTTGGGTAACCTGCTTGTGGAAAAATAGATTGAACCCGACCTAAGGGTGACTATGGAGTGAGTACCGACCCAAGGATTTATCTCAACTCAGGTAGTCAACAATTCTTATAAGGAGTTCTGCTGACACTGCCTTAGAGATAAGATGCCTGCTTGGGAAAAGGGGCCCTTTGGGGGGCTTGAATTCCTAATCCACAAGCAAATTAATTTATTTATTTTATTTATTTATTTATTATAGACCTTGTTAGTTTGCGAGGGATCAAACTGAGAAGGAGCTTATATCAGCCTAGACCTATCTCAGATTTACTGAACCAAAGGAGAATCTGCGCATCCGCTGAATAAATTCTTCAATCACATGGGTGGTTACTAGGAAAGGGGGACTATACAATCCAAGAGTAACCCGGGTAGTGTCTAAATGGGGACGCAAAGGATGTGATCCAAATAGAATGCCCACAGAGAGAGGGGTCGCTAAAGGCTTAATGCAAAACCCTGAGAGGATGACATGGCTAGTCATATATCAAATAGGTATTCGGTGGCCAACTCAAGGAGAAAGCATGGGGGCTCACATCTACCAAGGGTGGTGTATCCACCGAGTGAGTTGTTATAAGCATAGCGAACATCAAGCAACCTAAGGTGCCCGTCGATTTGTAGCAATCAGCCTAAGAAGAAAGCTTGGGGACTCACATCCTCCTATAGCAGAACTAATTGCTGGGATAGTCTATCTTCAGCTTGACAGGTGCCATCCGACTAGGGTGACTATTGAACGAATGCCGTTAGAGGACTTATATCAACTCAAATGTACTCAAAAGGAAAGGAGCCTCTGGGGGACTTATTCTAGACCTCAAAAATACTCGACCTAGTTAGACCATGATGATTCATTCAAGAAGAAAGCTCGGAGACTCACATCTTCTTAAACAAAATCAACATGATGTAGCTTACTGGCTGGGCAGTGAAGTCTACCATACTAATATGACACTCATTGGTTTGCACTGATCAAGTTAAGAAGAAAGCATGGGGACTCACATCTTCCAAATAAGTGACCACTAGGGTGACACACTAGCGAGGTAGCATGTAGATCCGACTTAGAGCAGCTAATGAGTGAGTGTCACATGGAGCTTGCTCCCACATCAAAAATAGCTTGAGATAAAAGATATGTATTTATTTTTGTGTTTGTGTTAAAGGGAATAAGATGTTGCTCGGGTTCTCTCACACCTATTCTAATAGCGTCAAGAAATGTGTTTGTTTGTGTTTGTGTTGTGAGAGAGGGATGGGATGCCGCTGGGGGACTCTTACACCTACCCTAAACACATCATGGTGATTTGCAAGATAAGAAAATAATGCTTGGAATGAAGAGAAGATTTTGATGAATTGTAATGAAATTTTTGTTGATTGATAGAATTATTTTCAAACATGATTTTTCTGGGTAATATTTCTTCAAATAGAGCCCATTAATTGAAAGCATCGAGTGTTCCCCTTTACAATCAATAAGTTGATAAGATCCTCCTTGGTAGGCCTTCTCTATGATATAAGGGCCTTCCCAAGTGGGTTCAAACTTGCCTCCCATCTTTCGATGGGCAACAATTGGTCTCCTTATAACAAGGATGAGCTCTCCTACTTGGAAAGTTCTAGAGCGGACCAAATCATTATGAGCTTGAATCATTTGAGGTTTTGGTATGCCCTGAGGCGTCTCTCCTTCCATAGTGGTTTAAACTACTTTCCATCCTTTGAAGCACCAAAGTAGGGTTTTTAATGATCAGAAGTGGAATCTTTATTTGGAAAGTTTTGAGGTAGATTAACTTTAAAAGAGTTTAAACCATCTATATTCAATGTTGATTAAAGTCTTTCTTCTCTTGGGTTGAACCTTGGAGGCTGCATCTTTGATGTCACTTCAATTTCTTTTGAATCCATCTTTGTGATCCCATGATGCTTTACTTCAAGCCTCAGAGACTCTCTCAAAGTTTTCCTAGTTATATGTTCTAAGGGATTCATCCTAAGACTATAGCGTCATTACCAATTGAAGACAATTACTCATATCATAAAGATGGTCTTTCTATTCCCTGGTGATTAGAGAAAGGCATGACCTTATAGCAATAAACTCAGATGGAAATGATAAATGCAAACAACTTCTCATCCTCTGGCATCATTTGACCCATCCTTGAATGTGGAGGCTGTATGCGAAGAGATTATATCTGTTGTCGAATTTGAAGTAGGAAATATGGATGCCTAACTAAAATTTTCTGAATCGATGCATGTGTGAATTTGAATATCCTTCATTTTTGACTAGGAATGATAGTATCTTTCTTCTTTAATAAGGTTGACTTTGAACTTTGATCTTCTTCTTGATGTAAATGTTCACTTCAAAAGTTTGCAAAGTGGGAAGGGCAATAGGTTCAATTGAGTTTTTAAACTGCTTACCATTAGAGATGTATTAAGCACTTCATTATGATCTTAAGTAAAGCAATCTTTAAACTACAAAAGTAACCTAACCAAGTCATTGGTATTTTCTTTTTGATTTATCATATACGGATGTTGGGAGGGTGGGTGGACTACCTTTATGTTCTAAGGTTAATCTCTTAAAACTCATTAATTGAAGATTTAATTTTCTTCTCAACTTTGGGAGTGCATCCCCTACTTGAGAGTCTTCAAAATTCTTTAAGCAAAGTAGGTAGACTAGGCAAAAGATGATCTTATTGCTCCATTTGAAGGTTTGTCTATAACTACTGAATCTTCTTTTTAATTTGAAGGAAGAAATATGAAGTGAAAATTTGATATCTCATAATACATATATGTGTTTTTTTTTTGTTAGAGGTTAAGAGAAACCCTTAACTTCCAATCCTATAATAATATCATGAGATAGTAGAATCAGAGTCAATGTGCTCACATACCTACTAAGTTTCTAGCCATATCATACATGAATCTTCCTTCTAGATCATTTTTTATTGCTATCTCCTCCAAAGACTTATCAAAAGTAAATTCAAAACTTATTTTGTATATTCTTTTTATTTACACCTCATCCACATGATTCATCTTTTGGATTCCAAATTAAATGTGCATTATTGGTGCTCTACCTTTCCTCTTTTTCTTCTTTTCTTTCTCTTTTCATTTCATTTTCTTTTCTCTTTTCCTTTCTTTTCTCTTTTTTTTTCTCTTTTGAGTCTTGGTTTGTATTGTGTTCTTTGGAGGAGAATTCTTGTCTTTCTTTTCCCTAGAATGTTCTATGTTGAGTATGACTTGAGGAGGTTGCCACTAACTGAGCAAAGAAGAATCAGGTTAAGCTCTAACCGAACACTTCTCTTTCTCCTTAGAAATGGTGAAGATGCACCCATTATTTAGATTAGTGGGCAACCTTCCAAAATAGATTGAGATCTTTATATTAACCTTCAAAATAGTTTGGTGTACTTATTTTAGATTATAAGGTGTATTTTAAGAAGGTTTTAAAATTTAATTATTTCCAATGACTGGTTTGCTTCTTCCTATGGTGTTGATCAAAGTTGTAAGACCCTGCCACTGCAATAATTGGCTTTTGTGATATCTTCTAAAAGTAAGGTAGAATTGATGTCTACCTACTCTTTTATAGTGCCCAAGGTGTCTTCTATCAAATTTGATGACTCTATCTCTTTATTGATAGTGGCACCCCAAAAGTTTTAGGATGGGAGTGTTACTTCTTGTGTTGGAATCCTTGAAGACATCAAGTCCATCAGTACCGCTATTTTATGGATCACGATCATTATTATGATTATCATTTTGAGAGTTGTCTTCTTTTGGGAATTAGGATTAAAGTTATTTGAGTCATACCTATCTGGAATGGATAAGACATACTCAAAAATCCTTATTAATCCTGTTATTGGTTCTTGAAGGAGCTTTTACGACCTTTCTCCTTTAGTGAGGGAAACTCAAAATCAAACTGTAGGTCAAGCTAGGGAAGTGGCTTCTTGCCTGCCACCTCTCCACTAATGGTCGTGAGGACTGGAATCTCTGCATTGTTGGAAAGAGAACCATATAGGCCTTTTCTCGAATGTTGTTGATTTGAATTATTAACTTGATTTGATTGTTGGATTGGAACCCTCATTTTAACATATTTGGGTATGCTAAATGGAGTTCCAAATATTGGAGAGATTTTGAATTTCTAGAGGAGAGACCTCGAATTTGACTTAAGTTTAGAACCCACATTCAATAAATTTGGATATGTTGAATGGGGTTTAAGCATTTTGGAGAGACTTTTGATGCTTCCATTAGTTCATATTTGAATTTGATTTTTGTGTTTGGGACCCTTCATTTAACAAATTTGAGTATGTTAAAGTAAAGGGTCAATTGATTTTGTTTGGATTTGTTATTTTGGAATTCGCCCACTTAGAAAATTTAGGTATGCTAAGTGAGGTGTTTGAAAATAATTTTTTCTTCTCTTTCTTGCTTATTTTTGAATCATGAGTGAATTTGAAAAATGGAATCTTCACTTAGCAAATTTGAATATGCTAAATGAAGAATCCAAGTGTTTTGTTGTTTTTGAAAAGAGGATCTCTACTTAGCAAATTTAGATATGCTAAGTAAAGGATCTATTGTGATTGATTTTGTTCTCTTGATTTTTTTAGAAAGAGGATTTCTACTTAGCAAATTTAGGTGTGCTAAATAGGAGATCCAAGTGTGCTTTTGTTTTGATTTTGTTGAAAGGGATTCTTAGCAAATTTAGGTATGCTAAGGAAATCCAAATGTGTTTCATTTTGATTATTTTGAAGAGAGGATCCTTAGCAAATTTTGATATGCTAAGGAAATTCAAATGTGGTTTGTTTTGACTTTTGTTGATTTTTGAAAACGGGATCCTTAGAAAATTTAGGTATGCTAAAGAATTCCAAGTTTGTTTCATTATTTTGATTTTTGTTTGAAAAGAGGATCCTTAGCAAATTTAGGTTTGTTAAGAAAATTCAAATGTATTTTTATTTTGAAAAAGAGGATTTTCACTTAGCAAATTTGGGTATGCTAAATGAAAGATCCAAATGTTGTTTTATGTTTTGAAAAGATGTTTATTGATTTTATCTTGAAAAGAGGATCTTCACTTAGCAAATTTGGGTATGCTAAATAAAGAATCCAAATGTTATTTTAATTTTGGAAAGATGATTGTTAATTTTGATTTTTGAAAAGGTGTTTGTTGATTTTATTTTTGAAAAGATGATTGTTGTTTCTTATTTTGAAATGAAATCTTCATTCAATAAAGTGAGTATATTGAATGGAGATATTCATTTGTGCTTTTGGAAAAATATGATTGTTTAGTTTGATTGAAAATGAAAACTTTAATTCAATAAATTTGAGCATATTGAATGGAAGTGTTCATTTGTGCTTTTGGAAAAATGTGATTGTTGATTTTGATTGAAAATGCAAACCTTCATTCAATAAATTTAAGTATATTGAATGAAAGTGTTCATTTGTACTTTTGAAAAATGTGATTGTTTATTTTTATTGAAAATGAAACCCTCATTCAATAAATTTGAGTATATTAAATGAAAGTGCTCATTTGTGCTTTTGGAAATTTTGACTTTTAATTTTTAATTGAAAAATGTAAACTTTCTTTCAATAAACTTGAGTACATTGAATGAAATTGTTCATTTATGCTTTTAGAAAATATGATTATTGATTTTAATTTTTGGAAAATGAAGTCCTTATTTAATAAATTGAATAAGGAAGTTTACTTGTGCTTTTTAAAAAGAATGTTTTGGATTTTTTTTTTAAGATCCTACATCTAACAATCATGAAGATCGTTAGATGAGGTTGATTTGCAAAATTTTTGAAAATATTTTATAATGTATTTTGAAAAAGTACTTTTTGGAAAGATGATATTTTTTATAAAAGGATTTATTCTTTCTTTATTTTTGGAATGAAACTTTCCTTACCATAGAAATAGTAAGGAGGAAGTCTTTAGTTATTTTTTTATTAAATTTTTATTTTTACCTATTGGGGAACCCAATAGGGGTTTTAAGACCCACATGAAATGAGGTCCTAAAACTTAAAGATGTTGCCTAGCTTAGCTTAAGGATGAAATAAACTAAGTGCTAATGGAAAAGAAGGATAGTCTCAGATTCATATAAAATACAAACTCACTATCAATACTTGAGGACAACGATCATTTACCAAAGATGGAGAGAGGAACTTCCCCAATGGAATTGCCAGAAAAATCTATGATGAAATATTCCTGCCTTCATCTATCCTCTTGAAGAGGATAAATGAAAACAAAAATATACACCTTTTGGTTTGGACACCATGTAGATCCATGGATGTTCTTATTAGGGTGATCAAGTACGACATTGAGGAGAGGTGTACTATCTCAAAAGATAGAAGTCACCACCTTACAATGGTCACCTAAAAAAGGACTCCTATGGCTGTGGGTCTTCATATGTACCAGAGATTCTTCCCCTACTTTACATGAAAAAGTAAAATAGGGTTTATTTTAAATCGGGTTTGTTAAGTTCTCTACAAGGGCAATCCCCCATAGTTAATTACATATTAAGGAAGGGGATTCGAATACTCTCGATTAAGGTAAATGATCTTTGTTTCCAAAGATTTCAATAAGTAGGACTATCAATCGATTAGTTTATTTTTGGTAAATCAAGTGGGATCAATCAAGAGGAGGGAGTTCTTATCAAAGCCAAATGGAGGTGAGTAGGGGATGTTTAGGATACTAGGAAACCTAGTAAACATCCCAAACTATCCTATGGTTAGGCTTTACATTTTTGAAATTAAATTAGTTATTTGAGTTGAATTTTTATAAGAAGTTTAGGGCTTATAATTTCACATAATAAAGTTATAAAAATACCTAAGAGGTGAGGATTTATGCTTATTGCCCATAGAAGGGAGAAGCAACGTCAGAACCTAAATCTAGGGAGCTTTGGTGAGAGCCAAAATCATGACCTAAATATAAGGCAAAAATGGGTATTCGATTTGCCTCCAGAGAGACAAATCACCCTTTGGACTTATTTGCACGGGGTGGCAACTAACTCCTCCTATGATTTTAAATTCATGTAGGCAAGTCATATGTTTATGCAAGATAGCAAGGTTATTACTTATTTTAGAAAGAGACTAAGTCCTTAAACTCACTCCCTAAGAGACTAGATCATGTAGGGCATGAAAAATGACCTAGATGTAATGCAAAACATATTACATTTTACTTTCATTTTTAGACAATCATTTGACTCAGGCTTATAGGATTCATATGCCTAATGCATAAGAAATAAGATTATGGGCCAAAATCAATGAGAAGGGGAGGTGTGTTTCCACCATGCCTCTCAAAGGTCAAGCCAAGTTCTCTAACAAAGATGGAAGCCCTCTAATCAATAGTGAAATAATATATTTTTATGCATGATGTTAGAAATGAAATGCTTATCCAACTAAGGGATTGCTAATTCTTTTATATTGATTTTAACTTAGGCTTTAAATGAGGTTATGAGTTATTTATTATTAATTTTGAGTTGATTAATTTGGTAGAAGATTTATTTTTTCCTAATATCCTAATCGTCATCCAAGCCATACATCAAAGAAAGGAAGAAACTAGGAAAATATGTCATTTCTAATGCACAAGCTAAACAAAACATCAAACATTTTATAAAGCTAACGTAAAAGAATAAATGGCATGTTTGGTCGGGCACCACCGCATAAATCCAAAAATAAATTGGGTAGCCGAGCTCTACCCTTATACAACCCGGATTACAAATGAATTAATTAAAATTATGCAAGGAATTCATTTTATGGGGGCCTTCATTCTTCATTTCTTCATTCTTTTTTTCTTCTTTCTTCTTTCTTCTTTTGGTTCCTTATTTTGGATGGTTAGAATGTGGATACTCCAAAGGCTTCACATGGTACATAAGATGTGATCTTATGACCAATGCTCATCCTAATCCCCCATAACAATCATTCCAAAATCCTAATTATGAAAGTACATGAAAAGAAAAAAAGAAGAAGTAAATTTAAAGTAGATTCATTAATGATTTTTGTTTAGTGAATACTTTGTTATGTATTTTAATTAATCCTAAGTTTAGATTTTCTCTAAACTAACCTATTCAAAAATAAAGGAATTTTAATATTAAGTAAAGTGAATTACTATCACAAAACACACAACATTTTATTTCTTTCCCACATGTGTATCACATGCATATGAATGGATCCTAAGCATATCTATACATATAAATGGGAATTTTTAGCATACTTTATGATGAATGTTACTTGAGTTACTTAAGAAAATTTGAATGCTTTATGATGCATGATTTTCATTTAGTAGAAAAGAGATTTTTCTTATCCATTTTTCACATGCACACATGTATGTATGAAAGGCATAAGTGAGTATAGTGTCATTGTTAACCAAGGGTGTAAGGTACAAGACCTACTTAGGGCTACTTAAAGCCTCGCAACTTGGGGGTTGTCCAGACTAATATACCACCTTCCTTAAATACAAGCATATATACAAAAGAAATGAATGGAAAAGAAAGATACAAATGTTTGTATTTGTTTGTTTGATTTTTTTTGCAATTTATATGTGTAGGTGTGGATGTCCTTCTTTAAGTAATAGCATATGAATGAATAGGAATAGAGTTAGGCAAGTGTTATGTTCTTTTCAAATGAACTACATACTTTGTCAAATCCTATTCAAAACTATGCTAAAAGAAAAGAGAATGAAAAGTACACTATGCACATCTTTATATTTATATCCACATGTAAGCTTACAAATAATTATAAGTAGCACACTTTTAGTTTTAGGTATTTGATTTATAGATTTTAAAAATATTTTTGAATTTAATAGTGATAATAGCCACTCATATTTTTTACTTTAGCCAAAACATATAATTTGACATAAAGAAAATTTTCATTTTGAATTTAATTTTAAAAAAACATGAATGTATGAAACTCATATGACATACATATTTAGCATGCTAGGAAAAAAATAAAGTGATGTAAGCATGTAATTTCATTCACTCTAATTAATTCTTAAAGACAATCTTATGAAGTAAGATCATTTAAAGAGAATCAAAAGTTGTTTAAAGAGACTTTCATTTTTGTTTTGAGTTTGATTTGAATTAGGAAAGTGTGAGAAGGTTTGCTGGTCCTTACACATTCCCACATGTATGTATTCTTTTAGTTTAATTTTTAGGTGATTAGATTAATTTTATGCTTTGTTTAGGTTAAGGTGTAGATTAAGTTCATTAATTACCCCCATACCACTTTAACATATTTAATCAAATAATTATGAGCCAATGGATGACATAAAACCACAAGAAATTTAAATCAGTAATGCATCTTAGGATAGAAAGGTACCTAATGCAATTGGCTCATAATTAATGATTAATTAGGCTAAAGGATTTAATTTAAGTACTTTCATAATCCTCCCACACATGTGGGTTAGATTTTGATTTCCTTAAGCTACTTAGGTTATTGAACACCTAAGTATCTACCCAAGATGAATTAGTTTAGGTGATTAAGTTTTGGATTAATTTTTTTTTGATAATTTGATTTGATTAATTAAGTAGATCCTTAGTGGATTAACCCTTAATTAGATTTGGATTAAGAAAGAAAGGGGGTTTAGGAAAGAACTTAAGGAAAATATCCCAAATTATTTTATAAACCTCCTAATCACTTAAATAATATTTAATTATCTTAATCAAAGTATTAAACCACTATTCACATGCTTAATTAACCTTAATTATATTAAGAGAGTGATTAGGGGTTCATTAATTAATTTTTTGATTAACTCATTAATAAATTCCAACAAAATTAGGGGAGGCAGAAGTCATCCCACTAAACATGCTTGAGAAGTTTACAATTAATTAATGAAGTCATTATAGAGTAATTAAGGTTATTAAGTTTTCACATAAACCCTAATTAAGAAAATAAATAATTCAAACTCAATTAGAAATAATTTTATTAGATTCTCCTCTGAATTATCTTTAAAATGAACTTGGGTTTGTATTTTTTTTTTTTATATACAATTAGTTATAAATTTAGGAAGTTTCAGTTGATTTAAGTGATTTTTATGAATTATGTTAATTTATTTTATTAAAATAAATCATTTGACACTAAATTTTAATATCTATTAATCCGAAGGTTATTTTGACTTGAAATTTTTATGGTAGGTATATTTTAACTTCAGTTTTAATCTCTAAAAATTTCAACTTAATCTAACATGTATTTTTAGTTTAATTAATAAAATTAAATTTTTTTTAAACTCAAATTAAGCTCAAAATATTAAGTGAAATTTGAGAATTTTGGGTTTGTTGAATTTCTCATAGAAAGAAGAATCCAACGAGCTCTTGTTTACAATTTTTTGTTAAGTATTTCATTTACTATGAATTTTTAAAATTTTAGATGATTTAAAGTAATTTTTTAAATCAGAAAAATCTAATTTTTGTATTTATCATAGTGGATGCGTGCGATGTGGCAACACGTGCCATGTGGCACCGCTGATAGGGCACGCATGTGTCAAAGGCTGGAAAGACCAATCAAGCGGGGTAGAGCAACCACGGTTTGATCCGGACCGTTCAATTCGAAATCTAATCGCATTCATTCAGGCTGCATCGATCATCGGCCGCAGTGTCGCGATATGAGCCATTCGATCGCATGAACCACATGATCGGATGGTCTAGATTGCATCAGGTGATCTAAGGGTGGATCAGCGTGATCCGCGTCAATCAATGAATCATGTCAGGGATCGGCGCTTCTCTCCCAATAGTGAAATCAGGGCTATTTTTAGAAAAATGAGGGATTCTAAGTGAAAACATGTCCGAATAGACTCATTTTTGCATCGAGTCACATCAGAAAACTTCTATTTTCTAATTGGGATGATTTAAAGTAAAAATATGAAATTATGTAGGGTAGATTCCTAAAAATTGCATGAAAAATTATCACAAAAGAAGGATCCTAAAGCCGACTACGGTGTTTGAAAGTTACCTCACCAGGGATGATTTTTGCCTGCAATATGACTCGAGCACGCTGTTGAGTGAGGGAAGAGCCCTTGAAATGAGCTTGGATCTTCTCCTTCACATCAAAATAAAGTTTCCTCGGTCATCACTATTGCCTCACTAAATTCCCCTTAGTTTTGGAGTATTTATCTCCAAAATGAAGAGGGGGTTCTTTCCAATGGCTTTGGGAGCTCTAAGAGAGGGAGAATGAGAGGAATGAGTGTTTGCTTCAGTCAAAAGTGAACAAAAATAAACCTTTTGTTTAAAATTTTGGCTCCAAACTCATGTCATTTATCTTGGGGTGGTTGGGAATGGAAGAGAATCATCCTAGGTGGCTCCCTATGGTTGGCTAAGGCATGGAAAGTGGCTATCCTTAGGTGACAGTCCTTTATGCCAAGTGTTCTAATGAGATATGTGAGGTGATTTCACCTCCCCATGAGTCATGGCTGCCCCAACCACTCCTTGGGTCAAAAAATTAGTGTCATTGGTGTCTATGTGGACCAATGGCTGAGTGTCAAGTTGCCAACGAAGAGAAATGACCACTTGGAAAAGTGTCTTTTCTCATGGAATGCCCTTGACCTAATAGCAAAGTGGTCATTTGGCATTGAATTTGATTTGAGCAGATTTGAAATGAGTCAAAAGTAAGTTAGACCAAATTTCATATCATTTGAAGTTCATTTTATTTAATTTGGGTTAATTTGACCCATTTGGGTAAAATCAGGTCAAAATGGGTTCGATTGACCAATTGGTCAAATTGGGTCAAACCAAGAGTTAGGTCAAGTTCAAATGACTATTTCGAGTATATTGGTTTAATTGGTTTCAATAAATTTGGTTTAATTTGGATTTTGGCCAATTTGATCCTTTAGGTCAATTTAGGCTAAGTTGACCAATTTGACCCAATTGACCAAATTGGCTTGAATCATTGCTTGGTTTGGGTTTGGTTTATCATTTGGAATATGTTGTAAGTTTTGGTTTCAATCAATTTTTTTTATTTGATTTTGGCTTGATTTGACCTTTTAGGTCAAGTTGGGTTCATGGTCAATTAGGCTAGGTTGGGTCTAGTTTTCCAATTGGTCAAATTGGGTTTAATTGAGGCTTTGATCAAGTTCAATAATCAATTTGGAGTGAACTTGAGCTATTGGTTGCAATCAATTTAGTTTAGGTTGCAATTTTGCTAGTTGGGTTCATATGGGTTAAAGGGTTGACTTGGTCAACGGGCTAGGTTGACTGGTTTGACCTAATTCATGATAATTGATTAACCTATGATGATCAACAAACATGACATGAAATTTGGATTGGTTTAACTCACTTTGATTTGAACTGAATTGGGTTTTGATTCATGCAGGTCAAATTGGCCACTTTAGGTCAAGTGAGCCAATTGGGTTTAGTTGGCTTGATCAAGGCTTGATTCAAGTTTGGTTGAACTCATATATGGATTTATGACTGAAATATAAATCCATTTGCAAGAGATTTAAAGCCAAATAGGTTTTAATTCATTTGTCAATTTTAAGTTCAAAGGATGAACATGAGTTTGACTTGGGTTTAATTTTTGAATTTATTTTTGGTTTGAGGATTGAAGTTTATGTTTATATTTGAATTCATGATTGCATGATTGATTGAATCATGAAGAAAATCAAGGGTTTGGCTTGATTTGAGTTTGATTTAGCTAAGTTTAAGAATTTGACTTGAAAGGCTTAGGTTGGATTTTGGTTGAATTTGAGTTTGAGTTTTAAATTTGGTTTTTGATATTTAAATTTATATTTTATTTATATTTGTGAATATAAATAAGAATATAAATGTGTTATGAAAAAATTTCTTGAATTTGAATTGATTTGAATTTGATTTGAGCAAAGTCCATAAGATAGAATCAAATGGCTTAGGAAATATTTTTGGAATTTGAATTTGAATTTCAATCATGGGTTTTGATTATTTGAAATTGATTCAAGATTTGATAAAATCCATTGAAATTGATTCAAGGTTTGATTTGGAGTTGAAGTTGATATTAGTTTGGAGTTGATTTGAATTTGACTTTAAGGAAGGAAGTGAGGAGTTAGTTCAAGCTATAAGGTAGCAAATTTTTTCTAACACCCCTAAGGCATGACCTATTCCTATGGCTAACTCTTCCAAGTCTCTAGGGTTAGGTTGAGTGTTCACCTAATCACAAGAAGTGTCTTAAGACTAAGGAACTCTTAGTGTCTAAGAGAAGTCCTATGTCTAAGATGGAAAGGTTGAGAGCTCATTGTAAAAATGAGGTCAACAAAATGCCAATCAATAGGTGTGGTGATTGCAAAATAAATATAAATATTTTACAGTTTCAATCCTCAATGCATAATCCAATAGAATAAGAAATTTTACCCATCTTTAAGTTCAAATTATTCCTTGAGATTGTATATGTTTTAACCTTTTTTTTTGTTTAGTTGGTTTATAAAATTATTTGATGTTATGTTTAATGCTATGTTGCATCGTCATAATTTCTTCATATTTTTATGTGATATGATGATGATAACTTATTCTTCAATTAAAATTACTTTTTTTATTCAAATAACTTATAACCTTTTAAAACAATCACTTTATTCTTATATAAAATAAGATAATAAAAGAAGACATACCTTTGTTAAATGAGATTCTTAATAAAATTAAAAACTAACAACTCATTACAAACAAATAACAAACATACAAGTGAACTCCACTTCACATACCCAAATTTAATAAATGAGAGTCTCATTTTTCAAATCAAATCAAACCATCACAATATCAAACATACAATTAAACTCTATTTGACATACCTAAATTTATTAAATAAGAGTCTCATTTTTCAAATCAAATCAAACCATCACAATATCAAACATACAATTAAACTCTATTTGACATACCTAAATTTGTTAAATAAGAGTTTTTCAAAAATCAAATCAACAACAAACATGAAACACACATTTTCAACCCCATTTAACATATCTAGATTTGTTAAATGAGAGTTCTATTTCTCAAAATCAAACCAACACATTAAAATCAACAATCAATCCATTAAGACAAAAAAAAAAGATTTCAAAATTTTCAAGCATACAATTAAACCTTGTTTAGCATACTTAAATTTGCTAAATGAGGGTTTCAAAATCAAATTCCAACAAAAGAAAACAACAAAGACATTTTCAAAAGTCTCTCAAAAATAATTGAACCCAGTCAACATATCTAAATTTCTTGAATGTGGGTTCCAAAATAAAAATCAAAATTAAATATACAACTCAAGGAAAGTCTCTCCTCCAAATCTCTAAATCTCTCCAATAGTATCCTATTTGGCATATCTAAATTTGTTAAATGAGGGTTCTAATTCAAAAGTCAAATCAAAATTAATAATTCATGGTAAGGGTCTAATTAGTTCTCTCTTCCGATAATGCAGAGATACTAGCCCACATATTTCTCCTCCTCTTCAGTTAGCTTTCACTATGTCTTTTGGAAAGTTGATCTTCTCTTTTGCATCTGGTGTGGATTTGGCCATGGATCAAGCCATACTCATCGGTTCCTCTATCATTAAGTTTGGCCTTGAATTCAAGCAATTCAATGTCACCAACGAGGGACCAGTCCTCACTACTGTCAGGTGAGAGGAGGTGGCAGGGAAGAAGCCACTTCTTCAGCTTGACATGCACTCTGATTCTTTGTTTTTCTCTCTGAAGAGGAAGGTCATTGTGGTTCCCACACCTGTGTTAGTGCTAGTGATAGTGTTGTTTATGCTACCGATTAGTTCATGCAGTTTGCCTCTATAGTTCCGACAGCTAGTACCTCCTCATTGGTTCCCCTTATTTTGAAGGGAAAGGCTATCTTGGCTACTGAGATAGTCTCCCCTATCTTCGAGGTAGGTTCTAGTTCCCCATGCCCACTCAAAGACCCAACACCGCAACAAGAACCATAAGATTAAGCGACAGTATGAGCATGAGGTGAGGCAGAGAGATGAGGCCTCCCATATTGTTGAGGAGGGCTCCCCTCGTGAGACCTCTCCATTCTTGGGTGGTAGTAGGTTCCACCCCCTCTCAACTTCAGAGGGAGAGGAGGATTACCATAGGATCTGCATTATCACCTCCTCCTGCAAAGTATGAGACACCAGCTAGGGATAGGAGGATGTCCTACACTATTCTATAGTCTGTTCTTCATTGAGTCGATAGAGCCCATGGATGCTCAGAGTCCAGTACATTACATGATCTAAGGATCCTGATCCTTAGAGTGTTAGGGATAAGATACATAGAGAGAAGGCCTCCAAGACTAGAGTTACTGCCCAAGTTGGTAAGCGAGAGAGGAGGAGGTTTGCCAGATAGTTGGTGGCCTCCGCTTTGATCGATTTCTCTGATTAATGAGCTGTTAGAGCCAATCATTCTGACCTCATAGTCCTTACTGGTACTGTTAGTCACATGAGGAGATCTCTGAAAAAGAGGCAACCATTGTCACCCGCACTACACCTCTCCGCTCATCGTTCGCCTTCACTAATTCAGGTTCTAGCATCCACCAAGTTTTATGAGCCCCCTTTAAGAGAGAGAGCTTCTTCACTAGTGATCTAGCTACAACCCAAGGATCCCACTCCAAATATTCCACCCGTTAATGTGAGGCGAGCTCCCCTTCTCAACCTCCCACCTCAACTATGGTGAAGAAGGAGTGGCAACCCAAGAGTATCATGGTTGCTCCACCGTCACAGCAATTGGAGGAGGAGAGGGGAGGGGATATGATGGTCCCCACGATAGTTGAGCCAGCCAAGGAGTGCACCCCACCAGCTCTGAGTGTCTAGTGTACAGACTTTATATAGCTTAGTCTAGTAGTCAGTCATTGGTCAGCCTATGTTCTAGTAGAGCAGAGTCGAGTAGATGACCATTCATTAAATGACATTCTAGAAAACTATCATACTAGTTAGACAGATAGTTGGGAGCGATCATTGATCAGGAAGAGGGTAGGGTCAATTTTTACCCTAATGAGGATGACATGTTGGATGACCTAGCAGAAGTTCACATGGTTGATACTCGAGGATCCCTGGATAGGGAACAACATATCCAGGATGGTGCTGTAGTTGAGTAAGGTGACACATCTCACTCAACTCAACACCTCCTCCAGCAACTCAAACAGAAGAATGATCAGATTGATAGAATGGAGAAGAGGGTAGAAGAGTTGATGGAAGTAGTTCTAGCTTTGTAGAACCAAGCCCCAGTTTCCCCGATGGTGGTCGATCGGTTATACTTGGCACATACCTTAGATTATCTTAAGTGCACTCCCATGGATGATAATGCTGGTAATTGCATAGGAGGTCACCAATAGCACCCATGCATGAAAATGACATAAAATAAATGCTCACATAGTAAGGAAGCATTGACATAAGCTCGAGGGAGCTCATATATTCTAAAGGGTAAGCCCTACCCAGAGGAATTTGATGTAGTTAAATACCCCAAGGGTTTTGTGCCACCATCCTTCAAGAGTTTTGATGGTAGTAGGAATCCAAGGCAGCATATTGCACACTTCAAGGCCTGTTATTGCAATGTCGGTGGCAGTGATGCACTTCTCTTCTGGTTATTTATTAGTAACTTAGTAGGTGTTGCATTTGATTGGTATGGCGAACTACCTAATAATTTGGTGAAGACCTTTGTCGAGTTAGAGCATCTCTTCATTAAGAGATTCGTAGGAGCTCAGCAAAGGGTAACTATAGGTGACTCATTGTAGAGAAAAGAAAACCCGATGAGTCTCATGTTGATTACATTCTTAGATGGTGCAACCTGAGTGTGAAATCTGAACCACAGCTGTCCAAGTAACATGCCATTGAGATTCTACTTAAGAATATCCATGGCCTGGTCGCCTTCATGCTTAAGGGCTTCACCATAAAAATATTTGAGAAACTAATCAGTAAGGTGTCTAACCTAAAAAAGGAAGCCAAACAGTTACCCTTTTTAGGCCAATCATCTAAGCCCAAGCTTCATAAGATTTTTTAGAAGAAGCATGGGATAGTTGTGTTAGTGGATAAGGAGAAATAGCCAACCATAGCATAGTTGGAAGGCCCAGTTTAACAGCCTCCACCACCACCTCTTCCACAACTTTAGATGATATACCAGCCACCACTGCTACCACAATGACCACCACCCCTACCACAATAGCCTACTCAATAGTGATATCCATATCCACTACTAGGTAGCTATTTTTCACCTACTCTTGCTAAAAAATTAAGCATGTTATACTCATTTAAGAGGGAGGTAGTCAGGAAGATCTTTAAGAATCTCTTGAAGAAGCTTGATTTCCAGTTACCCAAGCCTAAGAGAATGAAGAAAGTGGGCAAGAGCAATGATCCTAGCTATTGCTCCTACCACCACATGTTAGGCCATGTCTTAGAAGTTTGCATCACTTTCAAGGATTGTCTTGAGCGTGGATAGACTATAATTATCCCTAAGGATAATCATCTAGTTATGTTAGAGTAATCCTTGGGGATACTTCTGATCCTCTTAAGATCAAAGGAGGTTGGGATATTTTTTTTATCCCGAACCTCTAAGAAAATCATCTCTAAGATCAAAAAAATTTCTATGTAGGTTCCTAAAGTAGCTCAAACCTCCAACACCAAGGAAGGTTTACAAGTTGGAAAGGATAACTCGAGGAGGGTGGAAGCCCATCAGCAGTAGTAGCAGCCTTCACTTGCTGGGATGGATCCGTAGCACAACCACCATCCGAGTCAAGCACTCCTTCCACCATTGTAGCTACTACCACCTCTACTAGCTCTTCTTCTACTAGATGGAGCATTATATACATATTAGGGCACCAAACCCCTCACTCCGCTTACTTTACTTGATTTGTCTTATGTACCACCTCCAAAATTAAAGAAATCAATGAAAGCTGATTCCACTTACATTCTCTCTACTTCTTACACTCCTAATTTCATTCTAATTGAAAGCTCTCCAAGTCTAATAATAATAGCTTAAATAGTTCTGATTCATTCCTCTATGAATCAAAATCTGATTTTCCTTCTCTGAATCAATCAAGTTCACCTCTTCAGATTGACTTGGAGTCATCCAACTTTTAGGATCCTTTAGGAGAAGCTATAGGTTTACTTAATGAGTAGGCAGAACTTTACATAAACTCATCATTTCAAGAAGTCACTGAAGTCAACCTCTGTAGTGGCAAAGTTCTACCTCATAGGGTTCCACCTCAGGATAAGGGTAAATAGGTCATTGGGTCCAGTGAGCAGATAGCCCCTCCATAAGATGCTCCACCTATGAATATGCTTATGGAAGGCCAACAAGAAGTTAATTACAATGTCCTAGCACATCTTAGAAAGTTATCAACTAAGTTAAGCATATATGATGCCCTTATCTTATCCAAAGAGATGAGGAAATCTCTAGTCAAAGCTTTGCTCAATCTAGAGATATGCTTAGCTCAGCTGACCACTATTGGATAGGAAGCACACTACTCGAAGGATATTATCATATTTGAGTGAAGATATTTAGCAATAAGACCTACATTATTGTTGGGACAATCAATTGACTCTACAATATTATGAGTCTAAGAACCCTTAACTACTTGAGGATTGCTCTAAACTCTAAAATGAGAGGATGATGTTGAAGGGATTCAATGAACAAGATGAGAGGGTCTTAGGCTCTATAATGTTGCCATTAGAGATAGATGATTGAAAGATTGAAGCCCAATTTCACATAATTGACTCGAATACATATTTGAGCACTTTGCTTGGGAGACGTGGATACATGAGAACAATATGGTTCCATCCTCTTTACATCAGTGCATTAAGTTCATGAGAGGTGGAATCGAGTATTATGTCAAAGGAGATCTCGAACCCTTTGCAGTCCACAAGGTTGAGATATATGAGGATGTACCTACTACCTCCTCCAAAACCAAAAATATATTCTCATGAACTTATTCAAAAACTCTATGAGGGAGAAAAATAAAAAAATAAAAAGAAAAGAAAAAAGTAAAATAGAAAAGAAAACAGGCGAGAAATAGACTCAGACAAGGACGTATAGTCTGAGATTAGATTCCACTCATAGTTCATTACTCCATTCAAACAAGTGGGGAAGATGACCCAACCTCCACTAAGATGAGAGGAAAGTCCAAAGGTAGTCCTGGGGTGGAAGACCTCCATATTTGCCACCACCAAAAGAATTGTCCCAGCTACCAGGAGTACACCTATTATCCATGTAGACTTAGAATCTTGTTCAGAGGATGAGTCCTATATGGTTAGCACACTGGCTAACTCTTCTTGATAGTATATCTCATTGGAGGTGGCACTCAAGCCAGTCAATGATGAAGACTAGATTCCTAAACAAAGTATAAGTGTATCCAAGTCCTCCTTGTCTGAAACTATTATGCATCAGCTAGGAACCTTAGCTCTAACCCCACTTTTCTCACAAAAAGTTGAGGGTTTGGTAGTTAAGGAGGCCCCTAAATAATCCACAACTATGAAGATTCATAAGTTTTTTACTAGAGCTTCATCTTCAAGTTAAGAAGTTGATGTAGAACTTGAGGATGATTCATATAAAGATTTAATAGAATTACCTTTTGATTGGTACTCACCTTGTGTTCATAATTTAGCAAAGAAAGGATTAATTTCACATACATGGTCTAAGCAGGTTGGATTACTTTGAAAGGATATGTAACAACAAATGCAAAATTTCTCAATCAAGACCAAGACTAAGCTTTGGCACGATAGGCCCAATGGACAATGATGATTATTGCTTAGTCATCACCAATCATTTAGAATATGATAAGTTCTTTTCAAATCATATTAACTCATATGAGGAGGTGTGCTTAGAAACTTCAGATGATCCAGATGATTTTTAAGTCAAAGATGCACCACCAGAGTTCAAAGAAGAAATCAAGTCAATGATAGATGAACTCAAAGAGATTAACTTGGGAACTGAATACAATCTACGCACACATACATCAGTTTCTCATTGAATGAAACTAAATCCAATGGCTTAGTTAGGCTACTTACTGAGTTTAAGGATTGCTTTGCATGGAGTTATGAATAGATGCTCGGATTGGCTCTTGATGTAGCGGTTCATAAGCTAGCAATATAGCCCGATGCTAACTCTATCAAGCAAGCTCCTAGATGCATGTGATTAGACTTTGAACAATAGGTCATTTTTTAAGTCATGAAACTAATCGATGTTGGTTTCATCTGGGAGAAAAAATACCCCACCTGGTTGTCTAGTGTCATCCCTAATTAAGAAGAAAAATGGCCAAATTCTCATATGCATCAATTTTAGGGATCCAAATAAGGCATGTCCAAAAGATGAATGTTCACTACTAGTACTAGAGCTGATGGTGGACATTACCTCATCTCATATAGTTTCTCTTTCATGGATGATTCATTTGAATACAACCAAATAAAGATGGCCTCTAAATATAAGAAAAAATATTTCATTTAGAACCTCAATCAAAATATATTACTATAAAGTCATGCTTTTCTGTCTTAAAAATTTTGGTGCCACATACCAGCGGGCCATGACCCAAATCTTCAATGAACTCATTCATCATCAAGTCAAATGCTATGTTGATGATCTCATGATCAAGAGTAAAGAAAAGAAAGACCATCTCTTTGACTTGAGAGTAGTTTTCGAGTAGTTAAGATAATATAACCTTAAAATGATTCCCTTGAAGTGTGCATTCAGAGTACCTTCAAGGAAATTCTTAGTTTGTTGTCCGACACCATGGAATTGAAACCAACCCAAAGAAGATTAAGGTGATATTAAAATGCCACCCCATAAAAGTCTAACTCAACTCATATCATTCCAAGTGCGGTTGGCATATTTAAGATGCTTTATATCCTACCTATCAGAAAGATGACAGCCATTTTCAACACTTATCAAGAAGGATGTCAAGTTTAAGTGGGATGACAAGTATCAGTGTGCTTTTGAAGACATCAAGTAGTATATGATGATGTCACCAGTTCTAGTAGCCTATCTTGGCCAAGCCTTTGATCCTCTACATTGCTGCATTAAATAACTCCCTTGGTGCTTTGTTGGCCCAAGCCAATGACGAAGGGAAAGAGAACGTCTACTACCTCTATCATCATCTAATCCCTACTTAAGTAATTTATCCACCCATTGAGAAGCATTGTCTAGCTTTAATCTTTGCATCCCAAAAGTTACATCATTACATGCTTTCATCAATTAATGATTTCTAGAATCAACCCACTACAATATCTCATGGCATGGACAACGTTATCCGGATGGTTGGCTCATTGGCCCACAATTCTATCACAGTTTGACCTAAATTTGTTCCCTCCATGTGGTGAAAGAATAAGCATTCATGGATTTCTTTTGCCACCTCTGATGATGATCTCCCCGATGAAAAAATCATGAACTTATGGGATACTGGCATTCACTGTTGGGAGATGTATTTTGATGGTGTGGCTTCCTCTCAAAGAGGAGAAGAACCATAATCTACTCTTCTAGGAAAGGCAGGGGTAGGAATAGTTCTCCTAACTCTGGACCGTGATATCATGAGATTCTCATACCATCTATCTGATCCTTGTACCCATAATGAAGTCAAATATGAAGCTCTGATTGCCAATCTAGAGTTAGCCATTTTGCTAAGCATCTAGAACATTAACATCTTTGGGGATTCTCAACTAGTGGTCAATCAAATTGATGGGTCTTATAAAATTCATAAGCCTGGACTCCATCACTACTACAAGTATACAATAGATTTGTTGGCCTAAATTCTAGAAGTGCCCATCTATAAGATTCCTCAGGGAAAAAATGTCATAGCATATACCATATCCAAGCTTGCCAAGAAATTGGTATGTACGGAAGATGAGTCCATATCAATAGAGGTCCAAAAAGGCAAGTCCTACCTCTTACTAATATTGAATGCATCCAAAAATACTCTCTTGAAGGGGAGGTTGTCGTTACCAAAAAGGATGAAGAGCTGGATTGGAGGCAACCATTCATTGATTACCTAAATAAAGGCAAACTACCTGAGAGAAGTCTCAGGCACAGCAGATGAAGCAGAGAGCACTTTCCTATGCCTTTGTGGATGGTGTCTTATGCCAGCGATCCTTCGATCATATATTGTTACATTATTTAGACAAACACGAAGCCCATAAGATCATGACCATGGTACATTTAAGATTACATAGAGCTTACCAATCCAGTCCTAAGATGAAATCCAAAATAAAAAGACTTGGATATTATTGGCTGGCGATGATCACAGACTGCATGGATGTAGCTAGATGATGTCATTAATGTCAAGTACAAGTGATTCTACACCAACCACCCAACATCTTACATCCAACATTGGCCTCATGGTCATTCGAGTGTTAGGATATTGACATAGTGGGTCCGATTGATCCTTCTTCTTCCAAAGGTCATCAGTTTATCCTCACTGCTACCGACTACTTTTCCAAATGGGCAAAGACAATTTCGCTCAGAGAGATCAAAACTCAGCATGTGCTCCAATTTTTTAAGAATCATATCGTATATAGATTTGGGGTACCCACCAAATTATATCTGATAATGGTATTACATTCAAGAGTACCAAAATCAACAACTTTACCTGGAGAGCATAATTGGAAATATTATACCATCTACTATTCGAGGGTGAATTGTTTAACATAAGCCTTCAACAAAACTCTCATCCAAATTCTCAAGAAGACACTTGATAATAATAAATGATAGTGGCATGAGCAGTTAGTTGAAGCCTTGTGGGCTTACCGCACCACCTATAGAACTCCAATTCAATCTACTCCTATCTTCTTAATGTATAGGTCCGAAGCCATTCTACTATTAGAGGTCCAACTCCCATCACTAAGGATAACTATGGGTAGTAAGATCACAATGGAGCATAATGCCAAGTTGTGGCTAGAAGAGCTAGAAGGTTTGGAGGAGAGATGCCTACAGGCATGCCAAAACCTCAAGTTATACAAGCCAAAATGATTCAAGCTCATAACAAGTTAGTCCACCCTAGATCTTTTCAAGTAGGAGAGCTTATTTTAGTTCTAAGAAAACCAATTGTTGCTGATGAGATGGAATTTGAACCCACCCAGCCTTTTTGTAGAAAGCCTACCAAGAAGAATCATATCGACTCATCAACCATAAAGGAGAGTGCCCGATACTTCCAATCAATGGGCTCTACCTAAAGTAATATTATCCATAAAATCATATTTAAAAGTAATTATCATTATGATCAATTCAATCTCTTCAATTGAAAGCATTTTCATCTACGAATCCATCACAATGTTTTTAGCATAGGTGTAAGAGAACCCAAGCGACATCCTATCCTTCACCAACACAACACAAAACATAAACAAACAAACACATATTTTTTATCTCGGGCTACTTTGAGTTGAGATAACGCCCCTAGCGGCCCTCACTCAGTAGCTTCTCTATGTTAGATTGATTCACTACCTAACTAGTGTGTTTCCCTAGTGGTCTTTTTGCTCAGGAGGATGTAAGCCTCCCATGCTTTCTTCCTGGCTTAACTGTTACACATTGATGAGCGCCTTGTTAGTATGGTAGGCTTTACTGCATGGCCGGTAAGTTATCTCATGTTGGCTCTATTTAAGAAGATGTAAGTCTTCTTCACTTTCTTCTTGGACTAGCCTTCGTGCACTGACTAGGTCAAGTATATTTGAGGATTAGGGTAAGTCCCCCGTCGACTCCTTTCCTCCTAACTACTTCAAGTCTGGGTCCAGTCCTTCCTTGGGACTCCCTACTTAGTAGTCACCCTAGGTCGAATAGTACCTATTTAGCTAATGAAATGTCATGATGATCATTTATGTCTATGAAGATGTAAGTCTCCTACACCTTCTTCCTAGATTGATCATCGCACACGGCCGAGTACCTTAGGTTGGCTAATGTTCTCCATGCTAACATCGACCCACCTAGTGGATAAGACTTCTTAGGCAGATGTAAGTCCCTGTGCCTTCTCCTTGAGCCGACCACTATATACCTATAGGATTTCTTTTTCAGGGATCAGGATAACTCCCCTACCGGCACCTCCCTTATGGGCACTCTATTTGGATCATGTCCTTGTGACCCCATCAATACACTACCTGTGTTACTACTGGATTGGACAGTCCCCCTATCCTAGTAACCACCCCTATGGTTAGAAGGTTTCCACTACGGATGTGCAGACTCTCTCTTTGGTTTGGTAAATCTAAGACAGGTCCAGGCTGACATAGCCCCTTCTCAATGTGGTCCATCATACACCAACAAGGTCCATGCAAACAAATAAATAAATAATATATATATTCGATTGTGGATTAGGAGGACACCCCTAGTGGTACATTTTCCCAAGCAGACATCTAGACTTTAGGACAGAGTTATCAAAACTCCCTATAAATCACCTTGCTACTTTTAAGTTGAGGTAAGATCCCCAGTGGCACTCACTCAGTAGTCGCCCAAGGTCGGTTCGATTTATTGTGCATCCAATATATCACCTTAGTGGTTGTTCCAGCTTTGGAAGATATAAGTCCTTGGCACTTTCTTCTAACACAATCATTGCACACTGAAAGGCAACCCTCATGTCGATTAGTCTCACTCTTCGGCTGGTAGACTACCCCTTTAGATCGATAAATTTGAGATGTTCAGGCTGACATAGCCCCTTCATAGTATGGTCCATCACACACTGACAGGATCCATCAAATGAAATAAAACCCAATTAGTCATCATGACTACTCTTGAGTTGAGGTAAGATCTCCAGCAGTACTCACTCAGTAGTCACCCTAGGTTGGTCATCCCGGTAACTATTTTCACTTCGAAGGATATAAGTCCCTACGCTTTCTCCCTAACACAATTGTTGCATACTAAAAGGCAACCCTTAGGTTGGATAGTCTTACCCTTTAGTTACTGGACTACCCCTTTGGACTGGTCAATCTAAGATAGGCCAAGGCCCTTGTGGCTCTTTCTTAGTAGGTCCATCGCACACTGACAGGGTCCATAAATTAAATCAAACTAAATCAAATTCAACCAAACTCATATCCCCAATGGATATGCCTTCAAAACAAATCAAATCAAATCCAATTTAATCTCCCTAGTAGAGTCAAATCACATTCTTCTTTCGAGTGGAACCCAAATCAAACAAACAAACCAAATTCAAAACCAACCTCCCTAGTTGAGTCATGATAAATCAAATCAAAACAAATCCAATCTTGATCCCCATTGGATTCCATATCCAGATATCCAAATCCAAATCCTTTATTGATTTATTCATATCTCACAAATTAAATTTCTCATCCCTGATTCCTTCATGATTCATATCATCTCTTATCCATGATTTCTTATGAATTCTCTATCAATTCATGTGACTAATCTTCATATCCTTGACATGAAATTCTTTCAAATCAAATCTTCTTGACTTTTTTATGCCCTTGGCATGAGATGAGTTACATTGCACTAAGATTGTGATTCTATCTATCTCTTGGGTTTAAGTTTAGGTAGCCTCTGTTAGCGCTTACAATCCTTTGGGATGTTATTAATTGTCTCAGGTAACGCCAATATGTGCGGTGTGCCTTCTCAATTACACCACAACTATTGGGGGTCCTTTTGTTGACCTCACTTTTGGAGTGTAAGGATTCAATCTTCCTATCATAGGTCTAGGAGTCTTCAAGACACTAAGTGCTCCTTAATCATAAGACACTTCTAGTGGTTAAGTGAACACTTAACCTAAACCTAGAGACTTAGAAGGGTTAGCCATGAATAAGCTATGCCTTAGGACTTAGGAAACCTACCTAGCCTATAGCCTAACCAAATCTATGTCTATCCCCTTAGCCAAAATCCAACATCAAACCAATGTATCCAATTCCAAATCAAATCTACACTCAAATTTAACTCTAAAAAAATCAAATCCCATAACCCAAACCTAAAAATGATTTAAATCTTATGGACTTAGCCAAATTTCTATCAGTCCAAATCAAATTCAATTGATTTTCTCATAAATCAATTAATCCTTCAATTATCATGCCAAGTCATACCAAAATTTATAATAAAAATCAACCAAACCAAACTCAATTCAATCAGACCTAGCCTAACCCATTTGAACCCAAATATTCAAGTAAGTCAAAATTCATTTAAACCCAAATCAACTATAACTAAAGCCATAAATTAATACCAAATCAATATCTAAACTCAACTCAATTCAATTTAACCCAAAATTGATCCATCTGACCCATTAGCTCACTTGTTCCAAAGTGACCTAAAGGACTCATTTGAACTAAATCTCAATCTGACCCAATTTGGATTGAACCAAACTAATAAAAACCTCTTATGATGATTGTTGATCATCATTGATTGATCAATTACAATCAATTGGGTCAAACCAAATCAATTTCATCATTTGACTAAATCAACTCACTTAACCTACTTGTGTCAAATGAACCAAATATCATCCTAAGCCAAATTAATTAAAACCAATGATCCTCATCAACCTAAAATCAATTGAACTTGACTTGATCATCAATTGAGCTAAACCAAACCCAATTGGCCATTTGACCCAAGTTGACCCTATTTTTCCTAAAAGATCAAGTTGACCAAATTGGCCTAAAAGACCAAATTGGGCCAAATAAAAAATCTAACCTAAATTGACTGCAACCAATGGCTCAATTTCATTCCAAATTGACTATTGAACATGGTCAAAGCCTTGATTGAACCCAATTTAACCAATTGGACCCAATTGATCCATTTAGTAAATTATTTGGCTTCATAAATCCAAATTGATTAAAATCAAAGCCTACAATCATCTTTAATTGATCAATTGAACATAAACCAATGCCTAACCTAAGCCAATTTGGCCAAATTGGTCAACTTAACCTATTTGACCCATTTGAACTCAAATGAGCCAAAATCAAATCCAAGCCAAATTGAATCAAACCGATTGAACCAAAACATTCCAAATACTCATTTTAACTTACCCCAAGCCTTGGTTTGACCCAATTTGACCAATTGATCAACTTGACCCAACCTAGGCCAATTTGACCTACATGGGTCAAATTGAGCCAAACCCATTCAAATGAAGCCCAAACCCATTGAACTTGGCATGACCCATCCTCAGGTTAGCCCAAATCCAACCCATGATTAACCTAAATTGACCCATTACCCAATGGGTAAAGCTTTCAAATGAGACAAATACCCAATTTGAATTGTCAAACCCACTCTCCTACATATGGCTGCCTCCTGGGCCTCCATCTAAGCAAGAGCCAAAGGTGATTGGGATAGCAATGAGCCAAATGGAGGTTATCTAAACTCTCCAAGCTCATTGGCACATTTGGAAAGCTAAACTGAGCCATCTCAACCTTTGGTAGCCACTTCCCCTCACTCACCCACTCAAACTGAGCCAAGTCAGCACCTCCCTACCACCCACGACCACTTGTGGTGGCCAGACGGTCAGTAGAGACCAAATCGATCATGTCCATTTGATCCAAGGGAAGAGGGGATATAATTCATTCCAAAATGAAAAATTGAGCACCCTCAAGCCCTAGCCCACTGAGATGAGCAACTAGAGCATTTCCCTTAGCTTCCCAAGCTCCCTTGCCAAAAAGCACCAATCAGAAATAGGACAACCTCCATCCTTTGTCTAACTCTATCGAAAGTCTACCCAATTTAAATTAACTCTTCCACACATTCAATGAACTATGGTGAGTCAAAATGAACTCTCCCCCGAGTAATTTGAGCACCTAAATCCCCTCTAAGCATAGCTTTGACGATGATTCTAGAGGCGGTTGATCCACAGAGCCATCAGCAAGGATTTAAGGCACCATCTTCTCAACAGAGCTTCATCTCTTAAAGGTGAAGCTATTTCGATCGGTTCACCACCAATCTCATGAGGTACTTTCCAACAAACTGAGTATTTTCTAATTTTTTTAGGCCTTTTTGAAGGAAATTTAAATATCATGTGAATCCAACCATAGCATCCTTATATATCACTCCCTAGAAGGTGTGGGATCAATCCCGAGCCTCCCTGAACTCCGCTGATTTGGGTGGAGGAAGGTGGACGGTGTCGTCTTCCGTCACTCGAGGGGACAATAGATCATCTGCCGTCCATTCTGCATGATTGGAATAGATGATCATGATCTCATGATTAGTTTAATATCAACTTAATCCTTAGGAACCATGGGATTAATCTCCACCATCCAATCTTAGATCGGACGGTAGGGACGAAAGCGCGTCCGCCGCCACCACGTCGGTGCTGAGTCAGATAGCTTTAAGTAACTAATCCTGTGGAGCCACGTTAGTGATCCTCATGGTGCCGACAGGATTAAGCTTAATTAGGGCTTAATTATCTATTTTAATCACTAAAACTTTAAAAAATATAACTAACTATAGAAAATCCAAAAATGTAAATAAATACTCATTTTAAAGATAAAATGAGGGAGATTTAATTAAAAATAGTTTTATTTAATTTTGAATAGTAATTAAGGCTTAATTATGGTTTGAATGCATATTTAATTAGCTTAATTAAACTCTAATTACCTAGGTAATTAATTCCAAACTTGGGGAATTATTTCAATGGGATGACCTATACCACTCATGATTTTCTTAGAATTTATTACCTAGGTAATTAAGGATATTGATGTTTCAATTCCTATTTAGCTTTAATTAATTTAATAATTAATTAACATTCAAAAAAGCAAAAATTAATTAATTAAAACTTTCTAATCACTGATTAATAGTAAATGGATGAGGGAGAATGATTAGGACCTCCTTTTTAATCTCTTTCTCAAGTTCATTTCACTATTAAGAGGATTAATTAAGATGGTAATTAATTAAATATCTATCTAATTAATCAAATGACTAAATTAAATAAAATTGAAATGCAAATCAAATCTCATAATTATAATAAAATAGAGGGTTCTTCTTTATATTTTTAATAACATAAAGACCTTTTAAGGAAATTATGATTAACCCATAAGTGTGGAAAAATCATAAAAGTTCTTAATTAGGTTCTTTAACTTAATTAATCTTTAATTATGAGTCAATTTCATTAAGTCCCTTTAGGAGCATTGTAACTTCACTTTTCTTAGACATTCATATCATTTGTGGCCCATTATTAAATGATTAAATAAATTAAAGAAGCATAGGAAAGGATAATCAAGTTATTTAATTAATATTTCAACTTAATTAACTCATCAAGTTCATTTAATTGTCCTTCCTTGAACTAAGTAATATTACCAATAAGGGAATTGGATTAAAATAGCAAATAATAGCCTCTCCTCTCTAAGCTTAATCCAAATCCAAAAAAATCAAATTAATAATGAACTTTGGTTTTATTTAAATAATTTTATTTGATGTGATTGTTCTTAGGAATTAACGTATTTGAATTAACCATGTGTTTATATTTAGTTATTCCTTTCCAATCACTTCTAAATGTTGTATGTCATATGAATCCATCCATTCATATTTTTAAATCTAAATGAATCAAATAGATTTTATTTGTGTAAGCTTGCATGTGTTGGTCTAACTTAATGATATGTGTGGCTATTATCACTAATAAATTCAAATCTATTTTTTCAAAGCTTATAAATTGATAATAATAATATGTAGAATGGTGATAGCTATAAACTCATATAGGACTTGCATGTGATTATAGCTTAATTATGTGAATGTGAATGTGAATCTCTCTTTCTTGAATTCATATATAGATTTACATAAGTTTGAATGTTAATGGGTATATAGTTTGGATATCCCAAGAATACAAGGCTTTAAGTAGCCCCAAGGAAGTAATTTGATTATCTCACTTCCCTGGTCAACAAAAGCACATACCCATTTGATTTCATTCTTATTTATTTTGGTATTATAATTTGGATAAAGCTTTAATTCATGTGCATAAATAATTCAACCAATGAAAAATACAATCTTTGCATGGTATTTATTCCTTTAATTTATGAATACATTAATATGTATCTAAGATAGCAAATATATAGTCTAGACATCCAGGAATACGAGACTTTAAGTAGCCCCAACGAGATCATTTGATTATCTCACTTTTCTCGTTAAAAATGGCACGTATTTGCTTACATCTTTTATACATGTGTATGTGTATGTGATTAAGGAATGAAAACCTTCCTTCTTTTTCTAGCAAAAATACATGCATTCATGATTTCTTAAGTCACTAAAACATGTAATATGTGGATGTAAAGCTTCTTTTATTTTATTCATGTATATGAATCTACATATGATTGAATGTTAATAAGTATTTAGTTTGGACATCCTAGGAATATGAGGATTTAAGTAGCCCCAAGGAGATCATTTGATTACCTCACTTCCCTAATTAACAAAGGCATGTACTTATTTAATTTTATTCTTATGTATTTTTGTATTAGAATTTGAATAGAGCTTTAATCCATATATATAAATAATTCAATTAAGAAAAATATCACCTCTTACATGACTTTTATCTTTCTAGTCATGTATGCATTAATACATATTGAAGATAGCAAGTATATAGTGTGGACATCCTTGAATACGAGGCTTTAAGTAGCCCCAAGAGGTCATTTGATTATCTCACTTTCTTGATTAACAATGACACATACTTATTTATATCTTTTATACATATGTATATATACTTGCTTAGCGAATGAAAGTCTTATTTTTCCACTAAGTATTTGAGCATACATTCATCATTTGAGTGTGCCAAAATATATTTTGTGTATAGATATGTTTAAGTGTTAAATCATGTGTGTTACATGTAATTGAAAGGAATGGCTTAGTGTATGTCTTGTGATAGTAATTTAATTATATTAATTCTAAGATGCATCCCATATTGAATAAGATTATTTAAAGTTACCCAAACTTAGGACTAATAAGAAAATACTTAATAAGCTATTCACTAAAGAGAACTAAGTCATAAAAATGTAAGTCAAAAAAAAGCAAAAAGTAAAGATGAAAGAGGGTAATCCTCTTTCCTCTCTCTATAACACTTAGATGATAAGTCTAAATCAAATGAAGCCAAGTAAAGCATAAATTAAAATTCACAAATCAACTAAACAACTTGAAATAAAACCAACCTTTATGTTAAATTAAATTCTTCACACTAAGAAAATCATAACTCTAATGCTTAGTTAATACATACTACACAAAGGCTTAGCACACACATTAAAATTAACCCGACACTTCTAGTCCTAAGTTAGGATGGTGTATGAGTGATGTATGTTTTGTTTTATGATGTAATATTTTAGACTGGATGTTAGAGTGTGTGTTTCGTAGACTGAATGTTAGTCCACTCCTAGCCTAATCATATTTTCTACAGAGGATTATGCTTAAGGGTTACTTAAAATAAATATAAATATTTTGCTTGTAAGTTACTTAATCCCCCTAAGCATAATCCAAGTTAGTACAGGTGGGCTTGGTTACCCATGTGCAGGGTGCTAAGTCCAAATTATAAAGATAACTGCTTGGGATTGTATGTATGTTTAGCTAATCTCTATTTTACAAATGTAGTTAAATTTGATTTTCCTATATAAATGTTATTTTTGCAATAGGAATTAGGATTAATGCTATGGGGGATTAGGATGAGCAGTGGATAGAAGGCTTAGTCTTGGGGTGCCCTGTGATGCCTTTGAAGCAAATCAAGACTAAAGAAGGAGAAAGAAGATATGAAGACATAAAGAAGTGAAGACCCCATAACATTTATTCAATTTCAACTATAAAATTATTCTTTTATATTCTGTGATGTATAAGGGTAGAGCTCGGTTATCCAATTTTATCTTTTTTGGGGTATACGACGGTAGCCGACTGTACCAACCTTTTATGCTTTTACATTAGTTTTAAAAATGTTTGATTTCATGTTTAAATTGTGCATTAGGGTTGCATCTTTTTCATAATTTCTTCATGTTTGATGTTTTAATGTGTGGCTTGGATGTGGTAGGTTCTTAGGATAAAATTAACTTTTTTTCTACCTAACTAGTAACTCATAACCAAGTTTCAAAACAATTCATAATCTAATTATAGAGCTTAGGCTCTAAATAAGATAATTTAAAGATTTATCAACCCCTTAGTTGTATGGTTGTATGTCTCATATCATGCATTCATATTCCTTCTTCCTTGAATATGGGGGATCTCCATCCTTGCACTATAGGGGAATGCTTGAGCTATGAGGGCATCCATTATTATAGAGAACACCCTCTTCTCACTAATTTAGCCAACAATCCATTTCACCATGCATTTAGGCAATAAAAATTCCAAGCCTTTGTCCAAAATAATGTGTCAAAATGAAATAAAATTTGAAAAGATTGTGCATTTGCTGATTAAGTCATATCCTCATACCACTCATGCTCTAATCTCTTAGGGAGTGTGTTTAGGACTTTAGCCTTTTTTTTCAATTAAATAATAAGCCTAATCATCTTGTAATTTCATAAGACCAGACCACATGATTTTGAATCATGGGAGGTGTTAGCTGACGGCCACTCGAGGTAGTTGAAAGTCCAGAAGAGTTGGATGGTTTACTCTCTCTTGTGGAAGTAAACCATTATGTCCCCTTTCACATAGATTTAGGTCACGCTTTAACTTGTGTTATAGCTTCATAGATTTAGGATCCGAGGTTTCTTCTTTCGTTCAGACTACGAGCATAAATCCTCACCTCTTAGGTATTTTCATAATCTTGTGTTGATGGATTATAAGCCCTAGCAATCTAATAAAAATTCAACTCAAATAAATAAATCTCTTCACTTTCAAATATGTAAAGCCTTACCATAGGATAGGTTGGAATGCTCACTAGGTTTCCTAATATCATGAGCATTTCTATTCTTATCTTCCTTTGGCTTCCAAAATAATTGAACTTTCCCAATTGATTTTCCAAAATAACTAATCCTTTGATGGTCTTAAATTTAGAATCTTTGCAGACAATAATTGCCTACTTTAATTGAGAGTGTTCTTAGGATATCTCATTTCCTAGGATATAATTAACTATGGAAGCTTGGCTCCATAGGGAACTTAAGAACCTATCTTAAAATAAACCATACTTTACTTTTTCACATAAAAAAAAATCTCTGGTATATATGAAGACCCATCATGTCTTAGAGCCCTTATTAGGTTATTAGGTTCATTGTAGGTGATGTATCTATCTTTGAGATAGTACATCATACCTCAATATTGCACCCGATCACTTCAATAAGTACCTCATATGATCTGTGTGGCGTCCACCCGATCACATCCAAAAATACCATAAATTTTTCTAGGACTCCACTAAGGAGAGTTCCTCTCTCCATCTCTAATAGATAATTATTATCTCCAAGTATCGATTGTAGACTTATATTTTATATAAGCCCAAGATTATCTTTCTTTCCAGTTGGCACTTTGTTTATTTCATTCTTAGGCAAGGGTAGCCAACAACCTTTAGGTTTTAGGACCTCACTCTTGTGTAAGTCATAAAACCCCTATTGGGTCCTCCAATAGGTAATAATAAATTAATTAAAGAAAGGAGATGACCAAATATAAATCTAATAGAATTTAGAACCTCTTACCACTAGCTTGGTGAAGCAAGGTTTTCCAAAATCTTTTCAAAGAAAAATCATGTGAAATTCATTTAACATAATAAAATTTGCTAAATGAAAACTCTCTTTTAAAACCAAAGTCAAGTAAAACAAAATCAAAATCTTTCAAACCCCTTTTTCAAATAAAATTAATTAAACCTCATGTAGCATACCCAAATTTGTTAAGTTAGTGTTCCTCTTTTCAAAATTAAAATTTAATCAAACAACAAACCTCTCTTTCAAAAATAGACATTTTCAAACCCTTTTTTCAAAAAAATTAATTAATAACTCCATTTAACATATCTAAATTTATTAAATGAGAGTCTCTTCCAAAATTAAAATAAAACCCAACAACCAACATACAATTGGACTCCACTTAGCACACCTAAATTTGTTAAGTGAGGGTTTCCTTTTCAAAATCAAAACAAAATCAAACATCAATAAGCAACATATAATTAAACTCTATTTAACATACCCAAATTTGTTAAATGAGAATTCTATTTTTAAAAACCAAATTGAAATCAAAACATCCAACATATAATTGAACTCTATTTAACATACCTAAATTTGTTAAATGAGAGTTTAATCTTCAAAATCAAAACAAAACCACACTTCAACAAACAAACAATCAAACATACAAGTGAACTCCATTTAACATACCCAAATTTATTAAATGAGAGTCTCATTTTCAAAGCAAAATCAAACCAACATCAATATCAAATGTACAACTAAATTTGTTAAATAAGAGTTCCCCTTTCAAAAATCAAATCAACAACAAACATTAAACACACATTTTCAACCCTATTTAACATACCTAAGTTTGTTAAATGAGAGTTCTATTTTTCAAAATCAAAATAACACATCAAAAATCAACAATCAAACCATTAAAACAAAAAATCTTTCAAAATTTTCAAGCATACAATTGAACCCCGTTTAGCATACCTAAATTTCTAAATGAGGGGTTCCAAAATCAAATTCCAATAAAATAAAATAATAAACACATTTTCAAATGTCTCTCCAAAATAATTTAACCCCACTCAACAGACCTAAATTTGTTGAATGTGGGTTCCAAAATCAAAATCAAAATCAAATATACAACTCAAGGCAAAGTATCTCCTCCAGATCTCTAAATCCAATAGAACCCCATATATCTAAATTTGCTAAATGAGGGTTATAATTTAAAAATCAAATCAAAATTAATAATTCAAGTCAATAATTCAAGGTAAATTCAATTCTCTCTTCCGACAATGCAGTGATACCAGCCAAATTCTTTCTCCTTTCCTTCTGTCAACTTCTATCATGTCTTCCGGCAAGTTGATCTTCTCTTTTGCATCTGGTGTGGATTTTTCCAGGGATCAGGCCATAATCACTAGTGCCCCTCTCTTTAAGTTTGGCCTTGGATTCAAGCAATTAAAGGTCACTTGCGAGAGACCATTCCTCACTACTGTCAACCGAGGAGGTGGCAGGGAAGATGCCACTTCATCAATTCAACGTGCACTTCGATTCAGAGTTTTCCTTGATGAAGAGGAAGGCTGTTGTGGTTCCCACACCTGTGTCAGTGCCAGTGATAGTGTCATTTATGCCAGTACCAGTATCAGTTCCTGTGACGGTCGTGATCTCATGATTAGTTTAATCTCGATTTAATCCTTAAAAATTAAGGGATTAATCTCTACCATCCAATCTTAGATCACGGGACAAAAGTGCATCCGTTACCGCCACATCGGTGTTGAGTCCAATAATTTTAAGTCACCAATCCCACGGTGCCACATCAGCGATCTGGGTAGCACCGATGGGATTAAGCTTAATTAGGGCTTAATTATTCATTTTAATCACTAAAAATATGTAAAAATATAACTAATTATAGAAAAATTCAAAAAATACAAATAAATACTTATTTTAAAGGTAAAATTGAGGAGATTTAATTAAAAATATTTTCATTTGATTTTGAACAATAATTAAGTCTTAATTATGGTTTAATTGCATACTTAACTTAATTAAACTCTATTTACTTGGGTAACTGATTCCAAACTTGGGGATTTGATTCAATGGGATGACCTCTGCCTCCCATGATTTTCTTGGAATTTATTTCTTAGGTAATTAAGAAAATTGTTATTTCAAACCCTAATTACCTTCCTTAATTAATTAAATGATTAATTAATATTTAAAATAGCAAAATTTAATTAATTAAAGCTTACTAATCACTTATTAATAGGAAATAGATAAGGGAGAATGATTAGGACTCCTTCCTAATCTCTTTCACAAGTTCATTTTATTATTAAGAGGATTAATTAAGATGATAATTAATTAAGTATCTAATTAATTAATCAAATGACTAAATTAAATCAAATTGAAATTCAAATCACATTAGATAATTAATAATGAAAGAGAGCATCTTTCTTTATGTGTTTAATAACATAAAGATTCTTTAAGAAATTATGATTAACCCATAACTATGGGAAAATCATAAGAGTACTTAATTAGGTTCTTTAATGTAATTAATCTTTAATTATGAGTCAATTGCATTAGGTCCTTTAAGAGTATAACAACTTTACTTTTTTCACACATTCATATCATTTATGGATTGTGATTAAGTGATTAATCAAATTAAAAAAGCATAAAAAAGGGTAATCAAGTGATTTAATTATTATTTTAACTTAATTAACTCATAAAGTTCATTTAATTATTCTTCCTTAAATTAATTAAGATTACCAACATGGGAATGGGATTAAAATAGAAAATAATAATATCACCTCTCTAAGCTTAATCAAAATCCAAAAAATCAAATTAATAATGAACTTTGGTTTCCTTTAAATAATTTTATTTAATGTGACTATCTTTAGGACTTAATGTATTTGAATGAACCATGTGTTTATATTTAGTTATTCCTTTTCAATCACTTCTAAATGTTGTATGTCATATGACTCAAATCTAAATGAATCAAATATATTTTATTTGTGTAAGCTTACATGTGTTGGCCTAACTTAATGATATGTGTAGCTATTATCACTAATAAATTCATATCTATTTTTTCCAAAGCTTATAAATTGATAATAATATATGGAATGGTGATAGGTATAAACTCATATAGGACTTGCATGTGCTTATAACTTAGATATGTGAATGTGAAGCTCTCATTCTTGAATTCATATAGATTTACATAAGTTTGAATGTTAATGGATATATAATCTGGATATCCCGAGAATACGAGGCTTTAAGTAGCCCTAAAGAAGTCATTTAATTATCTCACTTCCTTGGTTAACAAAGGCATGTACCCATTTGATTTCATTCTTATGTATTTTTTTATTAGCATTTGGATAAAGCTTTAATTCATGTGCATAAATAATTCAACCAATGAAAAATATAATATTTGCATGGTATTTATTCATTTAATTCATGAATACATTAATATGTATCTAAGATAGCAAATATATAGTCTGGACATCCCTGGAATATGAGACCTTAAGTAGTCCCAAGGAGATCATTTGATTATCTCACTTTTCTGGTTAAAACAACACGTATTTGCTTACATCTTTTATACATGTGTATGTATACTTGATTAAGGAATAAAAAACCTTCCCTTTTTCTAATAAAACTACATGCATTCATGATTTCTTAAGTCACTAAAATATGTAATATGTGGATGTAAAGCTTCTTTCTTTTATCCATGCATATGAATCTACATATGATTTAATGTTAATAAATATATAATCTGGACATCTCGAGAATATGAGGCTTTAAGTAGCCCCAAAGAGGTTATTTAATTATCTCACTTCCATGGTTAACAAAGGCACGTACCCATTTGATTTCATTCTTATGTATTTTGGTATTAAAATTTAGATAAAGCTTTAATTCATGTGCATAAATGATTCAACCATTGAAAAATATAAACTTTGCATGGTATTTATTCCCTTAATTCATGAATACATTAATATGTATCTAAGAAAGCAAATATATATTCTTGACATCTCGGGAATACGACTTTAAGTAGCCCCAAAGAGGTCATCTGATTATCTTACTTCCCTTGTTAACATGTATTTGCTTACATCTTTTATACATGTGTATGTGTATGTAATTAAGGAATGAAAACCTTCCCTCTTTTTTAGTAAAAATGCATACATTTATAATTTTTAAAGTCACTAAAACATGTAATATGTGGATGTAAAGCTTCTTTCCTTTATTCATGTATATGAATATACATATGATTGAATGTTAATAAGTATATAGTTTGGACATCCCGAGAATACGAGGCTTTTAAGTATTAAGATTACCTTACCGGTTTACAAAGGCACATACTTATTTAATTTCATTCCTATGCATTTTTGTATTAGAATTTGAATAGAGCTTTCATCCATATATATATAAATAATTCAATTAAGAAAAATATCACCTCTTGCATGACTTTCATCTTTCTAGTCATGTATGCATTAATACATATTGAAGATAATAAGTATATAGTCTAGGCATCCAGAGAATATGAGACTTTAAGTAGCCTCAAGGAGGTCATTGGATTATATTACTTCCCTAATTAATAATGACATGTGCATGTTTATATCTTTTATACATATGTATGTATACTTTCTTAATGAATGAAAGTCTTATTTTTTCCACTAAGTATGTAAGCATACATTCATCATTTAAGTGTGCCAAAATATATTATGTATGTCATGTGATAGTAATTCAATTATATTAATCCTAAGATGCCTCTCATATTAAATAGGATTATTAAAAGTTAACCCAAACTTAGGATTAATAAGAAAATACTTAACAAGCCATTCATTAAAGAGAACTAAGTCATAAAAATATACTTTAGAAAATGGCGTAAGGTAAGGATGAAAGAGGGTAATCCTCTTGCTCTCTTTATAACTCTTAGATGCTAAGTGTAAATCAAATGAAGCCAAGTAAAACAAAAATTAAAATTCACAAATCAACTAAATAACTTGAAATGAAACCAACATTTATGTTAAATTAAATCCTTCCACACTTAGAAAATCATAACTCTAATGCTTAGTTAAGTCATACTACACAAAACCTTAGTACACATATTAAAATTGAGCCACTACTTTTAGTACTAAGTTAGGACGGTGTATGTGTGATGTATGTTTTATTTTGTGATGTAATATTTAAGACTGAATGTTAGGGTGCATATTTCGTTGACTGGGTGTTAGGTCGCTCTTAGCCTAATTATGTTTTCTATAGGGGATTATACTTAAGGGGTTACTTAAAATAAATATAAATATTTTGCTTGGTTACTTAAGCCCCATAAGCATAATCCAAGTTAGGATAGGTGGGCTTGGTTACCCATGAGTAGTGTGCTAAGTCCAAATTATAAAGATAACTGCTTAGGATTATATGTATGTTTAGTTAACCTCTATTTTGCAGGTGTAGTTAGATTTGCTTTTCTTATATAAATTGAATTTTTACAATAGGAATTAAGATTAATGTTATGGGGGATTAGGATGAGTAATGGCTAGAAGGCTTAGTCTTGGGGTGCCCTCTAATGCCTTTAGAGCAAATTAAGACTAAAGAAGGAGAAAGAAGATATGAAGAAGTGAAGTTAAATGTATTCAGTTTCAATTATAAAACTATTCTTTTATATTCCGGGATATATAAGGTTAGAGCTCGGCTATCCAATTTTCTCTTTTCTGTGGTTTACGGCGGTATCTGACTGTACCGACTTTTATTCTTTTGCGTTTGTTTATAAAATTATTTGATGTTATGTTTAAATTGCACATTAGGGTTGCATCTTTTTCATAATTTCTTCATGTTTAATGTTTTAATATATGGCCTGGATGCGATAAGCTCTCAGGATAAAATTAACTTTTTTCTACCCAACTAATAACTCATAACCAAGTTTTAAAATAGTTCATAACCTCACTATAAAACTTAGGCTCTAAACAAGATAATTAAAAAATTTAGTAACCCCTTAGTTGTATGGTTGTATGTCTCACATCATGCATCCATATTCTTTCTTCCTTGAATATGGGGGACCTTCATCCTTGCATTATAGGGGAATGTTTGACCTGTGAGGGCATCCCTTGTGGTGCAAAACACCCTCTACTCACTGATTTAACCAACAATCCATTTCACCATGCATTTAGGCAATAAAAATCCCAAGCCTTTGTCCAAAATAATGTGTCAAAATGAAATAAAATTTGAAAAGATTTTATATTTGTAGATTAAGTCATATGCTCATACCACTCTTGTTCTAATCTCTTAGAGTGGGTTTAGGACTTTAGTCTTTCTAATTAAATAATAAGCCTAATCATATTGTAATTTCATACCAGACCACATAATTTTGAATCTTAGGAGGTGTTAGATGGCAGCCACTCCAGGTGATTGTAAGTCAAGAAGAATCGAACGGTTTACTCTCTCTTGTGGAAGTAAATCATTATGTCTCCTTTCACTTAGATTTAGGTTGTACTTTAATTTATGTTAAATCTCCCTAGATTTAGGATCCAATGTTGCTTATTTCTTTCGGGCTACAAGCATAAATCCTCACCTCTTAGACATTTTCACAATCTTATGTTGATGGATTATAAGCCCTAGAAATCTAATAAAAATTCAACTCAAATAAATAAATCTCTTCACTTTCAAATATATAAAGCCCTACTATAGGATAGGTTAGAATGTTTACTAGGTTTTCTAGTATCATGAGCATTCCCTTCATATCTTTCTTTGGCTTCCAAAATAAGTCTTTCCACTTGAACTTTCTTAATTGATTTTCCAAAATAACCAATCCTTTGATAGTCTTAACTTTAGAATCTTTGGAGATAATAATTGTCTACTTTAATCGAGAGTGTTCTTAGGAAATCTCATTTCCTAGGATGAAATTAACTATGAAGGCTTACCTCCATAGAACTTAAGAACCTGACTTAAAATAAACCTACTTTACTTTTCATATAAAGGGAAAAAATCTATGGTATATAAAGACCCATCATACCTTAGAAATCTTAGGTGATTTACATTGTAGTGATGTCTCTATCTTTCGAGATGACAAAGATACCTCAATGTCGCACTCGATCACTTCAATAAGTACCCTTTACGATATATATGTGGTGTTCACCACCATCCAAAATAAACACCACAAACATCCCAAGTCAATTTTTCATTAACCATGAGGAAGAAAGAGAGGAAGAGAGCTTAGCTTTGAGTTCTTATGATCAGTTTTTGCAATGCAAGCTAGTTGAAAAATGATATATTTGAAATAAACTGTTGTTATCCTACTTCTATTTTTGGTGATTTTGCACTTTTATTTGTTTATTTTCTTATTCATAATTTGATTAGAACTTATAAAATGCTAAAAAAAATTAAATGACTCAATAATTTGAAAAACTTTCATCATAAATTTTCTAAAAATATTTTTTAATTATTTTATATCTATTGACATGATCATATTAAATTTTCACAAAATGTCTTTATTTTTGTAAGCATATGTAACAATCAAAATTATATAATTTTATATTTAAAATTTATAAAATTTAATATTGGCATATTAACATGATATAAATGACATATAAGCTTATTGTGACTTAATTGATATGATCTATACATGTAAATTGAACTTATTGATCTATTTTTTTCAACCCTTTTATTTCTAATTTGCATGTAATTTATATGACTTAAAATTGAGATAATAAGATAAATATTATGTATGATATAAAATATTAAATATATTGTAAAATATGTATATTCTAGAAAGGTTAACTATTATGATTCAAGTTATTAAAGACATGATGATCTTTACATAGGAGGGTAGTCCAGCAGGCCTTTAAAATATTAATTACTGATGTGAACCGAATACATGATGAAAATTATAAAGATAATATGATATCTACATTCATAGTTAAAAACAGACAATTTATGATCGGGGTTATGCTCTCATTTCTCTTCCCCTAGTGGTGTTCGACGGTTGCTTCCTCTTGGCTTTAGATCAGGTACTATCTCTCCCTTGTTTCGGCTACCCCTCTTTCTCCTCTCCTCTTCAGCCTCCGACTCTAAGCTGGGGGCTCATCCTCATTACTTTTCTATCATCTCCTTATTGATGAACCACTTTGAGGAGATGATCCTCGATTCAACATATGCCCCCAACTTCCACCTCTCTCCTCCTCCTCTCTTTCATCTTCTATTTTTGGGCATTCCCCTTTGCTTCAACTTCTATAAACCCTAACCCTTTCCATTCTACCTCCTTTAAGTTTTGCAAGTGGAAGGACCTTCTTATTTCTCAAAATGAAAAGAGCAAAGATTTTTCCCTTTCCTTCAACCCTCCTTAATCTAATGAGGTGAGCTTTTCTGAGGAGAGACTTATAAATGGCCAAAGAAAGTGGCATCTCTCTTTAGTTGGCATGTCATAGGTAAATGTCCCTTCTATGGCTCTTTATTGGCCAAGAAGAAATGGACCTTTAAAAGTACCTTGAGCTCTTAACTCTAAAAGGAGATTTTTTCAAGTTTTCTTGATAGAAGGACTACAATCTTATTTGGGATAATGGTCCTTGCTTTCTTAATAGAAGGCCTTTTATATTCCAGAAATGGTCATGGAATTTTAGGCCTACTAAAGAAAATTTTATGGAGATTCCCCTATGAATCAAGCTTCCAAACTTTCCACTTTATTGTTGGAATGAATCCAATTTTTTTTAGGTAGCTAGTATGGTGGGTGTCTCTCTTACTGTAGACAATCTTATAGCTTCTAAGTCGAGAGTCACTTTCACCAGAGTTTATGTTCAGATATATCCTACCTCTCCTCTTTCAAACTCAATTTATATTGATCTTAATGGCATGAAATTTCAACAAGACATTATATATTATTAGAAGCCGAGGCTTATAGTAAGTGTTCCCCTTGCTCTCATGAAAATGTTACATGCCCTTCTAATCCAATAAGAAGGTTTGTTTTTAGGAGGCCCACCCCCCTTCACACCTCGAGACGGCCTAGGGAGCAAATAAGGAACTTTGATTCTTCTCTCCACAACATCAGTAATGTCTCTACTGAAATTATTACAGATACTCTCCTCCAAGCTCTTATTGAGCATAACCTACCTCACTTACCACACACCATAAATAATTTGAATCATTCATCTGCACACTCCCTTCCTAATGATGATGTATGGAAGTTGTTATCCCTACCCAGATTGTTCTCTTCTTTTAATGATCCTCTTATTACCTTCCTTGCCTTTGAAGTTACTACTCACTCCTCAGTGATTTCTCCCTCCCACTCCCATTCTTCAAGAAATAATAAGACTTGCTCCAAAATACCTAAGAAGAACACCCAAGATATGGATCATTTCAAATCCTCTTTCAGTCAAAACACCATAGGTCATAAGGATAACAACAAAAAGAAAGGTAAGTAGCCTCCCGCCTTCTCTTCTTTTACATTATAAGTCTTCCAATTTTGGGTTTTGGAATGTCAGGGGCCTTCTAGTTAAAGGTAGAATAAATGACTGCAAGATATCATTAAGGATTCACAAGTCAATGTTTTTACCTTTTGGAGACCAAACTGCAGTAGCTACTCTTGGGATCATTTGCTTCTTAATAAGCTTAAGCTTTCCCCTACTGAAGAAAGTGTCAACAACTTTGACTATTATTTAGGGAGCAAAATTTGGAACAAATGGAATTCCTCTTCCTTCTTTTTCCTTGGTTCTTAAAACTTCTCAATTAATACATGGAAAAATCACTTATAATAGTCTCAATCCATTCTACATTACTTTTGTCTATGCTCATAATGACACCCAAGAAAGGATTCATTTGTTGAACTTTCAACATGAGATAGCTCTATGTATGGACTCCCCGTGGATCATTATGGGGATTTTAACTGTATTAAAAAATGTAATGAGAATCCTATCACTATTAATAGACCTTTAGGACTTCAAAGAGTGTGTTCATGAGTTATGGTCTCCTTGACCTCCCAAGTTCAAGCCTCTTCTACACCTGGTCCAATCATCAAGCCAAAAATTCAATCGAGGATTGACAGAGTTCTTTGTAATAGTAACTTGGTGGATCTTTATCCTTCTTCTTTCTATAAAGTTCATGCCCCTCTATCCTTGGACCACTCCCCCCTAATTTCATTCCTTCAAATCCCTCAACCCTCTTCTCCCAAGTTTATGTTCAAGAGTTATTGGGCTTCTTTTTCAAACTTCACTAAAGTGGTCAAAAGATCATGGCAAGGCTTCATTCTCGGTGACCCACTCTATGTGCTTTCCAAAAAACTAAAGCTCATGAGAGATACTCTCAAAAATCAAAAGTGGGACTCTTCTTCACTTAGCAACCAAATAAATTCTCTCAAGAAATTCCAAGAACACAATCTTTCATGTCTCAAGGTTGGCCCTAGAAATGAAGCCCTAGTTTGTGAAGCTAAAGACATTAGTGTAAGATATCATGACCTGGCTATAGAAGAGAGTATGTGAGTCAAACAAAGGGCCAAGTTCTACTAGCTCACAAAATTAGAAGATGATTTGAAGTTCATGTACTATTCCATTAAAGAGTGGAGGAATGCAAATTGTATAAACAATCTTTACATGAGGTAAGGCTTCATTTCATATCCTAATTCTATTGTTGAGAAACTCTACAACTACTACTCCTCTCTCTTCAACTGTGCTATTTCATACTCTCTTTAAATTCATGATATTCCCCCAAGCAATACTCTCCTAGCAAACTAGTGAGATGGAAGCTATTGTGACTAGATAAGAAATTTTCAATGCCCTTAATGAAATAAATGAGAACAAAACTCCAAGCTTGGATGGATTTAATTCAAATTCTTTACTTATTGTTGGGATATTATCGACAAGAAATTTCTTTTGGCAACTCACCACTTTTAAAATTTTGGAAAGCTTCTTAACCTATTTAAGCATTGTCTTATCACCTTGATCCCCAAAATTAAGCATTACAATTTCTTATCGATTTCAAGCCTATCTCTCTATGCAACACCTTTCACAAATTATTAGCTAACGTTTTAGCTAACATGATGAGGAGAATTTTACCACATTTAATCAACACTGCTCAATCAACTTTTATTCAAGAGAGGGACATTGCTGATAATATTACACTAGCTCATGAACTCTGCTATGATTTTAATTATTCCTCCACTTCTAAGAGGTTTATAGCTAAATTCACTTAAGTATGGCTTTTGATATGATTAATAGAAAATCTTTGCTCCATCGATTGAAGAAAAAAGGCTTTTGCAAGCTTTCATCAATTGGACTAAGGCTTATGTATCAAATGTTTCTTTTTCCATAGTACTTAATGGGGAAATCAAATGTTTTTTTTTGGATCATCTAATGGGCTAAGGCAAGGCTGTCCCCTATCCCCATTCCTCTTCATTATTTCTATGGACTCCTCTCATCTCATAGATAGGGAGGTAAGCCTAAAGTGATATGATTCTTTTAGTTGTGATAACTGCTATGTTTCATATCTCCTATTTACATATAATCTTCTAGTTACGAGTATTGCTAATGATCACACTACAACCTCTCTTAAATCCTCACTTGATACTTTAGCCACTTTTCTAGGTTTGGAAGTTAACAGTGAAAAATCACTCATATGCTTTTCCAAGGATGTTAAGCATGCAAATCACTTCTATGGGTTGCTTAATGTTTAACAAGGTTGCTTCCGTTTCAAGTATCTTGGCCTTCTTCTTGGTGGCTGGTCCTCTTAAAATGATGCACTTTAATCCTTTACTTAATAAACTCCAGGCATGGCTGATAGGTTGGAAAAGTAAACTCTTATCTTATGGAAACCATTTCTAGCTTCTTAAATCTTTGTTTATAAATATCTAGCCTATTAGTTCATATATGTGGCTTCTCTTAAGAGGGTTCTTAAAAGATCTCATCTTTCACTGCCAACTTCTTCTTCTACAATAGAGAATCAAAGAAAATACATCTCATCTCTTGGGCTAAAACATCTTTGCTTAGGGACAAAGGTGAAACAGGTCTGATTTCTATCTCCACTCCTATTCTTTAAAAACTAAGATTATATGGAAAGTTATCAATAGGATATCATTTTTTTTGTTGTTTGGTGCATGAATAAGTATTGTTCTCTTTGGAGTGATCTCCCCCATCGATCCTCCGCACTCTAGAGGGAGTTGAAGACTTGTGATGGTCGTTCTAAAGAGAATTTATCCTACAATGTTCATGATGACTCCTCCTCCTCCCTCTATTTTGATCCATGGTGCAACGGCAATCCTTTATTGATATTCTTGGTCATGAGTGATTTTATATTCTTAACATACCTCTCAATTCTATAATAAAAGCTTTTATTTTTAATGGCATTTAGGCCATGCCTGAGAGCTTGAAATTGATTAATATACATTACTACAATTTTATTTGTAACATCAAGCCAAACACTAGCCAAGATGTCATTCCTTTGAAATCATAACAAGCTTTTTTTAGCCTTATCTAGTGCACCATTTTCTTTTTCGTTCCTGATGTGGATTGGTGGGAAGAAATCTGGTTCAAAGATCATGTTGTGAATTACCTATTTTGTTGGATGGCCTATGTAGGGGGCTTGAAAACCTCTGATAAGTTTCATTCGAGAGAGTTAAGCCCTCTCATCATCTATCTCTTCTGTAATACAAATTTGGAATCTCATAATCACCTTTTCTTTGAGTGTCCTCTGTCGATGCGGTTGATCAGGTCCTTTCTCCCCAATGGGAACTTCTTTCTTTTGCAAGTTACCCTTCCTCAAGTTTTGAGCGCAGATTCACATTAGGAATATTTAGCTTTAAAAGACTGAGTTTATTGATAATAAATAGTACAGTCTATGGTAAAACTTATTAAATTGAATATAATACTTCTCTAAAGACTCGATATTATAATTATTAAACTGGACAAAATACTTAATTGAATATTTTTTAAAAAAATTTATAAAAAATAATGTAATATTATAATGAACTTGAACTAAAGTAATCATAATACATCCACCATTTATATTACAAGCTCATGCTTTGAAGTTTTATTTCTTAAAAAATGATATATATTTTAGTTTTATAAAAAGTTAAGATTTAGATGTGATGTGATTAAAAAAGCATATAAATATTTTTAATAAAAAATGATTGAATTTAAGATTAATATTTGAACAAATGAAATAAGCTTTAAAATATAAGAACATAAAAATAATATTTTAATTTTTAACTTTATATTTTATTATATATATTATATTTTATAATATAAAAAGTTTTTTGAGAATATAAAATTTTAAAAAATATTTTGTATTTTACATTTTATAGAATTTTTAAAATACTTTTTATTATAATTTTTTTATTACAAATTATATTTATATTCATAAATCTATATATATATATATATATATATATATATATATATAAACATTTTTAATAAACAGCCAATTAATTTAAAATATCATACAAGACCCATAACATAGTACTCAAAATACAAAAAAAATAGCTTAATAATATAGATGTCCAAATTTGTTATAAAGTTCTTCCAATTACTTGAAGAAGGTGGATTCGATCCTTGATTTCTTTCTTACGTTGTTTTCGCGCAGGGATTTGTCTCTCTTATTATTCATATCTTCTAACTTTTGATGAAAAATATCCTCAAATTCCACCCAGTCTTACGAAGTCAATATTTTCATTAACATATTTTAGGCACTCACTTACTATATTAGTATGCAATTACTCATTAACATATTTTAGGCCTTCTTGCCAACTCCAATTTGGTACTCAGTACCACAGAATTCTCCTCCAAGATCATCACAGGCTTCGTCAGGAAACACTCTGCATTTTACACACAAAATTAAAGTATATATATATATATAAAGCTGAGAAATTAATTAAATTGGTTTTGGGGGATGAGCTATTCAGAATAAATTTTAATTGACTACTTTTAAACTCACGTTTTTTGTTGATTATAATCCAAATACTCCCTCTCAAACTCCTCCACTGCTACGGCGGCTTCTGCAGAAGTTGTCGAAGCCGTAAGCTTTGCTTCTGGATATATGGCCGCGTCGCAGGCTTCGCCGCCGATCGTCTCACAGGCTTCAGCAGGAAACACCCTGCAACACAGCATTCGATGATTAAAATTAACTTATAATTTATATGAGCATATTAATGACAAAAATATAGTTGAGGCATTGTTCTTCTGATTTTAAAAGATTTGCTATAATTATTTGATCCAAAATCTAAAAACACTCATGCAATTTTTTTGTAAAACATGGAACCACTTGAGAAGATTAAATAGAAAGAAAAACTAAGAAAGACAGCATACGAGCTCAAAGAGCTGTAATCGACCACGCTCTCCACGGCCGCGGCGGTCGCATCAGAACCACCGCCACCGCCGGCTGTGGCGGCCTTGGTCAGAACCGACTTTGCTCTCTTCGATTTCGGCCTCAAGGAGGATGTTGGCCTCAGTATCGATAAGCTTTTGGCGTTCTTCAGAGGCAAAACGCTAGCGCTGAAGCAAACACTCCCAGCCGCCTGCATCTTCAAATCCACAGCTTTGTATTTATCTCCCTTATCTTCTCAAATGGGTTATTGGTGAAATATAAGAGAAGACCCTCTGTGATTTTTATCCCTAATAGCTCATGGAAAAAGAAGATAAGGTTATGATATTTTATTCCCTCTCAAATTGATGTGGGTGCCACTCATTTGGAGGATTTTTTTTTATTTGGTTGGTTCATCTTAATGATTTTTATTTTATTTTATTTTATTTTGAGATTTTGTTTTCCCATTATTGCAATATTTTTCAGATTTAGACGGCTGGAATTAACTTTTTAAAACATTGTTATTTATGTACATTTTGATAATTTTCCACTAAACTCAACCCATCCCAACTCAATTCAAATTCCATCTTTAGCAGTGTCAAAACATCCACTGTTGACATCCTTAGCAAATAAATCATTTTTATTTATTAGGACAACTTAATATAAATTCTATTAATGGTTTTTATTTGTGTTGAGATTATTTGTATTTTTATATTGCTAATATTATTGCAGATTATTTTTCAGATTTAGACTGGATTTAACTTACTTTATAATTATTATTATTTATGTACATTTGTTTTTTTTTTATTCCACAAAATATAAGATAAAGTAAACTCCCCATCCCTGTCAAAAAATTCCATTGGAAATCACTGTTGACATCCTTACATCGTCAAATAACATAAATAAAAAATTTAAAAATTAAAAATTCTAAATAATAAACTAATCTTATATAAATTATATTAACTAATTTTACTTACTTAACCAAACGCTTGAATATGTTAAAGATTACAATGCATTAAATACGCAACCAAACATATTAAAACAAATTCAATATCTTTCAAGCCCATCCTAATAAACTAATATAATTTATATCAAAATATTTTTGAAATAGTTTCCAAATTTAGAACTTTTACATTATACTATCACCTTATTCTTACATATTTACAAATTAATCTTAAACAATAAAATTTCAAATTGACATTTAAATAATAAAATTCATAACAAACACTTAACCCATATTTTTCATATTAAAATTTGTGATAATTTGATCATGGATGTACAAATACATGAATCTCATAATTCAAAAAAATGATAAATGATTAAATTATAAATATATATTTTTTAGATGATTGATTTATAAATATCGATAATTTTTATTATTTTTTAACAGCAATGTCAAACCAAAAACCGGCAAGAAGAAAACACACCATCATGAAGATAATAGTTCCACAAAAATCTAGTGACAAAAATGCTTCAAATGAGAAGAATGCAAAACAAGCTGAAGAGGAAAGAAAACCAATGTTTGCGAACAGAAAACAAAGCAGTAAAATTCTGACCAATTAATCACAGAGCATTAGGAGAGAAGCACAAAGCTGGTTCGAGACCACTCATTCCTCAACGCAGAGCTTCCTCCTCTTGTACCGCACCATGACATCACCCTTCACACCGACCACCATAGCGTTCCAGTCGATTTCTGGGAAAGGAGAGACGAGCTCAAACTCGAAGTTCCTGAGAAGATGACTCCAGATTGCCTTTATCTGCAGGTATGCAAACGGCTCGCCAAGGCACCCGTGCCTTCCACCGCCGAAGGAGATGTAGGAGAAGGCGCCGGCCGCCTTGTCCTCCTCCCTCCCCGGCAAAAATCGGTCGGGGTCGTACGTGTCAGGGTCCTTGTAGATGGATGGAAGCCGGTTCGCGAAGGCAGGTGAAGTGGCGACGATATGTCCCTTGGGTATCTCGAACTCGACTCCCTCCCTCGTCTTCACGGTGAAGTCGCTGTGAGACTGGCGGAGGAGTATGATGAGAGGAGGGTGGAGCCGAAGGGCTTCCTTGATGCAACGATACAGAACGTCCATCTCGGACAGGATATCATGATCAACTTTATCTCCATATTTCTTCATCAGTCGCTTCTGTTCCTCTAGCGCCGCTGATATGTATTGTTGGTATTTCAGCAGATAGGCGCCGGTCCAGGTAGAGGTGATGGAACTGGTGTGCTGGCCGGCGAACAGGGCTGCAATGAGAAGGCCTGTGATCTCGCCGTCGGTGGTCAGGCGACCATTCTTGTATCTCGAATCGATGAAACACTGAAGCATATCGTCCTCGGCGACTCCGGAACATCTGCGGGATTTGATGATGGTGGCAAAGATCTCAGAGATTCGGAGCCGAGCCCTGTCGCGTTGTCGATGCGCAGGGGTTGGGAGGTAGGGGAAGATAACGCTAATCGGGCGCATCCCATTGTCAAGATCATGGAAAAGAGCAGACACATCGTCGAAGAGTTTGTCTCTTACTTCGCGGCCTAGAAGGCATCGACTGGCGGTCAAGATGATGAGATGCTCAAGCTCATACTTGAGATCAACAGTGCCACTATCTCCCCATTTTGAGAAGTAGTCCTGTGGAGAAATGTGTAGCAGAAGATCAATTTATGTGTTTGTTATGAACACTAAAGACTAAAGAATCACAGAGAAAAACTAGTTAGCTAACGTTGTAAAATGAAAAACAAAGTTAGCAATGCCTGTGTGCAGCCATTGCTCTAGCCAGTACTGATCAATTGAAAAGGTAAGTTGCTGGAATAGGGTTTATAGGAAAGTTCACCCACAAATTGGAAATTTGGCAACTAAGGGACCACATTTGGGATCACTTTTATTTTTTATTTTATTTATATTTTATTTCAAATTAAAATATATTTAATGATAATTATTATTTTTAAAAATATTTAAAATTACTTTTGAATGTTTTTTAAAATAATACTATTTATTTTTGAAAAATAAAAATAAAAATACATAAAAAATATCAAATCAATATATTTTAAAAAATAACATAAAAATAAAAATAGAAAAACACAATAAACAATTAATCCCAAACAGCACCTAAGATTCTAGGACTTTATTTTCTGATATAACTCTCAAAAAAGAGATGGAAATTCACGCACACAACAAAATTTGCAATTCACATAGCATCTACTAAAAAAAATTAAACATTTTCTTTTGATGAAAACTAAAAAATATGCAATATTCATAGAAGCAATAATTTAATGTTCCAATAAAAATTCTGCAAAAATTTTAATATTATAAAAGCTCTATTTCAATCGATATTCACTACACAATAAGAAAATTGTAGATTATACTGATTTGATCAAAATCAATCACATTCATCAACCAATCACAAATATGTAAAAAAAAAAAGGAATGAGAATTTACAAAATAAGAGATATAGGCCTTATACTTGCACTCGAGACTCGCAACTCAATTAAAGAAATTGCATCAACAAGCATATGAATATGAGAGAAAAAAAGTCATTAAACAAGTCTTTATACCACTATTTGGGATCGGCTACATGAATCCTTCTTCTCCGTTGTCTTATTAAATGTCAAATTCTCATTTAATTTTAATAAAAGAAAGTCATTCGTTATACTTCTTAATCAAGTCTTAAACAAGCCTACATCTATCTTTCTTAACATAGGTTAAAGTTAATACATCTTCTCTCTTAATTGAGTCATCGAACAGCCAATATTTTAATGGGTTTAAGATCAAACTGGTCCATCAACTATTTATGAAGGATCAATTTAATCCTAGAAAAAATAGGAAAACCAATTTGATCCCTTGACTATTTGATCGAGGGTTCCTTAGAAGGCGTGAATGAAAATAAGAGAAGAGTTTATTAGTTATCTACTTATTTTTATTTATTATTATTTGAAAATATCGCAGTATTATTTTTTTTCTACAACTTTCGTTAAATTAAAGGAAGGCCAACCCTGCGATCAAATAGAGATCAAATTGATCCTCCTGTTTATTCTAGGATAAAATTGATCATTTATAAATAGTTGAGGGACTAATTTGATCCTAAACTCATATTTTAATTGGTAGAAGCACCTAAGATGATTCTCTCTAATTTTATCTGCCACTAGAGCTACTCCAACCTTCTCACAAATCTCCTCTCCAAAAAAAAAAATTGAATTAAATTGACAACAAAGTTCCCAACAGTATCCAAAACCGCAGGTAAATAAATATGCACGTCCAAGCACAAGGTCTAGCAACCTGAACGATATTACAACCGCAAACACGCAAACAGGCAAACAGTAACTACTATTATTAAGCGCAAGTTCTATCATTCTCAACAATGCGCAAAATCACAAACAGTACAGATGAAGAAATCACTCATATCCAATAGTAAATCAAGGAACCAAACATGAATACCACGTAGCAAATCAGAGAGCAAAAATGAACCGACCAGAATCAACACAAATATCAGAGGTTCTCTATAAGGATAATCATCTTAGTCACATTTTCAATTAACAATAATCATGAAACTAAGAAAATAAGGTCAATTATGTTGGAAACGGAAAAGGACAATCAGCAAGTACTAGATTTGGTAGCGGGGGTTTCCATGTAAGGGATATGTTAGCCGGTGGTGAGCAGCTGAATCCTGGCAGTAGTTCTTCATTTGGGATGTAATTAAATGGGAGAAATTATTACGGATTCTCTCAACTTGTGCTTAGTACTTGTTGTATTTCAGATTTTCATTCATTCATATTATCACTGATTTTCATTCCAGATTTATCTCATGCAACCTGAACTCAAAAGGCCAACGTTTCAGAGCCAGTTTCTGGTAGGATGGCTGACGGCTACAAACGGCCCTAACAAAGTCAAGCAAAGAGAGGGAGGAGATTGACTCTCCTTCTTCCTGTCGAGCCACACTATCAATCCAAGAGTCTCCATGAAGAACTCACCACTTAAAATCACACTTCACAATTTTAATGGGGAGAACTTCTGATAGTTTCGTTTGGTTCAAATGGTGATTGGAAGAACAGAAAAGACTGACTATCTGAATGGCACCAACAAATAACCCGAAGCTGGAGATCCTTCCTTCCCAATATGGGACACCAATAATGCCATAGCAATGTCCCTTCTTAGTAATTCACTGGAAGATGATCTATGTATTTGGTTCACAACACAACCAACAAAAGCAATTTGAGGGAGAGCCAACATAGAGTATTCAGATAATAAAAATTATACAATTATGTTGAATACAAGATCAAGCCGGTGATCTTAAACATGGAAGCATGAGGAACACCAAATACTTCACAAAATTTGGTAAAAATTGGACATATTTGAGCCAAATGATCAGCATGGGAAATGCGCAAAATAAAAATATATAATTCCCTCATTGGCCTCAACAAAGATCTTAATGAAGTTCTTGAAAAGATTCTTAAAATTCTTCCACTACCCAAAACCAAAGTGTTTGTTGAAGTTCAACAAGAAGAAAATAGGTGACGGATTAAACTTTGTGGCACCGAGAGTCATCTCCGAACTGAAGGATCAACTATTGTCATCAAAAGTCAAGAGAAAAATAAAAAAATGGCCTCAAACATTGAAAAAAGGCAATATTTGGAGCGATGTTTGTAAAAAGATCAATTACATTTAGAAGTTATTGGAAAGTTCACGTCAAGCTAGCTGATTAGAGCAATACTTCTCATTCTAAAAGACAACACAAATATAGTCATGTTTATCAAATCAAAATCAACATGCAAAAGTTGAAACCCCGATGGCAGCATTGGCCATTTGTGATATTTCTTTGAGTAAAAACAAAAATTGAACCTTTTACACAAATTAATCACTCTTGAAAAAAACTTACAACTCTTCTACCTAACAATAACAACAAGTCTTTATCCCACTAAGTGAGGTCGGCCACATGAATCCTTCGTCTCCATTGTATCCTATTATGTGTCAAATTCTCATTTAATTCAAGTATACTAAGGTCATTTTTTATACATCTTAACTAAGTCTTTTTAGGTCTACTTCTACCTTTCTTAACATAAAGCAAATCTAATGCATCCACTCTCCTAACCGGGTCATTGGACGGTCGATGCTCTATGTGGCAAAACCATCTAAGGAGACTCTCTCTAATCTTATCTGACATTGAAGCTACTCCAACTTTTTCCCGAACATACTCATTTCGCATTTTATCTCTAAGAGTAAAGCCATTCATCCACCTGAGCATCCTCATCTCTGCAATACTTAACTTTATCTCATGCTTCTCTTTTATTGGCCAACATTCTGCACCATAAATCATTGCAAGTCTTACCACCATCTTATAAAATTTTTCCTTAAGTTTAAGCGGTACTTTTCTATCACACAATAGGCCAGATGCATTCCTCCACTTCAACCATCCAACTTGAATTCTACTAATAATATCTCCATCTATTTCACCATCATTTTGAACAATAGAGCCAAAATATTCAATCCTCACTCTTTTAATGACTTGTTCACCTAATGTCACAACACTACCACTAGAACTTCTACAACTAAAATTACACTCCATATATTCAATTTTAGATCTACTAAAATGAAAACCTTTAGACTCTAAGGTTGACCTCCATAATTCAAGTTTCTCTTGAACTCCCTCTCTAGTCTTATCAACAAGAAGAATGTCATCAACAAAAAGCATACACCAAGATATATCTTCCTATAAATGCCTAGTAAGGACATCCATAACAACAACAACAACAACAACAAGCCTTAAATCCCACTAGGTGGGGTCGGCTACATGAATCCTTCGTCTCCATTGTGTCCTATTATGTGTCAAATTCTCATTTAATTCAAGTATACTAAAATCATTTTTTTATACATCTTAACCAAGTCTTTTAGGTCTACCTCTACCTTTCTTAACATAAGAAATCTAATGCATCTACTCTCTAATCGGTCATCGACGGCCGACGCTTTATGTGGCCAAACCATCTAAGGCGACTCTCCTAATCTTATCTACCACTTGGAGCTACTCCAACTTTTTCCGAACATACTCATTTTGCATTCTATCTCTAAGGGTAAAGCCACTCATCCACTGAGCATCCTCATCTCGTAACTTAACTTAGTCTTATGTTTCTCTTTATTAGTCAACATTCTCATAAGTCATTGCGTGTCTTACCACCATCTTATAAAATTTTCCTTAAGTTTAAGTGGAACTTTTCTCGTCATCATAATAGCCGATGCATTCCTCCACTTCAACCATCCAACTTGAATTCTACTAATAACATCTCCATCTATTTCACCATCATTTTGAACAATAGAGCCTAAATATCTGAATCGCTCACTCTTATTAATGACTTGATCACCTAAAGTCACAACACTACCACTAAAATTACACTCCATATATTCAGTTTTAGATCTACTTAAATGAAAACCTTTAGACTCTAAAGTTGACCTCCATAATTCAAGTTTCGACTCTCTCTAGTCTTATCGACAAGAAGAATGTCATCAGCGAAAAGCATACACCAAGGTACATCTTCTTGTAAATGCCTCGTAAGAACATCCATAACTAAAGTAAAAAGATAAGGGCTTAATGTTGATCCTTGATGTAATCCAATTGAAATACGAAAATAATTTGTCAATCCTCCTTATGTTTGGACACAAGTAACAGCTCTAGTATACATATCCTTAATGACTTGAATATAACCAATACTAACTTCTTCTGTTCTAGAATTCTCCAAAGAACATCTCTTGAGACTTTATCATAAGCTTTTCTAAATCAATAAATATCATATGTAGATCCTTCTTATTTTCTATGCTTCTCCATCAAACCTCTTAACAAATGTATAGCATCCATAGTAGATCTACCTGGCATGAAACCAAACTGATTGTGAGAAACTTCCGTATCACATCGTAACCTATGCTCAATTACTCTCTCCCATAATTTTAATGTATGACACATTAACTTAATTCCTCTATAATTTGCACACTCTTGTGCATCACCTTTATTCTTAAATATAGATCCTTCTTATTTTCTCTATGCTTCTCCATCAAACCTCTTAACAAATGTATAGCATCCATAGTAGATCTACCTGGCATGAAACCAAACTGACATTGTGAGAAACTGTATCACATCGTAACCTATGCTCAATTACTCTCTCCCATAATTTTAATGTATGACACATTAACTTAATTCTCTATAATTTGCACACTCTTGTGCATCACCTTATTCTTAAATATAGAACCAACAAACTCTTTCTCCACTCATCGGAATCTTTTAGTCCTTAAAATAACATTAAAAGATTTGTAAGCCAAGAAATTCGATCTCCTAAACATTTCCATACTTCTATTGAAATATTATCAGATCCTCGCTTTTCCACATTTCATTTTCTTTAAAGCTTCACTAACTTCGATTTACTAATCTGACGATAAAATGAAATTCTATTTTTGTTTAGTATTAAAGTTGCTAAAATCAATCGACTTTCGGATCCTTCATCAAAGTTTATTAAAATACCTCATCCACCTATTTTCAATATCTTTTCTAAGAAAAGCAAAGCGTTTTATTATTTTAAATGTATCACCACCTAGCCCTATGTGCTTCTTATGCATCTCTTTGGTTGGCTAGCTTATCATTACATCTCATATGCTTTTGGTATCTAATCCCATTGTATAAATCATTTAAAAATTTAAATTTTTTTTGTCGTATATTCTTCTTTAGAATCTACTGGTAGTTTTATATCTTTCGGTCTCAGGGTTTTACATCTAGCCGAGTTTATAGCAATCTTCTTATTTCTTTATCTTTTTTCTTGCTCATTTCCATGGCCATTATTCTTATTAAAGAGAACTTCCTTTTGATTCAGCGCATCTTTATTTCTTTAATTTCATGATATTTTTTCGTGCGTTAAACTTTATGAACATCCAATTTCTTGTAGCTTGCTCTTAAAATATTTTTATTTGTGTTCTTTAAGTGTCATCAATCACAGGATAATAATTTAGTTTATTTTTCTCTTCTATTTCGTCTTAAAATCCCTAATAATTCGATGTTGAGTCTTAAAATTTACTTGGAATGGCCTTCAATCTTTCTGATCTAAGCGATCTATTTTTCTTTATAATCGATTTGTGTTTTCTTAGATCCGTTTTATAAGTAATAATATGTTCGTCTAACTTCTTAAATAAAGTATTATTCTAAAATCGTAAAATTTAAGGCAAAATCTAATATAGTCTCTTGTTCATTAGTCGCTCAATCATGCTTCTGTGAATCTTTTAAAATCTTCTTTCTATACGTGTCCATTTAAATCTCACGATAAATATTTTTTCTTGAGGGGTATCTTTTGTAATCATTAATTAGATTCGAAATTTTCTTTGAGCAACAAACTGAGGGGCGTAGGCAACATACGTTGATAATCTTGGTATCAATGATAATCTTTAAAATTTATAATTATCTGTATTATATCTTTATAACGTTATCATTGAACTTTTATCTATAATCACATCATTTCTGTTCGACTTTTACGAATACCAAAGTTTAAAACTAATCGATCTCTCCTTGGCCCTTCTCACCAAGTTTAGTTTTCAACGCGTAAAATATTTATCTTTTCATGATAATATCATTAATTCCATTAATTTACTAAGAGTACACATATTCCAAGATCCTAACCATTAGTTTCATGGACTAACTTCTTTGCGCATCCGTTCATAATGTGGTAACCCGCTTATTTAACAGCTGCGCGTAGCCGTCGTGACTCAGCACATTTTCACTTGTATTCCCATACATAGCGTCTCTTAGGGGCCTAGCGTCTCACAATGATTTAAAGGTTAAATTATGATTATTTGACAAATTTTTACATTTGTACCATTCGCAACCCTCCACTTTTTGCATCCGGACTTGGGACTGGCAATGGTAGTGTTGATGTATCAGAGCTATGTTGGGCTAAAAACTTCATTGTTCTGGGAGAGATTTATTAAGTGAACTTATTTTAATCTAAGTTTGTTTCCATCCTTATACGGTAAGACGCGGTGTCTTGATCCTTGACATAACGGGACTCTTGATTATTGAGAATAGTAGGCGCGTGACGAAAAGGATTGATCGGTACTTGGAACTTATCACGTAAGTATAGATCTAACGATTAATTAGTTCTCGAACAATCAAACCCGAACACCTTTTACTGTCGATTACCTTAATCCAATCATGAGTGATTGGAGACTCTTCTATAAGTCGATTACAAATCACTTCGATCAAGTGATTCCATTGATCCTTCGGATTACAAATCCCTTTGCTTGCCACAATAATAGCTGCTTTAAGTACCCTAATTAAGCAAAACAATACCATTATCCAACTCCTATTAGTTACCATCGAGAAAGTTCGATACTTGGAAGAACGTTTGGATCAGCTCCAAGCATCACCCAAAGTAGCAGCTGAGAACTTCGAATCATCCATATCAGCCCTACAAAATCAGCTCCAAAACCTCTCCCTCGGAAAAACTACCACACCACCTAAAACTTCGGTCAAGTTATTTGTCTTTCAAAATCCTAAAGATATCTTCCGAAGAAAAACAAAATCACCCAATTAAATGGCCTCATCATCCACCCAAACCAGGTTATCATCAACTTCTTTCTGAAATCCAACCCCCCCTACATCAGATAACTCTGTGGATGATCAGATCCGAAGTTACCAAATGCGATCTAGACTAGCTTATGAACTTCAGCGGAGGATACCTAGACGAAGGAGGTATCAACCAACTCTGGAAAGTCAGCGCATCGACACGACTTTCTCGACAGCGAAGGGCAAACTGGTGCCACGAAACCTTATCTGAAGATGGATGATCCGGACCGACATTGCATATAAGATTACTCGAAGAAAGGATCTGGATAACACTCAAGTAAACATGTCATTCATTCGGCGAATCATACCAAAGGTTGCTCGAAGGGATGCGACATCCATACTTGGGACTAATTATGGTCAATCCACACATTACATCGGAGATCTTTGGAGCAAGCATTAATTGTCCTCCGAGATACAAGATGGCTTCGGATATATCATCATTGCTTATGGAGGTAGGCATCGGAGAACAATGGCGGTGTACATTGCTCCACAAATGCTCTGATCCATGATTTCATGAACCACATCGAGCTCGTAATAATGACCTGCACTGGGCGAGGAGAATCGAACCGCCTAATTACCAAAGCGTTGGTAGCACGGCTAACAAATACCAGCCACACTGGTTTCCGTTATAACATATCGGGAGTAGCCAATGGCATCTCACGGAATTCATTCTGGGCGATGTCACTCCATCCTTGAACGGTTCGTGGAACAAAACCATCGAAGCTCGCTGCGGTTGCTCAAACTCTAAATACATCGTGGATAGATGGCTCTGTCAGGCTCTCCTTTTCCACTTACACTCCATACTCCACTCATCATCACGTCGCCTCCACCTCTGGACGATGATGAGTTCGCCTAATGGCTTACTCGGATGGTCCGTCTGAACGGTCGACCTAATGAAGATGATGACTCGACTTTTCCCTATTCCTTTACTTCATATCAGCCAGCTCTTCCATTACTAAGGTGGTGGGGAAATGCCTTACCCAAAATCTGAACCTGAACCCGACACCTCTTCAACTCCACCATCAAATGACTCATGCTTCACCCTGAATGACCAGCTGGCTGAGCTGGATTATCCCAAATTAAAACGGATGGCCGATAAAACAGATCACCTTTATGCATCTGTTTCATCCTCATATCTCCCACCAAACGAACCAGTAATGGGTCCAGTAATGTACCCACCAGCGACAACTTCCACATCCCGCAGCTATACACCACCCCCTTCATACTACCATAACTATAAACCCCGAAACTCTGATTTCAAGAGATCTTACCATCAGAATATGTGGAATCTGCCATTTGCCTTTAACAACCAAGGAGTCCTGCTTGTACTACCAGAAGACTTCTCCCTGTACGACGATGTTATTTCAAGATGGGAATCGATCACACTAAATTTAGTCAATGACAAGCAATTTGCAGACAACAAATCAAAGGTACTGTTCATCGAAAATCTACTCGGAGAAGATGAGAAAAAGATCTGGATACAGTGGCGAATGACTTGCGAAAACGAATACGAAACACTAGTCAACATCACAGACGACCCGCAAAATGTACTATCACAGATCCGAAGAATAATCCTGCTGGAAGATCCCTATCAAGGCTCAACTGAGGAGCAGAATAGGGCATATCTTGACTTAGAACGATTATCCTGTGATCAAATCAAAAATATGTTCAACTATATGAACGACTATAAGACTTTGGCAGCAAGATCAGGCCGAATGTATATCAATTCTGAGCTCTCGGACAAATTCTTTAGAAAAATGCCACCAATTTTGGGAGACGAAATCGAAACAGCATTCAAAGCAAAATATCCAGGATGTACAGTCGGGGTGCTTCCAAGGATACGCTTCACATATCAATACCTAGCTGATTTATACAAGAAAGCGGCGATACAACGAGGTATCAAAGATCTATCTATCTGTAGAAAAATATCAATTCCAGGGTATTACAATAACTCAAGAAAATACGGATTACGAAAATCCAAAAACTCCAAAGGGAAGCCGCATGACTCACACATAAGGATAATCAAAAACAAAAACAAGCCACGCTCGACGAAATGTAGATGCTACATCTGTGAAAACGAAGGACATTTCGCTCGAGAATGCAAAAGCAAGCGAGGCAACATGGCCAGGGCGGCCATACTCAATGACCTAGACCTTCCTGAAGAATATGATGTTCTCTCAGTAGACCTGAACGAAGAGCCTTCTGACGCAATCTGTAGCATTTCAGAAGGAGAAGGCGCGAACACGTTAAATCACATAAGGCAAGCTCTGGAGAATCTACCCCCAGAAGAATACGGCTTCATGATGACAAAGGACCTAGGCTGGAGGTACGCCGTAAGCCTCACCAATACACAAGAAGACTGTTCTCATAACCTGGAGCGTAAGCCAAGGACCATACGCTAAATGTAATGTATTGTTCCATAACAACCAACATAAATATGCGGATCCATTGCATTATTTGCAAAATTACAAAGATGCCCTATGCAAAATTCTACCTCTCGATCACAAATTAAAAGGAACTCACTCTACTTTTACCAATCCAAGGATTCATTGATCCAAGAATAAAATATTCGATCATCTCAAAGAAAACAAGAAATTAAAGGAACGCATTCAAATGCTCATAAAGCCACAACTGGAAGGAGATCGAGATGAACTATTAATCCAAAATAAAGGAAAGAGAATCATGGAGGAAGCGGGAAGACGAAAATCGAAAGCTCAAATTCGTGATCCTAAACGAAATTGTCAAAGCAAGTCAAAACCAAAAAAGGGGGTAATAAAACCGACTGACAATCTAATAATTTTCTTTAACGCGTGATGTCCCGCAATTCGTAATACAAGCAATAAGATACTGGCAACCTCCTATGCGTAAAACACAGGGATATCCCGTGAAGCAAGGGAAAACCGAAGTTACTGAGTAACCTTTAATGGAGTAAACTCCGTAACACAAGCAGAAACAAAGGTCAAGAATGGTACCATGATCATCGAGGAACATAAATTCTGAATCCCCCTAATTTACTATATGGACATGAACACCAAAGACAAAATCCAAATGCTACTAGGATGCAACTTCCTACAAAATCTAAACGGCGGAATAAGGATAGAAGGGAACATCGTCACATTCTACAAGGAAATTACACCAGTAACAACGACAGCAGAAGTAGAAATCACCGCCAAACAGATTCCTGAACTAGAGATCGACTATGACTTCTATACATCGCAAATGAATGGATACATCAAACTATTGACGAAAATCCTTTCACAAAGAAATTCAGAGCAATTATCCAAAAACTGAAAACCAATGGGTATATTGGGGACGACCCGTTAAAACACTAGGTCAAAAATCAAGTACTTTGTAAATTAGACATCATAAACTCTGATTTAACTATCCAAGACAGGCCAAGCACGTTACGCCATTGATGCAAGAACAATTTAAGAAACATATCAGCTTGCACTCAAAGTAATAAGACCAAGAAAGCCATCATACCATGATGATCGTTAACTCAGGTACGTCTATAGATCCAATAACTGGAGAAGAAATCAAAGGGAAAGAAAGAATGGTTTTCAATTATCGCTCCCTTAATGACAACACATACAAAGATCAGTACTCACTACCCGGCATCAATACTCTCCTGAAAAAGATAGGGAATAGCTGGATTTACTCAAAATTCGATCTAAAAAGTGGGTTTCATCAAGTAGCACTGCATTCCATTGAATGGACGGCCTTTATTAGTCCATCGACTTTATGAATGGCTACATGCAAGCAAAGAATGCACCCGACATTCCAAAGAAAAAAATGGATAATTGTTTTAAAACTGCTCGACTTTTAATCGTTTATATTGATGGCATCCTGATTTTCAGTAACTCAGAACAAGAGCACAAAAGACATCTTGAAGAATTCTTACAAATAGTTGAGGAAGAAGGATTGGTCCTCTCGCCATCAAAAATGAAGATAGCAGCAAGCAGATAGACTTTTTGGGCGCTATCATTGGCAATAGAAAAATCAAATTACAGCCGCACATCATCAAAAGGATTGCGGAATTCCCAGACGAGAAGCTCAAGGAAAAGCAAGGACTCAGATCATGGTTAGGAATTTTAAATTATGCCCGATCTTATATTCTCGACCTAAGTCCTATTAGTCCATTATATCAAAAGACTTCACCACACGGGACAAGCATCAAGGAGCATGATTGGCAATTGATCAGGAAAATAAAATCCATCGTCCAAAAGCTACCTGACCTAGATATTCCACCCGAAGATGCATAAATCATATTAGAAACAGACGGCTGCATGGAAGGGTGGGGAGGCATTTGCAAATGGAAGAAAAAGAAGGGCGATCCAAAGAACACTGAAAAAATCTGTGTTTACGCAAGCGGGAAATTTCCCACTGTTAAAGCAACAATAGATGCGAAAATCCATGCGTGCATGGAATCATTAAGCGCCCTAAAAATACATTACTTGGATAAAAGAGAGATTACCTCAACCGACGCCAAGCAATAATCTCCTTTATAACAAGATGCAAAATAAACCATCCAGTCGATGGCTCGCTTTACGGATTATAACTGTGGATCACAAATAATTTTGAACACATGAGAAGAATAACATTCTGCCGATAATCTTTCACGATTAACGTTGTTCTCGTGCGGCGACATGGGAGGAAGAAATTCAATCAATCTTTCCATAATGGACGGAGGCCCCCGATAAAGGATAACTAAAAGACCTATGGGAGATGACACAAAAATTCGCCCAACTTCAAAAGCCATATGATTATGGATTCAGAAGTCCAAAACCAAAGGAATATGCAATGAAGATTACGACATCGACCAAGAAACATTACAAGAAGCTTTTGAGAAAAACGCAGAAATTCAAGATGGCCCAAAGCCCGTCTGGAAGGCTACAGCATCAAAGCCCATCTCATTTCAAAAGAACGACGTCCACAAAGAATTATTATGGGAAACATTCAACCATCCCATTAACTTGACGCCTCGACCGTAAGAGCGTACGTAATCGAGATCAACACCACACAGTTCTCAAAGAAATACGTACCCTACTACGTATTTACGAAAATAAAACAAGATACTGTAAAAATCTGTCAGGTGGAAAAGATAATGTGTGGAAAAACCTTTTTCCACGAGTACGCAACAACGAGGAAGAGTTAGCTGGAATAATTGATCTACTTTCCAACCTAACCGACAGATCGTACAAGGACCAGGCATAGTGGAGCATAGTGGGCCCAACTTTTAATTAAGGCATTCAGTATTTTGTACTATCGGCACATGGTTTATGCCGACTTTTTATAAATGTCCTGTATTATTTTCGCTTTATGTACTATCGGCATACATGGTTCGCCGACCTTTAGAAAACCATAATAATATGGTCAGCGGTTTTGAAAAACCGTGGGTTTTAAGTATAAATAGCTATTGTGTGCAGAGGTGAAAACACACAACTCATTTCAATTGAAATTTTCTCTCTTAGTGTTTCCAAGTTTCTTCAGTATCTGCAAGCTTTGTCCTGTAAGTCGTCCTTCATAATAAAAATTATCTGTTTTAATTCTTGTTTTGGCAAAAGTTCTTAGTGACCCCAACCCAACGATTCTTGTTTTGGCAAAAGTTCTTAGTGACCCCAACCCAACGATCCCTGTCCTGTCATGTATCTCCCTGATATCAGAGCTATGTTGGGCTAAAAACTTCATTGTTCTGGGAGAGATTTATTAAGTGAACTTATTTTAATCTAAGTTTGTTTCCATCCTTATACGGTAAGACGGTGTCGATCCTTCACCAAGAACTGGGACTCTTCTGCAAGAATAGTAAGCAGCTAAAAGGATAACTAAAGCAAAAAGATAAGGGCTTAAAGCTGATCCTTGATATAATCCAACTAAAATAGGAAAATATTTTTTCAATCCTTGATATAATCCAACTAAAATTACAACTCTTCTACCTAAGCCCAAAAAAATAATTTTCCCCTTGGTCTCACCTAAAGAAAATGGAGATAAAGAATCCTGGATCATTAACTCAAGAGCTGCATATCACATAATAGATTGTGTTTACCTATTCTCATCTTACACTCCCCTTACCGAGAAATCTTGAAGTCAAAATAGCCGAGGGATCTCCAACTCCTATTGTGGATTGGAACCATTAGAATTAGCTCTGAGATCCTACTAAACCTATCTAACATGATCTGCAGATCTCTTATAATATTTTATTCTTAAGCAAAACTCTCTAAAGAGTGAGATTGCCAAATTGCTTTATCACCAAAGCATTGTGAACTTTAGGGTAGAGCTCAACGAAGAATAATGGTAGAGTTAACAAGATAGGAGAACTATACTACTTTGATGAGGAATTTAAAGAGAGTAAGAAAGCCCTTCTTATCAACTAAAAATCTTCTCCTCCTTGTAGGAAATATCAAATAATATTGTGATATTATAGGTAAGATCATCTTAATTATTAGTATTTGAAAATCTTATTTCCTTTTTATTTAAAAGTAAAGATGGCTTTCAGTCTGAAATCTGTCAACTCACCAAACACCAAAAAATTATCTTTATGTCTAGGCCATATAAAGCTACCAAACTTTTTTCAACTTGTATGGTGACATTTGGAACCCCTTTAGATATCAGAATCTTTACTCCAAATTTGATTCATTGCATTTATTAATGATTGTAATCTTGTGTGCTGACTCTACTAGTTGAAGAGCAAATTCAACACAAAAAAAATATTTAAAACTTCTATAATATGACTAAAACACAATACTCAATTGACGTCCAAATTTAACATTTTAATAGGGGAATGGAGAATTTCAATCACCTTAGGAAGTTACTTAAAGCAGGATAGCATTATTCATCAAATTTCTTATCCCAACTCCTAAATAAACGCTATAGTTAAAAGGAAAAACATATGTCTCTTCAATGTCATAAAATCCGTTATGCTCACAACAATCATTTCTAATTTTTTAAGGGAAATTTTTCTTATTGTTTGTTATCTTATAAATCAAATGCCAATAAATGTGCTTTACTTCAAATTCCCTATCAAAATATTTTCTAAATGTTTTGCAAACATTTGTACTACTTCGAATCGATTAAAATCTTTGAAAGTACTATCCCTTCAATGTCATAAAATCCATTATGCTCACAACAATCATTCCAAATTTTTAAGGTAAATTTTTCTTATTGTTTGTTATCTTATAAATAAAATGCCAATAAATGTGCTTTACTTCAAATTCCCTATCAAAATAATTTCTAAATGTTTTGCAAACATTTGTACTACTTCAAATCTATTAAAATCTTTGAAAGTACTATTTTTTCTACAATCATGAACCTAATAAGAATAAATTCAATATCAATGCCTTCAAAAATAACTTTCTTGGATATGGTGCAAATCAAAATGAGCATAAATGTCTATGGAGATTATCTTTTTCAAAAATAAACTCTTCTACCATAAAATTTTAAAAATTCCCTTCAAGGGGAGATAGACAATGAAGAATTTACAAAGAGTTGGAACTCCTCGACCTTTTGAAGTTTCTCATGGATCTTACTTAACTGGAATCAGGTAATTCACAAACTACATTTCCTTTGATATTGCTAAAGAATTGCCTACTACTATAGGAAAGGAACTGATGCCTATACACAACATCCTATAGACTACTTGATATAGTCATATGTCCTCCGTGAAAACTATAGCTCTCAACTTAGCAAACATTGAAATTCCAAACATTATAGAAGAGGCTGTTAATAAACCATAATGATGAGGATATGGAAGATGAAACCCCTAAAAAAATAAAATATAGAAATTTCAGACACCCAAGGATGAATCCTAGTGTAAAAGAGTTTTAACTATCAAATATTAGTATTGATAGATCCATTGAAAGATATAAAGCATGATTAGTTGCAAAATGATTCACCCAAACTTATTGGGTAGACTACTCAAAGATCTTCACTCTAGTTGCAAAACTTGACACAATTTAGGTCCTTCAATTATGACAACTAATTTTAATTAGCATATTCACAAAATAGATGTTAAAATGTGTTCATAAATTGTGACTTAAAATGAAAAAGTCTATGGGAATATTATTTTAGAGTCAACAACTCTGAAAAGTCAATACAAGTATGCAAATTAAAAAAATCTATTTATGGCCACAAGCACACATAGCATGGCTTGAAAGGTTCACCAAAATGTGTGCCAACAAAGAGTCAAACAGGTTCATTCTAATCACACATTATTCTATAAACAGTGATGATAAGTCAACCATACTAATTGTATGTGCTGATAATATCATATTAATAAGAGACTGTAATAAAAATCCTGATCCACTCAAGTACATTCTTGATAAGATATTACTTGAAATAAATTTGGTATTACCATTTCTCAAAGAATTACATTCTTGATCTCTTAAAAGAAATTAGTTTGACAAGAAGCAAACTTGTTGACACTCCAACTAATCCAAATATAAAATTTAAGTGAGTTTAGCACCATTACCCTAGTTGATGGAAGGTAACAAAAATTAGTTTAAAAACCCTCTATCTCATATGGCCAACTGATCTTTGTGATTAGTATAGTAAGTCAATTCATGCATGCAACTTACAAAGAATACCTGAATGTTGTTATATAAATACTCAAGTACTTGAAAAGGAATCCACAAAGAATTGGCTATTTTCCAAAATGGGATAATTGTGAGAAATAAGAGCTTATACTACTGCTAATTGGGCAGTTTCTATGATTGATGAGATTTATTTCAGAATATTGTCCTTATGTATGGGGAAATCAAATGACATGAAAGAAGTAAAATATTGTGATAAGATTTACATCAAATGAACTTTCTTACAAGTATTAGTTATTTTCATTCTAGACTTTACTCGTGTAATTTAAATTTAAATGATCAAAATTTCAGCCATGCATAGTAGTGCAAAAACTATCGATTGCCATTCTCTCTCTCTCTTCTATTTCTTTTTATCAAACTAAAATAACAAACCAAAAAAAGAAAAAAAATGGTTTATGTATAGCCTAGAGACAATAGTAGTTGACATTGCCAATCATTGGACGTCATTACAATTTCACCAAATCCTTGTGTACTTTATTTTACCATGTATTTTCTCTTATGAGAGAATTATAGTGAGTATATTTTATACGTTGGGCCTCTTTTTGAGGTATTATATTGACAGGTTATCATGTCTTTAGATTTGTCTATCTTTTCCTCTTTTGGGTTGGGTGCGGTGTCTCTCTCTCTTTTAAATTAATCAGCTACCATATAGTTTGATCAAAATTTTCAAAGTCACCACCATAATAACAATCCCCAAGTTCAAGGAATTAGAGCCATTGCCTTCCATAATATGAATTCCCTTTTCTTTCATTGAAAATGATGCATCACTTTATGAACAAGTCAATTCCTCTCACTTCCCCTCTCTTGGTTTGCCACTTGTTAGGGAGTAAATATTAGTAGTACAAAAGTTTTTGAAGAGAACAAAAGTTAATTTGTTAGATTTGTTAGGTATTTTTGAAGGTTGAAATTTGAGTATAAAAAAATATCTTAGATTTTGTGATTGCTTGCTGTCCTTATTGCTTGTTGTCCATAGTGTTTTGTTTAGAATCCTCTCATAGGTGATTTAAGGTCAATTGGTGTACCAATCATAAGTTTGAGGCACCCGCCTGGCATCATCTTTAATCTTTCTCGTTATTGTGCCTTCAATTTCCTTTACTGTTTTTGCTAGGAATCTTTTTTTTTCCTTCTCTCAGACAACACAATTTGGTGCTCATTGTAATAAAATATTGTTGTTACTCGCTAAACTCCATCCAAAATTTGCTGTGGTAGCAGCAAAATAGTTGTGCTTGTTTTTAATTTTTACTAAACTTCAGCATTCTTGTTGCCTACAACAACTTTCTTCATTGTTTAATTGTGTTTTGTTTCTTGGATCAATAAATAGTGACGTTAGATCATTACTTGTTTAAATTTGGGTATGATCATGACATTCTCTTGTTGTTCTTACCATTTAATTTATAATTTTTGTGGCTTTCTTTGGTTCCCAATATCCTTTAATGAAACTTGAGTACCAAATCTTGAATTAATTGCAGCTTAATTTTACAAGTAATTCATAACCTATCGTTTGTTGAAATTTGGTTAGAGATCTATTTATTTTTAGACTTGCATTAACATATGTTACATTCATTAATTTTAACTCATGTTTAAAATTATGTTATAAGAGGCACGCACTAGCACTGTTGAGAAAAGTCGTCATGAGGTGTTCACCTCATATGGATTTCTTAAAGCGTCAATTCTAACAAATCTGAGGCGTGCCTAGCACAATAAATATGAGTCGCGAATGTTAGAATTTGGGTATTCCAAAAAAATAATTTACAAATAATATATATAATAAAGGTTACATTTTATTATTTCATTACATTATTTGTAATTATAATGATTCTGATAAAGACCCACTAAGTGATGATAGTTGAGAAGACTTTTGAATTTATAAATTATAATCTTAGCTGTTTAGCCTACTTATTAACATTTCGATTGGGAGGGAGAGAATATTATTGTTATGATCATACTTTGATGTTAGTATAGTATTTCTTACTTAATATTTTTTATTAATTTAATATTTTGAATGTTTTGAATATAAAACTTATGCCTCAAAACACCTCAAAACTTACGCATTATCTCACAAACAAAAAATACCTCAATATCTAATTACATAATTTCAACATTTAATGTTAACATATTTAGGTAAGACATGTAATTTAACTACTTGATGCAAAAAAATTATTATGTGAGACCCCTCCATAGTTTCATTACATGGATGAAATAGCCATTTCAGAACAAAGAAAATGAGCCACTATAAAGATATAATCATGCTTCTTTAAAGTTTATACTAGTACAACAACAACAACAAGCCTTTATCCCACTATGTGGAGTCGGCCACATGAATCATTCTTCTCCATTGTGCCCTATTATATGTTAAATTCTCATTTAATTCTAATAAATTAAGATCATTTTTATGCAACCTAACTAAGTCTATTTAGGTCTACCTCTACCTTTCTTAACATAAGGCAAATATAATATATCTACTCTCCTAATCGGGTCATTGAACAGTTGATGCTTTATGTGGTCAAATCATCTAAGATGACTCTCTCTAATATTATCTACCACTGAAGTGACTCCAACCTTTTCCCGAACATATTCATTTCACATTTTATCTCTAAAAGTAAAGCCACTCATCCACCTGAACATCCTCATCTCTGCAACACTTAACTTAGTTTTATTCTTCTCTTTTACTAGCCAGCATTTTGCACTATAAATCATTATAGGTCTTCTCACCATCTTATAAAATTTTCCCTTAAGACTAAACGGTACCTTTCTATCACACAATAGGCCAAATGCATTCCTCCACTTCAACCATCCAACTTGAATTCTACTAATAGCATCCCCATCTATTTCACCATCATTTTGAACAATAGGCCCAAGATATCTTAAAGTTTATGCTAGTCCTAATACAAAATTCATACTACATCTTCCTACCACTTAATAAAGAACATACAAAGGTACATAAAAGCCAATTTCATTTCCTAGTCATTTGAAAACATTTGCATTATAAGATTATTCATGGTATAACAATTTTAAAATTTCACCAATAATATCTATACTTGGTTATAGTTATAATTTTGTCTCAAATAAAAAACATCCCAATGCACCACCAACATAAAATCCTATAACAAGAATGCCTCTCAAAGATGAATCAGAAACATAAAGATGTGCTCTTTTAAAACAATAATCATCCTTAATCATAAAATCAACATGATTCTTTATGTAAAACATGAAATATTTTAATGAAATCCTTAAATAGCATATTCTAAATTAATACAATCAAAACAAATTACTTTTACTTTTATTGTATGCAAAATAACAACCCTACTTAATGCATAAAACAGCTTATTTTCAATCCCAAGAAAGTATTTTGGTACAAAAGTCTATTCATGTAAAATTTGAACTTGCTAAGTATCTATATGACTTAATGTCTTTTGTGAATTTAGATCCTTGTTTAAAATTGCGCAATAAAAAACCCGCCTCAACACTTTTAAAAAAATTGCAATGAGGCTTTCACCTTATTAGTGCTATATGAGGCTTACGCCTCCCATGAGCACCTCAAGGCCCGCCTCGTCTCAATTTTTATGAAATATGAACTATTGGATCAAGTTTTTTTTTTAAATCAAAACATAAGTTTTGATTATCAAAATAACACATACGCCTTAACACACGCAATCAACCTTAGGATAGACATTACTCAAGTGTCTCTCCTCAAGCTTTCTCTGCTCCTCACACAACCATGCTAGCTACTACCACCATCATCATTATTTGTAATCTTTTTTGATATTAGATAATTGAAGTGGGAAAGAAAAAGTTATTATAATAAATTTATTTTGAATTATTATTTCATTAATTCTTACTTTAATATCTTATACTACTTTGATAGTATAATATTTCTTATTTCATGATTTGATGTCCAAATATTTGATGTTAATTGATATTTTTAGGCAATTTATTACTTCTTATTATATTATGATGTTAATGTGTTATATCTTAATATGTAAATAGTTTAGGATAGTAATATATTACTTCTTATTTTGTATTTTGATGTATATACAACTTTTTACTTTATGCAATTTGTTGATTCTAAAGCTTGCACCTCACCTCACAGATGAAAAGCGCCTCGATCCGATTACGCAATTTAAACTATGAATTAGATATTTTAAGGCTTGATAGTTAGAATATAAGTCAAACTCCATAGACAATGAATACTGTCTTTATTATCAAAGTCTCAAAATTAACTTTTTTTCTCTATTTCATTCAATTTCACACTAAAGGAAGTAATCAAACATCCCCCTTGACTTAAAACTCTTCCAAAATATACATCTAGTGCATCACAAAAAGTTTCAAACATGTTACTAAAAACAAATAATTTAAGAATGTGTGCATATTAAAGTCTCTCCATAAAATCATTAAAATCTTAATTAGTAAATTTTGACTATTTAAACTCCATAGACAATAAATACTGCCTTTAATATCAAGGTCTCAAAATTAATTTTTTTTTCTCTATTTCATTCAATTTCACACTAAAGAAAGTAATCAAATGTCCCCCTTGACTTAAAACTCTTACAAAATATAAATCTAGTGCATCACAAAAAGCTTCAAACATGTTACTAAAACAAATAATTTAAGAATGTGTGCATATCAAAGTCTCTCCATAATATCATTAAAATCTTAATTAGTAAATTTTGACTATTTAAGCTCTATCTTCTTAAGCAATTGGTGCCACTACAAAACAAAAGTCCATAATAAATCATCTATAAGAAATAGTTTGGTCATGAAAACTCTTAATCCCATAAACATTAATATATGTTGGCCAACCATAATTGCTTTGAATTTATCAAGATCAACAAATAAATTATCACTTAATACGACAAATGTCCAGCATAAGACAAATAACAAAAAATGCGTTTGAATTCAAATCTTTCAAACTGCTATACTCAAAAGACTCTCCTTAAATGCACTAAATGATCCTCTTTAACATTGATCTTGTTATGAATCAAATAATATCAAAGTATACAGTTGGATATTTTTGAATGAAAGATCAAGAACATGATTGATAATTCTTAGAAAAGTTGTTAATGCATATTCTCAATCCAAACGATATCACCAACCATTTATATAATCCATCGTTAATTATAAAAATAAAATTTCATTCATCACATTTTTATATTCTTACTTGATGATGCCCAATCCTCAAATCAATAGAACCAATCATCAACAACAACAACAACAACAACAAGCCTTAATCCCACTAGGTGGGGTCGGCTACATGAATCCTTCTCCATTGTGTCTTGTCAAATTCTCATTTAATTCAAGTATACTAAGATCATTTTTATACATCTTAAACAAGTCTTTTAGGTCTACCTCTACCTTTCTTAACATAATAAATCTAATGCATCTACTCTCTAATCGGGTCATCGAGCGGTGACTTTATGTGGCAAACCATCTAAGGTGACTCTCCCTAATCTTATCTACCTACTCAACTTTTTTTGAACATACTCATTTTGCATTCTATCTCTAAGAGTAAAGCCACTCATTCACACGAGCATCCTCATCTGTAACTTAACTTAGTCTTTTCTCTTTTATTGTGGCCAACATTCGCACCATAAGTCATTGCGGTCTTACCACCATCTTATAAAATTTTCCTTAAGTTTAAGTGGAACTTTTCTATCACATAATAGGCCGCATTCCTCCACTTCAACCATCCAACTTGAATTCTACCAATAACATCTCCATCTATTTCACCATCATTTTGAATAATAGAGCCTAAATATCGATTCACTCTTATTAATGACTTGATCACCTAAGTCAACACTATCGAAAACTTCTACAACTAAAATTATACTCCATATATTAGGTTTAGATCTACTTAAACGAAAACCTTTAGACTCTAAAGTTGACCTCCATAATTTAAGTTTCATTGGACTCCCTCTCAGTCTTATCAACAAGAAGAATGTCATCGACAAAAGCATACACCAAGGTACATCTTCTTGTAAATGCCTCGTAAGAACATCCATAACTAAAGTAAAAGATAAGGGCATAATGTTGATCCTTGATGTAATCCAACTGAAATAGGAAAATATTTTGTCAATCCTCCTTTTGTTTGGACACAAGTAACAATTCTAGTATACATATCCTTAATGACTTGAATATAACCAATATTAACTCCTTTCTGTTCTAGAACTCTCCAAAGAACATCTCTTGAGACTTTATCATAAGCTTTCTCTAAATCAATAAATATCATATGTAGATCCTTCTTACTTTCTCTATGCTTCTCCATCAAACCTCTTAACAAATGTATAGCATTCATAGTAGTTCTACCTGGCATGAAACCAAACTGATTGTGAGAAACTTCGTATCACATCGTAACTATGCTCAATTACTCTCTCCCATAACTTTAATGTATGGCACATTAACTTAATTCTATAATTTGCACACTCTTGTGCATCACCTTTATTCTTAAATATAGGAACCAACAAACTCTTTCTCCACTCATCGGCATCTTTTAGTCTTTAAAATAACATTAAAAGATTTGTAAGCTAGAAATTCCTTGATCTCTAAACATTTCCACACTTATTGGAATATATCCAGGTCCTCTTGCTTTTCCACATTTCATTTTCTTTAAAGCTTCACTAACTTGATTTACTAATGGCGATAAAATGAAATTCTCTATTTTGTTTAGGGTATTAAGGTTCTAAAATCAATCGTCTTTCGGATCCCTTGAAAAATTTATCAAAATACCTCATCCTATTTTCAATATCTTTTCTAAGAAAAATCTTTATTATTATTTTCATCCTTAATACCCTCACTTGGTATGTTTTCTTCTCTCCTATCTTTGGTTGGTAACTTATACATACATCTTTCACCTTTGGTATCTAATCTATTAATCATAAAAGCTAAATTTTTTCGTCATATATTCCTTAGAATCTCTGGTACTTTATATCTTTCAATTCTCAGAGTTTTTATATCTAAATCAAGTTTTATAACAATCTTCTTATTTCTTATCTTTTCTTTACATTTCGACTCCATACCATTATTCTTATTAATAGCCTTTTGATTCTCCAAGCATCTTTAACAATTTCTTAATTTCACTGATATTTTTTTCCACATAACGTTCCTTCCTTATGAATATCGCAAATTCTAATTTCTTGTAGTTTCGTAAAATATTTTTATTTGAGTTCTTTAAGTGCCATATCTAGACAATAATTTTGTTATTTTTCTCTTATAACCTTTCATCTTAAAATCTAAAACTAATAATTCGATGTTGGACTTAAAATTTCACTTGGAATGGCCTTCTGATCTTTCTGATCTAACGATCTGTTTTCTTATCGAGAAAATAATCAATCGTGTTTTACGGATCCATTTTATAAGTAATGATATATTCATCTCTTTTCTTAAATAAAGTATTAGCTATTCTAATCGTAATAGGAAAATCTAATATAGTCTACCTTCATTCAAATCTATAACCATGAATCTTTAAAATCTTCTACCACTCTAAACGTGTCATTTAAATCTCCCCAATAAATACTTTTTTTTTCAAGAATCTTTTGTATTAATCCTCTAATTCATTCCAAAAAAATTTCTTTTGAGCTTACCTCCAAACCTACTTGAGGAGCGTAGGCACTTATAACATTGATAATCTTAGTATCACAATAATCTTTAAAGTATAATTATCTCTATTAATCTTATAACATTATCCTTCTATCTTAATCATAATCACCATTTCTAGTTCGACTTTTACCGAATACCAAAGTTTAAAACCTAAACTATCAATCTCATTGGCCTTCTCACCAACCCATTTAGTTTCTTGAATACATAAAATATTTATCTTTCCATGAACCATAATATTTATCATACCTAATATATCAGACAATTTCAGTATAAAAACTAATATTTGATGGTAATTTTGTGAATTGCTTTGCTAGCCAAACATATACTAACTATCATTTTCTGAAGTGTAACACATGAATAATATACGTACTTAAATTCTCTCTAATAAATTGCTTATTTAGTAAACCATCAGCTTGTCTTTTAAACTTAGCAAATTGAGTTAGATTAATCCTATAATGTTGCAAATTAGGAGATAATAATCTAGAAATCAAATTAATGGAATATAGTATGTATCTAAGCAATGGTAATTCCTCAAGAAGAATATTAGGATATAGGTTTTTAAAATCAAACAATAATTGGTTAACATCCTTGAGTATAATCGCATTCTCAAGCATAAAATCTCTGTTTAAAACCCATAAAAGCATTAATTACTTTATGCAAAATTCTCTTTTATAAAGCACGTAGATTCAAAATATGCAAAGATTTTGTCTGTCTTAATAACTAGAAGCAGGAAATTCTTTTGAATTGGATAAAAAAGTTCTCTCAGGCTTAGTCTATTTTTAAAACAATTTCCTCCCATCATTCTTAGGCACATAAACATTAGACTTCCCAAAATTAGTCAAATGTAAGTTATAAAATCACGGTCTACCCAAAATAACATGTAAAATATTCATAGGCAGAGCATTACATCCGATGTTATCACTTTATATAACAAGTTGAATGAAAACCAAATACTCTGTTACAAAGTTGTAATTTAATCAATCCAAACTAGTTTATATGGTTGTGAGTGTGATTCAGATTCGAGCTCATACAATCACAATACATTTAACAACATTCATGCAACTTCTACTATTATCAATGAGTTACACGGCTTATGATCATACCTGAAAAATCTATTATTTCCATCAAACATAGATGCATTAATTTTTAGCCTTCTTAGTTATGTCATCATCTACATAAGTTGCTATCTATGATTACTACAAGATTTATTATCATATACCCTGTAATATATCCGTAATATATCTTGATTATTTATCCTAGGATAAATTTATCATATTCTAATCATTTTAGCATCTAAGCAAATATGTTACTAGATTCAATTTCTGATTCATATGGGTAAAATTGATTTGTTTCCAAAGGTTCATCTCCAAAAAAGCAAAAAATTTCAAATGAAATCATTTCCAATAAAGAGTATCCAAATCACAAGAACCCTACAGCCAAAAGATTGCATGGAAAGGCACTAAAATAGAGAAATATGTATCCAAATGTGAGTTTTTCCATCTTAGCAATGACACAAATTTCAAAGGCAAGGGGATATGCATCCAAGCACAAAATTTGTGATATTCATTAGTACCCCCAAAACACAAACAAGGATTGTGAAGGAACATATCAACCTTATCTAATAGTAAAATAGAGAGCCAATTTCAATAATAAGCAGCACAAAAACTAACCGTGAACCAAACCTAAATCAACATAAATTAAGACATAACACAAACAGTTCACTAAAAGAACCATCATCAAGGGCACGTTTTCACTTAATTAAAACCAAATTATGAACAATAAGAAACTCAAATCAACTAAAATGAACAAAAATAAAATTATTACTCAGAATATCAACCTGCTTGTCTCTGCGTGCACAATTTGTAGTTTCAACAAGAGTAAACGTTGAGATTTTTATCAAAAGTTTTGATAGAATCCCGAGCTTTTTATTGCCAAGATTTTTATAAGTGGAAACAAACATAACTAGAATATTGCATAATTTTGTAACTGGAGAATCATGTTTCTCAATTTATAGACACAAAGAAAAAAAATTTAATTTATTGTATAAAATTTCATATAAATTAAGTAACATTCAACCTTTCTTATTTGGGCATGAGACTCATGATGATATGTTTAAGAGGTTGCATGGTTAAGACTATTTTGTTGGAGCTTATAACTTATCTCAAGTGATGGGATGTTTAGATCTTAAGGTTAAGCTTTTTGGTTGGTCAAACATGTAAGTTCTGGAAAAGCGAGAGAAGCTAAGAAAAGTGTTTAGTTGTTTAGCTTAAGCTCGGTTTAGCTCATCCTGGTATCAAAATATTGCATAAAGTTGAGTTGATATACTATTTAGACTTTAAAGAATTTAACTATGATTGTAAACTAAATGATTATTAAATTTATTTAATTTAAATTTACTCAGGTACAAAAAGATAAGTTCAATTACTTTTAAAAGATAAACTTACGAAAATTTTAAGCTTAGTTATAATTACAACTTAATGATATTTAAATTTACTTTAATCAATTTTAAATTTATTTTAATTTAGATTTACTTAATTATCATAAGAGATAAGTTCAAATAGTTGAGGGGTCATTTGAGATAGCTTTTGTTTTTTGAATCTTTTATTTTATTTGTTTATGTTTAATTTGAAATGTAACAATGATTGTGCCTTAAATATGTGTTGTTAAAACAGAATTACGGAGAAAGAAATCGTGTCGTCCCTCTCGACGGGACGTCGGCAGTGTCCGCAGGTAAGACGATTACGGAAGCTCGCGTCGTCCCTCTCCATGGCGGCGTCGGCCGCAGTGTCCGCACCGGTAAGACGATTCGCCGGGAAGCTCGCGTCGTCCCTCTCCGCGCGTGAGAAGCTCGCGTCGTCCCTCTCCGCCGACGCTGACGTCGACGCAGGTGTCCGCACCAGCCGACGTCCTCCTCTCTCTCTCTCTCTAGGGCGCGGAAATCAGACCTTCTCTCTCTATGAGGGGGGGTGGCCGCCGGTCTCCTCCTCACCGGGACAAAGGATCAAGAAAGGATAGCAAGCCTGCGGTTACTGTTCACTACGCACGCCATGGAATTACTGTAGATTCTGCAGCGATTAATGTTCATTCTGCAGGGACGGGAAGACAAGGCCAGGCATGCGGGCACGGCGCAATGCTCTTGATATCCGGCGGTTCTTGATCAATTCAAGAACGGCCTCAGATTCGTGGCGGGAGTTCTTGATCGGCGCTCGACTGCAGACGGCTTTCTGGCAACGCGGGTGGCAAGTTCTTGATCGAAGTCAGCGTTCAGACTCTGGGACAACGGATTCTAGCATCTGCGGGTTGCGGGATTCGTAGATCTGCGGGTGGCGCACGGTGGCGTGGAAGCGAAGCTTTGCAGCGTCTGGCGTCGCCGAGGTGTACTGTGCGAGTGGGCCGCCCATGGACGTCGCGGATTAGCAAGGCATTTTGCCACCAAGCCAGCAAGGAGCTTCAGCTTCGCCGGTCTGAGAGACAAGCTTGCCGTCAGACAAGGAGGTGATCAAGCCAAGCAAGGTAATCCTGATTCCATGGCCGGTTGTGCCAAGATGAATAGTGGTTTTGGTGCTTGGATGATTCAACAGGGATGGACATTGCCTGTCTGCAATGGGGCGGCTGCAAGTGACCTCCATATGGATGATCAAGATGCTACAGCACAGTGCACACAAGGTGTTTGTGGAAATGTCCAAGCTATCCCGAATCAATTTTTTTGGGGAGTTTCTCATGTTCCAGCCAAGGGAGGTGGATCCACTACTACTAACCCTCTCTTTGAGCATCATAGCCCATCTAGGGGGGGTGTGCAAGGTCAAACTCATTCTCGGCCAACTCAAGGACAAGGGAGCTCCATTCCACCTAACCCATGGAAGCGGAAAGAGTTTGTGAAGCTTGCTCCGTGGATAAATCTTGACTCTAATGGAGGATGGTTCTACTATTAGACTAGATGATGATGCTATTGATGATAACCAACAGAAGCTGGATAAAGCCCTTGTAGGCAGGATACTTGGGAGAAGACCTTCTTACTAAATGGTGATTTGAGAGAAAATGGGGCGTGGGGGGCCTTCAAGGTAATGGTCTCTCACGCTTTGTGTGCCTCTTTGACACATTGAAGCTAGGGATGCTGTCCTTATGAATGGCCCTTGGTTTGTGGCGGGAAATGTCATTGGCTTGGACAAGTGGACCCCAACCTTCAACCCCAAATCTCTTCATGGGTTGTCTTCTCCTATTTGGGTCAGATTCCCTAATCTCCCCTTCTATATTGGGACAATATCAACATTGCTAGGGTTGCTTCCTTCTTTGGAGAGCCATTATGGGTGGATCATCCCACCAATTGCTGGGGGCAAAGCTTATATGCTAGAGTATGCATCAGAATGGACCTTTCCAGTAAGCTTCCCACAGGAGTTTGGATCAACGGAAGAAATGGAAGGTTCTTCCAGCCAGCTGAGTATGAGGGGATTTCCCAGCTATGCTTTACCTGTGGTAAGGTTGGCCATAAGGCAGATTCTTGTCCTACCAAGACAGGACCTCCAACTGCACCAAGCCTAGGTAATTCTAAACACCCCCCTCCTAGGCAAGCTAATAGCAACTTCCTGCAGGAAAAATCTCAAACTTCAATGTTTGAGAAAGGTGAAAGCAGCTCTACCCATACCATGCCTGATCCAGTGGCTATGGATAAGGGCAAATGCCCGATATTGACTTGACCTGCCAGCATACCTTCTAGCACCAGATCGATTATGGCCCATGGGTGCTTGTTACCCATAAGAAGAAGACTAGGCCCGGGCTCAGGAAGACCACGGAGGTGGTCAGCTACAAAGGCGAGGCTAGGGGAGCAAGGGCCTCCACGGCTACTCCTTCTCAGAATCTCCTCCCGGGTATTGACATCTCAAAACCTCCTATCTTTCAAGCCCCTACAAATCTTGGAAAAAATGCTAAACCTCTCCGGGATAAGGGAGGGAAGACCACCATTCACAAACCAAAGGTCTCCAAGGCACACTTTCAGAGGGAGCTCCAAAATTTGGGGCTAGGTGAAAATCTTCCTAAAAAGAGGAAGAAGGCTCACTCACACCAGGATGGCGGGACGGATCCCCATGGTGGTGATGTCTTCCATCTTATTAAGGCTAGGGGTGCAGAAAGAAGACCACGCAACTACCACGCCACCTCATTGGTGGCCATGACCTATGTATCATCGGCTTGGTTGAGACCGATTGAGCGACTTACCTGGTGGACATGCTAGGCAGGAGCAGTGGCAATTTCTCTTACCCTTTGGGATATTCGGAGGTATGATTATCTTATGGCCGGGGCACGGTTGATTTTCATCCCCTTATCCTCTCGATCTAGTCTTTGGGGAAGGTTAGCATGGTTGATAACTCGGTGGCTTGGTTGGGTGTATGCCAGCCTATCCGCAGGAGAGTACTCTGGCAAGACATTAGTGATAATGTTGATCTACCTACTATCTGAGGTGACTTCAATTGTATCTTATCTCGGCCGGATAAGAGGGGAAGAGATTCACCTATTCCCAGTGCTTGAGATGGAAGCTTGCTTGACCACCGACTTACATGATCTTGACTTCATTGGACTGGGTATACCGGACCAACAACAAAGATGGGAGAAGCAAAATCAGTACGGCGGATCGGATTTTGGTCAATTCATGGCTTCTTGAGACACTAAGGATCATCATCTACCCCGCATTGCTTGGACCATTGCCCATTACTTCTTTCGGTCTCTATCCATATACTCCACCACGCGATGGATCCGCTTTGAGGACACTTGGTCTATCTCAGGTGGAGGCTAGTGTGGCGTAAGCGTGAGCAAGGTCGACTGCTCTAAGGTCGATGTGCTCCACGTAAAGTACCGCACTTTCGCGTTTACTATCGGAGTGTAAGCATGTCAAGAACCCCATTTGCTCAAGGAGGAGTTGATGACATTGAAACCCTCCTGCCGATTGTGTCTCTGATTCAGTCTCACACAAGACAGAGGGTGAGCTTCTCCAAGGTTGATCTTATTGGCTAACACTTGGTGGGAAGCAGAGGGCAAAGACTAGATGGCTACAAAGGGATGGTAACACTCATTTCTTCCACACTGCTTTCTCCTCTGCATACATCGCACCAAATGTGATTATGACGATGATGGGATGTGTGGATAGCCGTGAGGCTATACCGAGATCTTCACCACTTATTTCCGTGAAGAAATGGCCTCCGAGAATTGGCCTCTTGAGCAGAACCTTCATATTTTTTCCCTTCTTGATGCATCGACCGAGGATGAATGACCTCTCCCAAGTCGAGGCCCCTCCCAGTTACTACCCCTCGCTTTGAGATGTGTGAAGTCTCATGTCTTGGCCTATCCAGAGTTCTTAGCACCTAATGGATGACTCCATGGAAGGATACCCTCATTGTCCCGATCCCTAAGGTTGTTGGAGCCACCGTCCTCCAAGTACCGAATCACTTATGTCGACCATCATCTATAAGTCGATTGCCAAAATCCCGGTCAATGATTGAAGCATCTACCTACCTCATCTCGTCAGTGAGCCTTTGTCCCTCGGAACATCTCTCACCATTGTCTCCTTGCCCAAGAGATCTTCAACAAATTTCAACATTCTACCTCCCTCGTGTTGGGTTCATGGCAATCAAGGTAGGAGTGCAGCCTATGATGAGTTAAAACCTTGAGCAGATGTTTCTTTTGGGGTTTCCTGCCTTCAAGAAATGGGTCATTTAGTGTGTCACCCATCCTGTGTACTCCATTCTTTTGAATGGTGAGGACCCAGTGGGTTGAGTCGTGTGGCTTTCGCCAAGGGTGTCCTCTCTCTCGCCTCTACCTCTTTATTTTATGTTCGAGTCGCTTACTCGCCTTCAACGGGTGCCAACTTAGGCATGATGGTGACACCGGAGGTACTCATCTCCAACTTACTTTATGTCGATGACATTTTGATTACCTCTCGTTTTGGCACATGGTAAGCAAATCAAGGCTATCCTCGATGATTACCGTTTCGACGGCAGATCAATAGTGCAAGACATCCATCTTGTTCAAGAAGGTCGCAAAAGATGGAGGACCAACCGTGACACCGCTTTTGGGTTCGGGGAGGGTCCGTGAGATGGACTACTTGGGACTCAAACTACGGCGGTTGTTCGTGACGAATCACTCACCGATTGAGGGCCGTGGAGAAGATTTATGCCCTGGGGCACGGCATCTTTCCCTCGGTCGCCACACTTATTTCCACGCCCGCTGCCGGCCTGGTTTTACCAACCGACACATACTATGCTACCCATGAATGTGTCACGTGAGATCGAGAAGATGCGATCTTTCAGGGACAAGAGCTCTTCCCGTAAGAGCATCCATTATGTGAAATGGGCCACTATTTGTACTCCTGGGAAGCTGGGGGTCTTGGTTTCACCGCCACCACTGACCGCCCCTCGTGGCACGATTGGACTTCTTACGTAAGCGACTCTCCTACACCGCTCGAGAGCCATGGGATGATATCTCGGATTACTCCGAGGAGAGAGTGACTCTAAGTCATGGGTCATTCTCGCTCAAAGCCTCAAACCTCCGATCTGGAAGTCGGCCAGGTGTATACATGTCCTTTCCCGTAATTGGTTAATGACATCCCACTTTCCGTGAAAACCCACATTCTTGGATACCGCTACCTTGGAAGACCTTCTCTTTATTCAGACCGATCGGGACATTGGAAGATCGGAGCTTCATTTTGGGAAGGACCGTGGATCGATCACAGAGTGAAGTTACACACCGAAGTTAGTTGCCATGAGCAAGATACATCTCCTCTAAGCAAGTCCCTCACGACTTGCTTATGAGGCTCTTTCCACCCACTACACCTATCACCAAAGCTCGTAAACCGCATCCACTGAGAAGTTCTCCCGAAAGAGCCCTTCCAACACTCTCCCTGCCACACGGGGCCGAGAGAGGTCCAGTGTCCTCGCACAGAGGATGAGAGCACATCCCCGACTGATGCTCTCTCACCACGCTGTCCTTCGTGTTCTATCCTCTTGGGGCTTTGTCATACCTTCTTCCTTTCTCGATCTCTTCGAGGCCTTCGACAAAGATCCCCAAGACCGATCTAGCTTGGGGAAGGCATATATGTTATACTGTTTGAGGGCTGGAATGCCAAGATTCACGCAGCCTCATGGAACCCCAAGAAACATCTTGGAGGCATTCGCCAACACATCCGCCTTTCCATTTCGAGAGCAATGAGTTCAGCCTCATCGGTGATTCCTCACACTTTTGGACTCCCTCCTGATGGCTTAAGGTGCCCTCTTCTCCTGCCCGGCGTGTATTGAGTCGCCATCGAGATGATACCGCAACCTCATCAAGGCCGCCGATACATCTTCTGCGACTGGATAAGACTAGAGTTGCGTTATGGTCATCATCCCCGAGTGGATGTATGAGGTGGCGATCTTGAAGGCGACAACCACGGGTGGTCACTTATCTTCAGACGGCAGACTTATCGGACTACTCTTCCAAAGACAGGCACCGATATTGGCTTTCTTTCCGGGTTCCACCGTGATCTTCTCCCACATCCGTAGGACCGGATTACAGACATCGGCCGCCATCGAAGTCCGATTTTGTATGGCATCCGCTGATACTTGTATCTTCCCTTCCTTTTCTAGCATTTTAGATATGGACTGAGCATGCACGCTACTACTTTGTTTTTTCCTTTCTAGTTTTGTACTTTTTGGTGCTTTTATTTTGTAACCCTTTACTTTCTTTTTAAATGCAAAATGCAACTTTCGGGGTTAAATATGTGTTGTTATTTTTTTATTAAATATCATATAAGTCAAATTATACAGTAAAGTGTCTGGGTGAAGGTGACAAAGTGGCAATGGCATTGTAATAATAACAATTGATAGCAACGACTATGATGATAATGACAATGTTTAACAATGGCAATAGCGGGCGAATAGTGGCAACAACTACTTAGCCAAGCTAATTTCCATTTGAAAAAATTAAAAATACCTAAAAACATCTAAAAGTTATTTTAAATATTTTTTGGAAACAACTTTATTTATTATCAAAATCAAAAAATAATAGTAATAATACAAATCGAACATATGTTCTAAAAATAAAAAATAATTTCAAATAGGCTCTATTCTTAAGCTTATTTTTCATCAAGCCTATATGTTTAGTCTATTTATACCCTAAGCTAATATAAGCTACATTTAAAATTTCTTGGTTTAAGGGATGTCTAACTAGGATGTTTGGTTTATCTTAGGAGCTTCAACTAGTTTAGGTTTAACTTAAGCCTCAACTAAACATCCCAAAAATGTGAGGAACTTGGAATTAATAAAATAAACATCTATGTATATGATTTACAATTTTAGTGAGTATGATAATACTAATTAGCAATCAATATTGTTATAAGAAAGAGTGAAACCTAAGTATAAAATAGGTTTAAGTATCTTGAACTGCTACGTACAAGATAATGGATATTGATAAAGATGTAACTTCAAATTTAAGAATAGAAAGTTAAAATGGAGAAATGCATTACCATGTTACAAAAAAATAACATACATACAATTAGGCTAGCTATTTTTTATTAATATGAGTGTTTGATAGTGAAGAAATCATTAATAGAAAAGTTAAGCATAACAAAAATGAGAATGTTAAGATGAATATAGCAAAACTGGGAAAGATATGCTAAAAATGATTATAATGGAGGGATGGTGCGAAGTAACAACTAATAAAGACAAAGTAGTGAAAATTACATTTAGGAATGAAAGGTGTAAAACCAATAAAATGGGTATATAAAATTAATCTCAAAACATATAACTTAAGCAAAAAGGTTTGCTCAAAATAAATTTAAAACCTCATGCATTGACCAGCATGGATTAATAAAAAATAAGACTCATAGAATGACGCTAATCTTGCTAATCTTAATTATGATGAATTTGTGAATAAAAAAGAACTGCATTTACAGATGACAATTTGAAAACACCAAGAACTCGTAGCTAAAAATATAGATTGCAAATTTAAATAGTAAATAGAAAAGATTTTGGTTTTAAATGATAGGCCTCGGTACAATGGTGACCTCTCCCTCAAGTTCTGGAAGTCCACGATCTTAAATCTAGATACATCCTTCTGCTAAGGAAAGCAAACATTCTTTCTACAAATAAAAGCAAGCACAAAGGCACATGCCTTAAACCCTTGGTACCCTCAGTTAGTAAAATGCAAAAATATAATTGTTTGAGCATCTTTTACAAACAATCTAAAATTTTGTTCTCATAAAAAGAACCAAGATGACAATAATTTCGCATTTACATCATATAATACCAAACTTAAAAGATTAGACATCTACATCTTGTTAGTGGTGGTGAACTTTACAGTACTTGGAGAATGTTATTAATGACTAAAATGTATGACGAGATATTATAATGTTAAAAACCCGAGAGAACTAATAATTTGTCAGTCATGATTGGTGATAGCTATCAATCAAAGTGTAACTGTTACTCCACAAAAAGAACTTCAAGCACTTCACCAGAAAGTCATACATGGCAAGGTAAAAGGAAAATAAGTCAAGCATAGAAAAGAAGGAACAACTTCAAAATTCAGAAAACTATATAGTTAAAATGTATGACATATATATTACAAATGTGAAACTAAATGGAATTAAACATAGAGAAGAAGGAACCCTTCAAACTTTGCAAAAATTTATCATTAGAGCCAATATTATGCATATACAATGCAAAATCCAATACATCAATATAGTTTAAAGGAATAAAACAATACTGCAGAGTTAAAGAATATCATTAATTTAACAAAAAAAAAAAGGAAAAACGAGTAAATAAGCTTCAGATCAACAAAAAAAACCTATGTTCTGACTCAAAATGATGCAAAGCCAAAGCATAAGCATTAAGTGTAAGACTGTAAGTAGCATAAGATAAAAAAGCACTGATTAACAGGACTTAGATTTCATGCCTTTACATATAGTTTAACTGCAGGTATATGAACGTTCTTTATCTCCAAGAATGAGCAAAGCTTTGCAAATTTATTATCTAAAGCTCTGTTCAGGAACGATATCACACAATACTTTGTGCTATTTTAGTGTTGAAGTGCGTTGTTGAGTAAAATAGATGATAGTTTGGTGCGATTAATGTTAAAATTGTTGTAAATATTATAAGAGCAAGTAAGATTGATTGTGGAATAGAAGTGTTGGATGACAAAAAACATCATTACAGATTCATGCAAGATGAAACTAATTTACTAACCATTAATTAATACGCACTTAATTTAATTGATTTATTTATTATTTCAACAAGAAATTACTAAATAGTAATCCTAATTCTTAATTGATTAATATCTAATTAGCAAAATTACTTTTTACGATAAAAGTAATATACCAATAATTATCCCATCCTTAACTAAACTAATTATCCAACTAATTTAATGTCCTAACCACTAACTCATATCTAATAAATTATTTAATCAAATTAATATATTAGAATAAATTAACATCTTGATAACTAACAAAAATATTTTTTCAAAGTAATTTAATTAATCTATTTATTAATTAGTACATTGCAAATAAGACTAATATGTTATCTTAACGAGTAACAAACCCTTAAGTAAAAGTATTACTGAATTATCTTAATTAAAAAGTTTAATGAAATAATTAATAATGAATTGATCCCTGATTAATTAGTATAATATTTTTAATAAATCTGATTTATATTTTTTAACTAAACTCGGATAAAAAGAGCTGGTCTGAATTTTTTTTTCTAACAGTGGAAAGGTAAAATACTAACAAAAACTGCTTTTATAAAAAAATCAACCTGACCCATTATGCCCAGAAAGTTATTTCTTGGCTTTCATGAAGCTAGTTTCTCAAAGCAGGTGGTCAGTCTCTTACCAAATGCCCAAAAATTAATTCTTTTATCCCGGAAATCACTAAACACCATAAAGCATTCAATAACGATGCCTAATAAGCTGTAGTTCAATAACTGCTCTAAAGCTCAAGTGACATTTCACCTGTTTAGTTGCAAGATTTTGCTTACATTTAACTTAATCATGTCAAACAATTCTTTGAGTCACATAATTCCTACCGTCTTCTTAAGTCTCATTTTCCTACCATTTAAGCTAGATCTTGAAATTAGTAAATCCAAAGGGAAAGAAGAGTTGAGAGATTTACACAATTTCTCGTCTTTGTGTCTTTTCTCTCCTTTATTTGAACCCTGAATCTTAAAAATATCTATAAAAAAGTTTACAAGAATTAAGTCAAGATTTAAATTCTATCATGCCAGACAATCTTCAGGAGTATATCCTACTTGTAGATAAACAGCTCCAATTGCTAGCACAAGCACTCCTAAAACCCAAGACTACGCTAAGAATACGAAGAAAGTATGATTTATCATAATATGAATTTATTACAATGCAATGGATCCAAAGACAAGCAGATCAAAGAATCGATAGACTGTACCAAAAATGGTCCTGAATGCTTTGTATAAATGGATCTTTAGAATCAAATGTATAAACAAACCTCAGCCTCAAACACCATCTGATCAACATAGCTTCTCAACTTGTTGACCCTCAACGCCTCCGTGAAAAACCTGAACTGTTCCTGCCTCACGGAGTAATCTACATCAAATACCACCCCAGGCCCAAATGTAGGGACGTTAAACTGGTACACCTCCTGTTGGCTTAAATCCGACTCCGGCGCCTTGAAGAAGTGCGCCGAGACCTCCGGCCCGATGAAAAAGGTGATGCGCCGGTGGAGCAAATTGAGAGTGAACACGCTCCCGAGCTTCGCATACTCTTCCCTGACCATCACGATTGGGCCATTCAGGAACCGGATGAGCCCTCCGATCAAAGGAAACGCCTTTACAACCGGCGGTAGCCTTTTTCTCGAATTGGGCGATACATAACCCATAATAGCTTCACGAAGACGACGGTGGCCAGGAACAGTGCTCCGGCGGTCACGTACGTGTTCTTCTCTCCAAGATTCATCGCTGCCAGTGGCAATCTACGTGAGTCCTGAGTGGACTATGGATATAAATCGCTATAAATCGGCAGCGACCGTATTCGATTGTCCGCAAAGGAATGGCAGAGACGAAATGGTAACTGAGATGATTACCAGACCGGACTGAAGTTCCAATCGAGAGGAAAGGGAAATGGAGACGGTAGAGGAATCCTAGAATTGCTAGGGTTTGTCGAAGATTGAAAGGGAGAGATTCCCTATTTCTCTCCCATGGTTCTCTTTAGACAGTGGTTTTACATTCGTCTGTTTTGTTAACATCTATCGGTACTTCGCTGGAAAACAAAATTAAAAATAAGGGAAATTTATATACATGCCACGCAATTATTGTAATTTTTATGCATTTATATATTTCATTTTCAAACTTTAATATGTATAAAATTAGCAATTTTCTTATACATAAAAAAAGATATATTTCATTTAAAAAAAAGTAACAAGTGTGATATTTTTGATGTAATAATAAAGATTTAGATGGTATTTAAGTAAAAATAAAAATTTTAGTGTCAAATATATAAATGCATAAGAATTGCGTGATATGTATCTAAATCCCCCTAAAAATAATACGTGGGGAAAGTCTGAGAGATTTTTTTTTATTTTTTTTATTTTTTTTACAATTAAGCAAATTTAATTATAAATTCACATACATAGCATTTAATAATGACTTAAACCAATTTTGTTTGTTTCACAAGATTTGAAATTAGAATAAACAGAAAGTGAATCATGAATTCTAATACTTTATGGTTTGTAGTGAAATACAAACTATATTTATTTTTTGAAGATATATAAAAGAAAAGTAAATATGAACACTCTACATAACAAATATTTGAGATAAGTGAGATTTTTTCATTAATTGAAATATTAAATTAATAAATTAAATATATATTAAAATATAAATATTTTATAAATAAAAATTTACTACTTAATTTAAAAAAAATTAATATATATTTATTTTAAAAGTGAAAAAATTGAACAATATGATGTATCTCTATAACTTGAACTCATTAAATAAATTTATTTTAAGGATTTCTGTTAGTTAATTTAAAATATTTTTTAAATTTTTTCATAGAAAGCTCTATATATATTAAAAATTATCATTAACTGGCTTATGATGTGTATAACTCTGCATTTGAGATTAAACTAAAAGAAAAAAAATGTTATAAATACACAAGAACATGAACTACAAATCTATCCTTTTGGATAGAATAGCAAGCAGCTTGTATGCGACGTGAAACCGCACCAACAGCTGAGAGAGTGCTCAATGCAACTTCAGAGACACGGCTCTCATTTATGTTCCCAAATTTCTCTAGCTCCCTAGCAACCTGGATATCGTTTGGAAAGAAGCTCCGACAACGCCTTCATCATGAATCATGGAACCATCCCTACGACGAGAGATTGGCAGCTAAGCAAAACCAGCATGCCGTCATTACGTGGAAAATTGCCCTGACGAAATGACGCAAGAAAAGAATTAAGCTTACACAAACAAGGAGGTATACTTGTGCTGACTGCAACAATGATGGCTAAAGGTTTCAGATATAAGTGTTTGTAGTACAGAGTACAAATGGCAATTTGGCATGAGAACACTAGAAATATGCATTAGGGGTGGGGATAGAAGTTCCAACTCCTCTATTTGAATATCTTCATCAATCTTTTTACATTTCTTTCCTTTAGCTCACAAACTTCTTCATCACTCTCCTGCTGAATGAAAATACAGTAGTAGAGATATGAGTCCATACATTCTTAATATATAAGAAAGAATTATCGAGAGTCTCATAAGAATCACCCATCTTCTTGAATTGTACAGTTGTAACACTTAAGATGATATTATATATATCAAAATTCTAGATGAATCATGAAAGGATGCAAATTTCATGAGCTCAGATGCTTTTTTATTTTTATAAGATAAAGGTTGCAAAACAGCTTCAACAAGAAAAAAAGAGATGTCTCTAGTTTTGGTACAATTAAAATAAGAAACTTTCAGCCATAGCAATATAAAGCTCTTATTTGAACTATTGTAATAGAAAAGGAAGCGGTAATAACAATGACATCTTTTCTCTCAACACTGTGGTTGCATTTCCTCTCAATCATTAAATGGAAGGTGAAGGCAAATAGTGACAACCAAAAGCTTCCCATAAGTCTTTTTTTTTTTAAAAAAAAAAGTGAGGGGAGAACAATTTCATTCCAAAAGAGTTTTACAAATATATGGTCAAGTAATCGAAAGGACTGAAAAGGAACTAGAGAAGAAACTAAGCAAAAATAAAGGGCTAAGACTAAAACTAAAAGAAAAAAAATAGATAAAAGATAAAAGGACGAATACAAAAACATCCGCTTGAGGATGAAAGTATTTGAAATTATCACCGGTTGCCGAAGTTGTCATCCTTGAACCAAAATAGTAGAAATATATTCATCTGAGCGTTAAGAAACTAGCAAAACAAAAGGTCCAGGTTGCAACTTAGCCATCCTTTGTATCAATCGAAAAGCATCCAATTAACTATAATAGAGCAAGCCCAAGACATCATCATCGCCTTCCAAAAAAAACAAAAGATAGGAAACAAGAACACATTCAACCAACAACCGTGCAACCAAACTTAAGAGTTATCATTCTACTTCCACCAAAAGTATCAACAATGTTGTCGCCGTGGTCCTTAAAACCCATCTTCAACTTATGTGATACAATATTTCGATCCGACTCTCCATCCAAAAGAAGATTTAGACACCGCTTAAAAAATGAGAATTCCTTCCGTGACAACATAAACAAAACAAAGAATAATTAAGAAGCATAATCTAGCTAAAACCTTATTTTCCACATTACTTGTTTCACTTAAGTGGTAAGTAACTTGCATAAGTAAGTGGTTCAGTATTTCTTAATGAGTCATAGATTCGTAACATTCAAAGAAAAGTGTGAGTGAGATTCGATTTACTTGCAAAATAGCAAAGATGAGTAAATCCTAATCTAGCTTGAAAAAGATCAGATGTATTAAGCCCTTTAAGCAATGCCATCCAACAAAAAATCGCATAATTGAAGGCATAACCTTTAAACCATACTTCTTTATGCCAATTCACCTTTGGAATATCCTGAAACAAAGCTTTAAGCATAAGCTTAGAGGTGAGTTTCGGCACTTTATCCCAAAAAAACACAACAGCTTTGTCTCTCCATAAGTCTTCAATGCAAAAAAAAAAAAAGCAAGAGATAAAGTTCTATATTAGCATAACATGATAATCAAATCTCACTAAAATATATTAGAAATAAAGCCGGCACATGGTTGACAAACAAAAAGGTATTCATTTAGAGATTTAGAAAGAAGACCGATAACATACAATATAAAATATTGATCCTATACAATAAATTGTCCCAACAAATATGAGACTTGCCCTCAGTGACACCTCATGTGCATAAAAAAATAAAATGGCAACAAAATTTTTGGTATCATCCATTTCAAGATTTCACCAAAGAAAAGCAATCGGACATTATCTAAAATGATCAATAAGAACAAAATAATACTGGATTTGTTTACCATTTTGGTGATGTTACCACCAAACCAAAGATCGAAAGTAAAAAGGCCGAGATGAACTAACAAGCTCAAATAAGAGTGATGGGGCTTATGGAGAGAGAGAGAGAGAGAAGCGAAGTCGATTCAGCTATTTTTTCAATAACCGGATGTCTCATGCTCTTGATCTACGCGATAAGTATGCTAAGAAACTACTATGCTACATTTCACATCACTCATGGATTCACAACAATTGAAAATGCACTAGAGCTTTGGCACCTGTGATAATTCCATACCAAACAATGTAGTAAAACATCGCCTTTCATTGCACATCACGCATGGTTTCATTAAGAAAGTCAATCATTTGAGAATATCTATGGAGCAGTGAATGTCATACCGAACCAAGTAGATCCAATATAAGAATTAGTCTTGAATAATTTTGTAGGTTTGTCGGATCGAATTAAATTAGAGAAAATGAGATGAAATCCGGATAATTGTTTGTGATTATCAATCTATGATTTAATCTTTTCAACTCTTTAATTTCTTTTCATTCTAGCATCCAAACTCAACCTAAAGATGTATCTTCAAGAGAAAGGACCTTCTAACTCAATCAATCAATGAAAAAATGGAATCACATAAACAAGGCATGAATACCCCATCATCATTATTAACACACAACAAAACACACTTGAACATAATCGCACTTGCCATTCTCTCAATGACTCCCCATCTCGACTTAAACCTTTAGGCCATCTTAACAAAAAATAAAGTTCTCACGCAAGTCTGATCAAATCGCTTCTTCTCATCAAAAGAAATGGGGACCAAGGAACAGTGGAAGACATCGAAAACAATCTCAAACACAATGTAAAAGAGGATGCAATGGGAGAGAATATTTATAGAAGGAAGACTTGGAGAATATGAAGAAATCAAAGGATCATAATGCTTTTTATCTATGCGATAAGTATGTGAAGGAAAGTACTATCTGCATTTCACCTCACTCATGGATTCACAACATGAACAATGCAATTGTTTGGCCACTCTATGATAATAGCATTCATACCAAACAACATAGCAAAAATGCATAACATCACAATGATAATAGCATTCATTCCAAATAATAGTAATGCCAAAACAACATTGAGATTCAAAACATGGATTGAAGATAAAGCACAAACATAAAATGGCTATCAATAAAAATCTATTTTCATAGAGAGAGAGGACCAGGAGGAGAGCGCGAAACAGAGCGAGAGAGAGGGAGAAGATGGGTCGATGAGATCGTGGAGGAAGAGAGAATGTCAGAGTGTGAGAAAGAGAGGCAAAAAGTGAGTGAGAAAAAGTCATCTCAATCCTCTGTTTGTCTCTTCTCTCACACATTAAATGTAGAGCTTGAAAAGATTATAGCGAGACTATATTGTTGTTAATGTTATTTAATTTTCGTTTACACGAAAAATATGCTGAAAAAGAAATTTTAAATATCTTAAAATTTTATACGGTAATTACATTATCACATATCAAATACAGAAAAGGAAAAATTACACATATTTAAATTATATTACAGGATAATTATAGAACTAAAGCTCTTTAATAAAAAAGTTCTCAACTATCTAATTGCATTAAAGTCTAAGAGATTTTGCTTCCGTCCAATAAGATATAGTTTTTCTATTACAAATTGAGTTTTTAATCACTTGATTTTGAATTTATTTTTAAATATATATATAAATTTATTTAGATTTCATAAGAACGTGAAATTACTTCATTTAATTTCATTAATTATTTTTAAAAAAAGTACTTCAGCGAGAAATAAGTTTGATTTTTTTAAATATATATATAAATTTGTTTTTAAATATATATATAAATTTATTTAAATTTCATAAGAACGTGAAATTAATTCATTTAATTTCATTAATTATTTTTTAAAAAAAAGTTCTTCGTCGAGAAATAAGTTTGATGCAAGTCTGAACCTTCACAACAATTCTCATGATCAATCAAATAAATTAGATGACACGTATATGAAATTATATCTCAAAAGTATTTTAATAAGAGTTACATAGACAAACATTAAATCAAAATAAATTTTTTTTGGCAATATTATAATTTTTTGGAGTTTATGAATAACTCTCCTCAGTATAAAGAGAGGATATGAAGGACACAAATGAACACTAAAATTTAAAATGCAGTTTTTTAATGAATTTAATCATAAAATCAAGCACATACTTCTATATATATAAATGTATATGTATGTATGTTTATGTGTGTGTATATATATATATGTTTCAATCTTATGTTAGAAGGTAATGCACCAATCACTAAGTCTAAGTTATGTATCATGACATAGAGCTAAAACTATTTGAAATTCAACTGCATAATTAAGAGTGGTCAATTTAGAAGTTCGTGTGTAAGATAAGATTAATTGTGACAAATAATGAATACTAAATCACAATATTAGAGTCAAAATTCATTGCGGTTAAACAATAAATTGCTAAGTCCAAGATAGAGATGGAGAGAGATTTTTCATTGCTCGTCGAGAAGGACATTTATTTAGGTCAATTAGACACTTTTGATGAGAATGTGTCAAGGGGATTGTGTTTTGTGAACTTGAATCCTCTTTAAGTTAGGTTGATTCATCATAATCACATTAAAGTCTTGATACTCTTTTGTTTAGAGGGGGACTTATCTTGCATGAAAATGATAAATTTTGTGTTTGTTATGAGTTATTGTTCTAAGATTTTCATCATCTTATTTATCTCTTGCTCTTTATCTAAGCTTATCATCTGTACTTACTTCTCTCTCCTCAATGAGCTACACGATAGGACTTTATAAGAGTAGAGGGAGTTGCACAATTACTACCAATTTTGGAGAAGAGGGCAATTATTTAGGGTATCACTTAAGGAGTTCATATGACAAGTGTATTAAGAGTTTGAGTTCATTTTGCAGTGATGATTTTTTTTCAAAATAATAGAGTTGCTAATGTTTGACCATCTAATGACCAAAAATCATTAACCAATTTAAAGTGCAACTATGAACCTATGCAATAAGTAAAATTTTGAGGGGACATCTCATCAGGCTAGGAGTGTTATTTGAGAGGACATAATATAGGTTGTTAAGAGGAACTTTAAGTAAGCATAACCACTAGGCTCTAAAAAAAGAAAGAAGTGTCTTATGGTTATGAGAGTTTTTATCTATCAAGTGAAAGCTCATAACAATGCATAAAGAGAGAGAAAGAGTTTGGGTTCTAATTTATACAATTCAACTTTCTAATAAGAAGAAAGGTGTTCAAATATAGTTATCATATATGGACAATGTTTTTTATCACTCTACTTATTTAGTAATATAGTATAGGAAGGAGATGAATGAATGCACAAGTTTGAGGAGCCTCAAAAGTACTTAAGTTTCAACTAGCTTAAAACTTAATCATAAAAATGTATATATTGATGCAAAAGAGAATATTAGATTAAACCATGCAATGGAGATGAAATTTATAGTACATTAACAATTAAGATGTATGTCCATTTTAGCTAGGAAAGTTGAATCTTTCCCATTCATCTTGAGTACATATAGATTACATGTTTATGAATATATTAAAACATACTTTGAATCTTACCAAATTCTCCTCAAAGGACCTTCTTGGGTGGACACTTAGTTTTGTTTCATGAACTAAAACCCTCTTTAAATTTAGGTTGGAATAGTGACTATTAAGAAGATAAAGTCTTGTTGCTCTTTGGTTTGAAGTGTGGCTTCCCTTGCATAAAAGAGTTTAATTGTTTTTCTTTTATAGATTATCCTTCTGTGATCATTATCTTTTTATTTTGCTATGTTAGTTTTATTTAGTTTTTTTTTTTTGTATTTTATGTGCACCCCTTTCTCAATGAGCTACATAAGGACATTTATCATCATGGAGAAACATGTATAGTTGCCTCTTATTGTAAGAAAAAATCTAATGTCTAGAGTAACAAAGAAGGAGTTAATATAACAAGAATACAATGGTTGGAGATTGTGTATGGGAAACAATAAATCTCCCGTAAGAGTTGAGTGGCCAAAATTTTTCAATAGAAATAGAAGTTAGCCAATCAAAGGTGTAGTAATGGGCATTAGAAGTAAGTGGAATTTTGAGAGGACTTCTCATCAAATAGATAAGGATATTTGAAAGCCATAGGTTGAATAATTGATAATTTTAAATTACTACTACCACTTTACTTTGAGATGAACATAAGTGCTTAATGAATAGAAAAGTATTTAGTTTTTATAAGATTTTTCTCAATAATATAAAGTGAGTTTGACTTTCAATTTTTCCAAGTTTTTAAATATAGCAAGGAAGATGACATTGTAATATAATTATATGTTCTCCCCTAGTGTAAAAAATATAGTCTTTCAAATATTTCAATCTATCATACTTACAACCTGTAGGCTCCGAAAATTCACCACCGACCTCTTCGATGAAAAGAGTATTTTAAAGTATCGGTGTAATTTTCAAAAGGCAGATGGAATAGTAGATAAGACACTACCCAGAGATTTCGTCCTCATTAAGTGAGAACTATAGATCTGGTTCCAGGTTTCTTATAGGCACAAGCCTCTATAGTTAATTACCCCTCATAGTAAGAGAGAGAACTTTTGATTAAAATATAGTCGTGAAGCTGTGATATTAGCGAGATGTAAAGTTTCAAAATTTAGATTATGAAATTTATCATTTCAGCTTAAACCGGATGGTTGGGGGAATGATGATGTGCCCGATCTAGATCTCATGGTTTCATCATCCCGGGCAATCGCAGTCCCTAGTCTACTTAGTCAGAGGAGGTAATCGACCCAACCTGGCAAAAGGATCCTCATCAGCAACACATGGGTTATGTCGTCCAAGAAATCCTTGTAGACTTGGGGTGGTGTTTATTTAAAGAGACAAGCTTAAGTTAACCTTAGATGATAGAGGGTTATTTTTTCTATCAAGTATACTCTATGATTCACAACTCAAATGCCGAGCCATGGGAGTATACTATGCGTGATCATAATATAATGGAGGATCAAACCACGGATCAAAGGACCCCGTCATAACTGCTTCATCAGAGCTCTGCCAAGCCAATGCAGGAGGACGCCACGCCCCACCGGCAAGAGATTGATTGAGAGTGGACATAGTATAACACTTGATTTGACATTGGCTCTTATGTGAGCTAGAGTTTTCTTAATTTGTCACCCCTGACAAACTATTGCGGAATGTGGATAGATTGAGTTTGTTTTAAGCTTTTAATGATAGAATTTTATTTAAGCTAATTTTTATATTGATATTTATTTGAATTGATTTGATTAAAAAATTGATTAATTTGAATATATTTAAGAGCTTTAGATCTTGTCAACTTTATTTAGTTGCTAACTGAGAGGACAGAGATCTCACTTCGAATGTCTTTTCGATATTTCATTAATTTGAAACTCTTATTATAGATTTTGGTTTTGTTAACTCGCCCTAAGACTAAACGAAAACAACCCGTAAAGATCCTGACACTTAAATTTAAGCATTCAAAGATAAATATTCCATGCAGTGTATTTAAGACTTTATGTAGTGTTTGTTGTTTAACTATGAGATTGATTTTGAATTTTTATTTAATTCCAACTTAGCTTACATAACCTTTTTAGACATTAAAATTTGAATATATTTAAGAGCTTTAGATCTTGTCAACTTATTTACCAATGAGGATTAGATCTATTATCACCTGTAGAATCGGATGTATCATTGACCAAATTCTTATTATAGGTTTTAGGTTTTATTTACATGTCTAAGACTAAACCGGAAAAGCAACCCACGAAGATCCTTTGAATTTAAACATTTAGATAGTGTCGCCTAGGTGCATAGTAATTTAGTTAATTTTATGTTTGAACTATGAGATTAATTTTGTATTTGCATTTAATTCCAATTTAGCCTGCGCAGCCTTTTCAAATATTAAAATTTACACCTGAAATCTCTATATTCAAGCACATGCAGGAGTTTATAGCTTAGACAATTTCACCTAATTAGTGATTTTATTGATTTTTTTATCATAATTAAAATAATATTTCTTGATTTTTGATTAAAAGAAGCCCTATGATTTTTATAAATTTGGATTTAATATCGGTGATAGCCTACAAAAGGGTCAGATCCGTGAAAGAAGGCATTTTGAATTAGATTGTAGTTTAACACAGTGTTTGCACTTAGTTTGTTTATTGAGTTTTTGTAATTTCAACTTGATTATGAATTTATATTAATTTTGATAAATTAGATTTTAGTGTTTATTGCTTTACTCACGCTTTATTATTCAGATAATAATCACCTCTACATTGTATAATTATTAAACTCAATTCAGATTCATCCTTAGATTTTGAGTTTATTGTAAGTTTGTTATTAATTTAGCATTAGTCCCCCCTTCAATTCCAATTAAAACTTGTTTAATTTTGAGAAATTTACAAGAAAAGAGAACTGTTCTCAATTTAAGCTACATAGAATTGTAATTAAAGTTTGTGAGTTTAGTATTCCTCCCCAAAATTTATTTGCATTTTAAATGAATGTTCCATTTTTCAAAATTTGCTTTAAATTCCCTCCCCCTTTTCTTGTTTGACGTTTTAGTTTAGAATTACCTAAACTTTTAGTTAGTTTTAAGTCACTCATTTTACCCTCCTTTTTTAAGTCAAAAGATTTGATGAAATTTTAGCTCTTCCTGCCATCCCCGTATAGGCTACATTGAGGTGTTTTTCTACTCTGACTGTGAGCATATGTGATTTTTGATCAAACAATATTTTTCATCTCATCGTCATGGCACAATTTTAAACTGAAAGAAGACATATAATGCAATATATCCTTCCCTCCTTTTTTTTTTCTAAGTCTGGAAATTAGACAAAATTTTGGCGATTTCATCTGATGATCAACAAGTGGTGGTTTACTCGGTGACGTCCCCAGAGTGTAAGGGGGTTCTCACACCACAACTACATCTCGTCATTTGCCAAGCACAACGGTTTCAAACCGAAGAAACACAAGCATGTATATATATTCACATTCAAATCCCACATATTCTCGAGCATTTTTTTTGTCGCAACGCTGGCAAAAGGAACAAGATTGGGTAATGCTGACGAGAATGTGCTAAGAGTAACGCCAAAAAATCGAAGAATCTGACGATTTCTTCGATAAAACAGAGATATTTTAAAGCGAGGAAGAAAAACAAGAAAGAATTTGCTCAATGATGTTCTTCTCTAAGCTTCAAGGCAGCGATATATACCAAAATCAAAGGAAGAATTCGTTCGATAATGTTAGAAAAATGGGATAAGTAGTGCAACATCGAAAATCAAAAAGAATTCACCGAGATGTTTTTAATTTGCTAAAAAAATGTGATCAAGCGAGAGGTGTGATCTAAATCGAAGAAGAATTTCACCGCTAACACGTCTTTCTTGCCGGAAAAGCAGATTCTTAAATGCAATTTGTGTAGCTTTTTATGAACCGGATTGCATATATGGGCTAGGTTTCATTGATTAAACGGGCTGGAACAACAGGCTAGTGGGCTGTAGGAAGGTTGGATGCAGGTTAGTGGGATGGTGGGCCACACAGGTCAAGCCTGCAGCAGCGGGCTGGTCACGCGGGTCACGGGTCTGGCGCGGAACGGGACTGCGCAGGTCAGGCTGTGCGGATCGGGTAGGAGTGGGTCGACAGTTTGCACCGGTGAGCTATGGGAGCGCGGGCCAGAGCGGGCTGGGCATGGTAGTGGAGCGGCGGGATCACGCGGGTCACGTGGGCACAGGATTTCAGGTCGGCGAGTCAGATCGCGCGTTAGAGGAGTGGGTAGGATCGCGCGGCGAAAAGGCAGGCCAACGACGTAATTTTGTGCATTGCGGGAAGCGAAAGACGGGACCGGCGGCAGGATCGGTAACGGGGTCGCTTGCGGGTCGATATGCCGATCGGTGGGCTAGATGGGTCACGCAGTTCAGTGCATAGGACCGGTGGGCTGCAGTGCGGCAGGCCCGTGGAGTGGGTTTGTGCGCTTGGACCTAGCCGAAAGCGGGTTTGAAATGGGGATACGGAGCGGCGGCGGGTCGCGAGTTACGTGGGGTCGCAGTTTGCACTAGAGATGGGCTAGTGGCGGGCCGTGCCGCGGGACACGTGAATTGCGTCGAACGACACCGGAGACGGGCCGACGGCAGAAACAGACGGAAACCGAGAGTGGGGAGGAGATTTTTTACCTTTTTTTTTTTTTCGATGGGAGAGAGAGCCATAGGAGAGAGGAGAGTGGGAGAGAATGAGAAAGTAGTTGCAGCATGGGGGCAGTGGTTTCCTTTTTCAAGTTTTTTTAAAATTTTTTTGGCAGTTTTTTCAGAAAACTAAAAATAAGAGAGAAATGGGTGAGTATGGGGGTAATTTGGGAATTTTTAAATTAATTTTAAATTAATTTAAATTATTTTAATTTATTTGCGATAAATACACATAAATATATATATATATATCGATTTGGATAATTTCATTATTCTAAACTAAAACACTCCATTTCTGATTGGTTTATTGTGAGTTCATGAATCAATTTTCAACCAAAATCATGATCGTCGCTTTGATCACCAATTTGCGCTGAGATAATATCACGATAGATTTTGACATTTTAAAGCCAATGACACGATCAATTTCATGAACGGAGGTCATTTTACTCAGACAGCCTACGACTGAGCAGCAAGTATGATGGCCTATTCGACATTGCTCATCAAGTGCAATATTTATATCAACCTTTCGATGTTAAATGTGATGATAAAGTTAGTTCGTTGATCGAAGGTCGTTTGAGTTAATTTTGGTGATGTCAGAGTGCATTTACGATTTGCGTATTGCTCATTTGAATCATTGACATTGTCTGAAATTCATTATTGAGTCGCGGACTTTGATAGTTTTCAATGTTTTGAAATACGATATGATCGATTTTATGAACCAGGCCGTTCGGCGTCGTTCGCGACTTTCACGATATATGTACGGCATTATTAGCGAAACGCGTAATTGATTGATCGTTAGATTTTTGCAATATTTATATTGATCAAATTTGTTATTACGAATATGGCTGAAATACGTTTGTCGAAGGTCATTTGAGTTGATTCGGTGACATCCTGTACATTTCAATCTAGATTTGTGCAATGTCACTTCAAATCATTTGATATTTATGCAGACCCATTCGAATTGAGTGCAGATGGTCTTATTTGATAGTTTTCGATGTTTCAGAGCTAACGACATAATTTATTTCATGAACGGAGATCATTTGGATATTGTTACAACTTCTTGACTCTGATATACGCATCAACATATTGATAGCTCAAGTGCTTAAATAATTGCTCATTAGATTTTTGTAATGTCTATATTCTGATCAATTTTGATATTTTGAATGTGAAGGAAAAGTCCGTTCATTGATCAGAGGTCATTTTGACCATTTTTAGGGACGTCCAATGCATTTTGAGCCTCAATTTACGCACTATCACCTTCGAAGTCCGTCGAATTTGATTTGTAGGCTTGTCTTACTTTATGACACATATGTGGAGGTCAACACAACATGTTATGACTAAAGAGAATACAATTGAAATCATAAAGAACAAAACAATTGAAATTAACCATAGAAGATTTTTTATAGAGGTAAAAAAAAATCAAAAATCACCATTGTTTACATAAATAAAAGTATCCAAAATTTTAAAAGATCCATGATAAATTACTTCACCATGGATGAGTTAAGACTTAAGAGGTGAAAAGTATTGGATAAAATTAAATTATAGAGGTGTTCTATTTAAACTACTTGTGACCTTTAAAACTCTAATGAAAGTTATTACAATGATTTTCATCAGAGTGGAAAGAAAGATTTCTTATAAGAATAGGATCTTGCAAAGAAATATGGTGCACATTGGCTTTCGGCATGTTAAGAATCTCAATGTGAAAATCTTTGATCATTCTTTTATAATCCCAACATCCCTAAGTGGACTCTTACATTCTATGATGTGATGTTTATGAATAACATAAAGTATCAAAGGAGCTACTTAATTTTTCATAATTTTCTTAGCTTCTTTACTAAGAAATTGTATTATGAATGGGCAAGTTTATGTATTCATTTGATTAAGACTTGATTATGAGTTGTCTATGAACAAGTAGGCTAACATGTAGGTTCATAGTACATGAATTATTTTAAGATAGGATTCCACATGTTATCCAATTGAAAAAACTAATAATTTATTGAAAATATGTTTTAGAGAAAAGAAAAGAGGTTAAAGAAAGGATGGGGTTAGGAGTGGTGTTTATTTTTAGTTTGATGTTTATGTGTGTGTCATGTGTATGTATATGGGGGACACCACGCAGATCTGAGGGTGTACTTATTGATGTGATCGGGTATGTCATCAAGGAATAGTGTAATATTTCAAAAGATAAAAATCACTACCCTACGATGAACCTAATCACCTAATAAGGACTCTTAAGGCATGATGGGTCTTCGAATGTATAAGAGATTTTTCCCTTACTTTATATGGATGAATAAAGTATGATTTCTTTAAATTGGATTCTAAATTTCTCTATGGGGCAAGCCCTCATAGTTAATTACATCCTAAGGAAGGTGAGTTCCTTAGGAATACTCTTGATTAAAGTAGGAAATTATTGTCTCTAAAGAATTCAAAGATAGGACAATCAATAGATTGGTTATGTTTAGAAGATCAAGTGGAATATATCGAAAGGAGAGATTTATTATCGAAGCCAAAAAAAGATGAGCAGGGGATGCTCATGATACTAGGAAACTTAGTGAGCATCCCAAACTATCTTATGGTTAGATTTTATATGTTTGAAATTTAAAAGAATTATATATTTGAGTTGAAATTTTATTAGAAAGCTAAAACTTATAATCTCACAATACAAGATTTTTGAAATTATTAAGAGGTAAGGATTTATGCTTATAGCCCCAAAGGAGAAAAAACAACCTCAAATCCTAAATTTAGGAGATTTTAGCAAGGGCCAAAGCACGGTGTATATCTATGATGAAAATGGGTATATTATTTACCTCCACAAGAGAGGGTAAACCACCTGACTGCTGGACTTATAACCGCCTAGAGTGGTACCCAGCCAACTCCTCTTATGTTTTAAAACTACGTGTAAAGTCATATATTTTGCAAGATGGTTAAGATGTTATTATTTAGAAAGAAATTAAAGTCCTAAACTCACTCCCTAAGAGACTAGAGCATGAGTGATATGAATAATGACTTGATCTAATGCAAATCTTATCAAATTTTATTTAATTTTGACTCTTTTATTTTGACACAGGCATATATTTTATATGCCTAAATGCATGTTGAAATAAGTTATGGGTAATCAAGAAAGAAGAGGGTGAAGCCATCGGTAGGGTTGCTCTCATAGTCAAGTTTCCCATATGTGCGAAGGGGGCCCTCTATTTTACAAGAGTGGTAGAAAGATGCATGCATGATATTAAGACATAACATTCTAAGGGTTGCTAAATATTTTATCTTGATTTAATGCTAGGCTTTATGTGAGATTATGAGTTATTTTAGAAAATTTAGTTATGAGTTGTGATTGGGGTAAAAGCTTATTTTTTCCTAAGAACTAGATCCACACATTAAATCATCATACATGAAGAAACTATGAAAATACATACCATTTCTATGTAAACAAATCATCAAATAATTTATAAACTCAATGTGAAAGAATAATAGGTTGGTATTGTCCGGTACCACCGTACAACCTAAAAAGAAATTTGGGTAGCCAAGCTCTACCCTTATACATCCCAGTATATGAAAGGATAATTACAAATTATAAATAATAAGTGTTATGGGGGTCTTCGTGTCTTCATGCTCCCTCCATCTCTTCATTTGATTCACTTCATTTGATTTGGTAGGCTTTTAGGCATCACATGGCACCCCAGGATTAAACTTTCTAGCCAATGTCTATCCTTAACCCCCATAACACTTAACCAAATTCCTAATGCATAATTATATTAAAAGAATGGAAAAGTAAAGTTAACTACACCTGCAAAATAAGTGTTAGCTAAATACACCATACAACCCAAATAGTTATATGTAAAATTTAGACTTAGGACCATGCACATGGGTAACCAAGTCCACCTCTAATAAATCATGCTTAGGGGTTAAACACAAAAGAGCATTTATATTTATTTTTTAAGCCCTTAAGTATAATCTTCTATAAAATATGATTAGGCTAATTGGCTAACATCTAGTCTACAAACATACTCCTAACATCCTCTAATACATCACAAAAAAAAAGCATCAACCATGCAGACCTAACATAAGCTAGAAATTGGTGATCTAATATGTGTGTTAAGGCTTATGTGGTATATCCTAGCTAGGTTTTAGAGTTAAGATTTTCTAAATGTGAAGAGATTTAATTATGAAGGTTGATTTCACTTTAAGTGATGTAGTTGATTTTCAAGATTTTACTTAATATTTTCTTTTGTTTCATTTGGCTTACACTAAATAACTAAGTGTTATGAAGAGAAAGAAAGAGAGGATCACTCACTATTATTCCTACCTTAAGTCACATCTGAAGAAAATTAATTAATCAATTCCCTTTAGTGAATGCCTTATTTCATGTTTTAATTAATCCTAAGTTTAGGTTCACTTTAAATAAAATCATTCAATAAGAAAGACATCTTAAGATTAGTTGGATTGAATTACAATCACATAACACATATTTGTTCATTTCTTTCCATCATATATATGACATGCATATGGTTAAGTCCTAAACATACCTATACATGCAATTTGTATCTTAACACACTTGAATGATGAATGTAAGCAAATATACTTGGAATTGATGTTTCATTTTGTTGAGTTATTTTTATCATATTAATTTAAAGCTATATCTAAATTCTTATACAAAAGCATAAGAAAAGATCCCTAAATCATATGATCAATTGATCCGACCATTTGAACAAAGTATGAATGCATGTCTTTTTAATAGAAAAATGGGGTTTTCATTCATTAGCTAAATAGACATTCAAATGTATAAAAGTTTTAAGCAAGTATAGCACCATTGTTCTACACCAGGGGAACGAGGTAGGAACCTCCTCAGGGCTACTTAAAGTTGTGTGTCCCTAGAATGTCTAGACTAATATACCCACTATTCCTAAATACATATGGATGTATAAACAACTATAATAATAGAAAAAACCATGCAAAAGTAGTGTTTAATTGAATTGCTTTATTTATGTAAATGAATTAACGCTCTATCTAAATTTCAATATTAAGATGCATAAGAATGAAATCAAAATTATTGTTTATGCACTAGGAGTGAGGTAGGAGCCTCCTTGGGGCTACTTAAAGCCGTGCATCCCCAAAATGTCCAAACTAATATACCCATTAACATTCAAACTTATGCAAATTAATGCATGAATGTAAGAAAGAGACTTCATTTCATACACTAAGCTTATATTCACATCCATCTCCTATGTATACATAACTCACAATATAGATTATTATTCAGTAATAAGCTTTTGAAAATATATTTGAGATTTAATAATGATAATAGTCATACATATTTCTAATTAAGTCAACACATGCAAATTGTCATAAAAGAAATTATTTTCATTTGATTAATTTGAAATACATGAATGCATGAGTACAAGTGGCATACAATATTTTAGCATGATTAGAAAGAAATAAAAAAAAATACAAGCATATAATTTCATTCAATCCAACTAAATCCTAAGGACAATCATATTAAACAAACTCATCTAAAATAAGCCAAAGTTTTTTAAAACCATTTTTTTATCTTTATGTTTAATTTTGGTTAAAGAATGTGAAAGAGGTTTACTAATCCTAATCTCATCCCCATGTGTGAGTTAATTTGGTTTAATGAAGAGCAATTAGGTTGATTTTATATCTTAATTAGGTTAAAATATGAATTAAATCCATTAATTAACCTTTACCTACGTCACCTTAAGTTAATTAACTAAATAATGATGAGCCAATATGAGATGCAACGACATGAAAAGTAAATTAGCAATGCTCTTAAGAAATGAAAGGGGCCTAATGCAATTGGCTCATATATAATAGTTAATTAAGCTTAAGGAGCTCACTTAATTACTTTTATGATTTTCTCACATATGTGAGCTAACCATAATTTCATTAGCTCTCTCTTTAGGTTATTGAACACCCAAAGGGCTACCCAAGATTAATTAAACAAAATTATGTTATGAATGAATGAATTTTAAATTAATTTCATTAAGCCTTTAATTGATTAATTAAATCTTTTGATTACATCTTTAATTAGGATGATAGAATTAACTTAGGGAAAGAGATCAAAGAAGAAGCCTCAATCCCAATCCCTTATTCATTTCAAACATCCAATGAGGCACTAAAATAATTAGATATCCTTTCTATTTTAATTGATTAAGTAAGTGATTAATCAATTAATTAAGCTTTAATTAGTTTTGAAACAAATGAGGAGGCTTAATGAAATGGTTATAAGGTGTGAACCCAAACCACTAAGGCTTCCCAGTTAGAGGATAATAAGCTCAATCAATTAATTAAACTACTATTCTTTTGATTAATTATAACTAATTAAGATTGGAGAGTAATTAAGGCTTAATCTATTAATTTCCCTAATTAATTATCCAATAAATTCTAAGAAAAATAGGGGAGGCAAAGGTCATTCCCTTGAATATCTCAACAACAACAACAACAACAACAAGCCTTAATCCCCTTGAATATCTCAAAAAATTTTAAAATTAATTGGACAATTAATCATAGATTAATTAAGCTAATTAAATTTTTAATTAAATCTTAATTAAGAAAAAAATTAATATTTAAATTTAATTAATAATAATTTTAATAGATTCCACTCTAAAATACCTTCAAAATGAGCCCTCATTTATATTTTTTGGATTATTCTAGGATTAGTTATGATTTTAGGAAGATTCAACCTTAAAAATTAATTAAAATAGCCCTAATTAACCCTTAATCCTATTGCATTGCGTGCTGCGTGCTTTCCATGCACATGGGATGGATAAGTTGTCTCGGGAGGCGACTTCATTGATGGATGCTCTTTCAGTGGATGATCTCCCAGATCGACCATCAAATCCGCGGTTAAGAGGAAATAGATGGATCTAACATGATCGTCGGGACCGTCCATTGATCCAAGCGGATGACCGTGATCTGTCTCTTTCGTGAATGGTGAAAGACGGATACCATCCATCTTTCTCCATTCGATCCAAGGTCACTAGAGCTTGAATTGGGATAAAATTGATCCCACGCCATCAGAAGAATGAGGCGAGCACATCTAATGGTCAAGATCGACCCACGTGAAAATTCTCTTCACAAAGGCCCACAGAAAATTAACCTAAGCTACAATTTTGAGGAATTACCTCATAGGAGTTAATGTTTGGCGATGGGATCGACTAAGATAGCTTCATTTGATAGAAATGAAGCCCTATTGAGCTGCACGAGCCTTGATTTAAGGTAAGCCACTCTATAGAGCTCCTTTGATTTGGCATTGGTATTGATCAGTCCTATCTGGTGGAAGCTTGAAATAATTTGGCTTAATTAGTAGGTGTGTAAGTTTAATTGAGATTTGGTTGAGTGGAGGAGGAGTTTGAATCAAGGGAGGGCTCCCCTATTTCAGTTTTGCATGCAGAGAGCAATGGCCAATTGAGAGAGCTTTGGGATGCTTGGAAAAGCTCTAAGGAGTTTCAAAATGGCTTTGGGAACTCTCAAAGTGCAAATTATGTCAAATCCTACTCGAATTGGGGGATTATACCCAATTATGATGGATGGGCGGATGGGTTTATTTGGTAGCAGCCACGGAGGTCACATCAACTCCACATGGCTCAACTTGAGTGGAGAAGGAAGTGGGAGGCTGCCCAAGGGCTGGTGTGCAAATACATCTTGGCTTGAATCCATGAGTTTTCAATTTTAGCTTGAGTGAGGAAGAGGTGAACTCGCCTTGGTCCTTGGTCGACCTAGGATGGGTTAGGTGAGCTAGGTGGGGTGGAGCCTGATTGAGTGAGGTCGCGGTGATGGGGAGTTGACTTTGCTTGTTAATATGAGGATCCAATGGAAGAAGGTTTGTCCAATGGCTCATTGGATGGGTGGGGCCCACTATGAATTTGGGCTAGTTTGGGAATGAGGTAGGACTGTTTTGGGTCAGGTTAGGCCAGGTCCTAGGGTCCAATGGGTTGGCTTTGGGTGATTTGGCTTCATATGGTCAAAATAGGCTCATTTGGGTTAGGTTTAGTTGGGTTGACCAATTGATTAAATTGGGTCAAACCAAAACTTGGGTTAGGTTTAAATGATGATTTGAAGAGTTTTGGTTCAAGTGGTTTTGATTAATTTGGCTTAGGTTTGATTTTGACTCATTTGGATGCAAATAGGTCAAATGGGCTAAGTTGACCAAATTTGGTTAGGTTAAGTGTTGGTTCATATTCAATTTGGTTAATTGAAAATGATTGTAGACTTTGGTTTGGTTTTATTTGAGTTTAATTTGGATTTTAGCCAATTTAACCTTTTAGGTTAATTTGGGCTAGGTTGGGTCAAGTTGACCAATTGGTCAAATTAAAATCATGCTTTAATCAAGTTGATAAATGATTTGAATGAACTTGATTGTAATCAATTTGGATTAAATCATGATTTGACTCATTTTAGCTTTTTAGACCAATTTGGGTCAACTTAGGTCAAATGGCCAATTGGACTTGGTTTGGCTCAATTGAAGGTTTGGTCATGTTCGATCATTGATTATGAGTTGGTTCGGATCAAAGGTTTCAATCAATTTGGTATATGATGGGTTTTGGCTTATTTAGGTTTCATTTGGGCTAAAGATTGGCTTAGTCAAAGACCAAGTTGACTTGGTTTGAATTAATTCAAGATAGTTGATCATCCTAGGATGATTGTTGATCATGATATGAGGTTTGGATGGGCTTAGTTCAATCCAATTTGGGTTGGATTAGAACTTGGTTCAAAAAGGTCTTTTAGGTCACCTTAGGTCATGTGGAAATGGGTCAATTAGTTTGGTTTTGGCTTGATTCAAGTTTAATTGAACCCACATATGAGCCTAAGATTGAAATATAAATCTAATTACAATTGGTTTGGAGTCAAATGAATTTTGGTTCATATGACACTTTTAAGTCGAAAGGGGTCAACATGGGCTTGACTTGAGTTGATTTAGATTTGGTTTGATAATTGTAGTTTGTGTTTATATTTAGAATCATAATTGAAGGAATGATTGAATCATGAGAAAATTAATAGATTTTGAATTGATTTGGATATCATTTAGCCAAGTTCAAGAAATTGGCTAAAAAGGTTAAAATTAGAAAATTTATTTGATTTTGGTTTGGTTTATTTTGATTTGATTTGAATTTAGATTTCATTTATATTTGTGAATATAAATGAAGGAATGATTGATTTATAAAGAAATTAATCAAATTTGATTTGGTTTAAAGGGGGGTTTTGGCTAAGCATATGAGGGTGGTTCATATGACTTAGGAAGAGATTTTGAAGATTGAATTTAATCATGGGTTTCAATCATTTGGAGTTGGGATTAGATTTATGATCTTGGATTTGAATTTAAGATTTAGTTTTGAAGTTTAGTTTGAAGAAGGAAACAAGGATTGTGTTTAAGGCTATAGGGTAGGCAAGTCTTCCTAAATCCTTAAGGCATAACCTATTCCTATGACTAACTCTTCTAAGTCTCTAGGCTTAGGTTAAGTGTTCACATAATTACTAAAAGTGTCTTAAGACTAAGAAGCTCTTAGTGTCTACAAGAGTCCTAGATCTATGATGAGAAAGTTGAGGGCTCACTCCAGAAGTGAGGTCAACAGTAGGTAAAAGTTATAAAGAGAGTTTAGCTAGTGGTTCATATGCAACTAGAAGACGTGTTTTGTTTCCAATTTTATTTATAAAGTAAAGCTCTACTTTTACAGTTAAGGAAAAAATGGGATGGATTGTGAACTATTTTTGAGACAAGTAGAGATGTTGTACAAAAAAAATAGGTGCATGCATTACAAGCTTCATGCCTATAGTTAAATTGGATCTCTTGCTAAAATTTTGTTTTGATAAGTTTAACAAAAACTTAATTCAAAAGTGAAGAGGATGGAGAAACCAAAATACAAGCACTTATAAAAGAGATACTTAGCTTAAAATTGGTTGTATTGTTGGTTGCTAGAGGAATGCTTTCCTTGCACACAACCATAGATATCCCATTCTCATTAGAGCAACGAAGAGGAAAGTTAGATTGCTTAATTTATAAATAAAATTTTAAACGTTCTTCAATCAAAGGGATAAAATCCCAAATATATTTATTAAACAAAAAATGATTAATCATTATTGACCTCTTTTTTGGAGTGAGCTCTCAACTTTCTCATCATAGATCTAGAACTCTTATTGACACAAGGGTTCCTTATTCTTAAGATGCTTCTAGTGATTAGATGAACACTTAACTTAACCCTAGAGACTTAGAACAGTTAGCCATAGGAATAGGTTGTGCCTTAGGGATTTAGGGGGACTTGACTACCCTATAGCCTAAACCTAATCCATGCTTTCCTTCTCAAGCCAAACCTCAAATTCAAAATCCAAATCCATATTCCAAATCAATTCCAAACCCAATGATTGAAATCCATAACCAAATTCAAATCCCAAAATTCATTCCTAATCCCTTTGACTTTATCTTATGGACTTATCCTTAACCAAATTCAAATCAACCACAATTTATATGATTTTCTTAATTATCAAATTCAATCTCAAATCAAATCCCATTCCAAATTCTAAATCAATCCCAAATTAAATGATTGAAACCTATGATTAAATTCAAATTTCAAATCCCTTCTTAAGCCCTTTGATTTTATCTTATGGACTTAGTCTTAAATAAATTAAAATCAACCCCAATTCAATTGATTTTCTCAATTATCAAATACAATCTCAAATCAAATCTCAACCCAAATTCCAACTCAAATCCAACTCTAAATGATTGAAACCCATATTAAAATTCAAATTCCAAATCCCTTCCCAAGCCATATGAACTGCCTTCATATGCTTAGCCAAAACCCCCTTTAAAATAAATAAAAATTTTTTGATTTCTATATAAATAAATCATTCCTTCATTTATATTCACAAATATAAATGAAATCTAAATTCAAACCATTAAAATCAAATCAAACTAAATCAAACAAAATCAAGACCTTTCATAAGCCATATGGACCTACCTCCATAAGCTTAACCAAATCTCAATCCAAATCAACCCATACTCAATTGATTTCTTTATAAATCAACCATTCATTCATTTATTTATATTCACAAATATAAATGAAACCCACCATCCAATGACCAAAAATAAATCAAACAAAATCAATTCCCTACTTAAGCCCTTTTGACCTACATCCCTCAACTTGGTCAAATTTCCTTCTAAATCTCTCCAAATCCAAATGATTTTCTCTTGAATCATTTATATCTTTATTTATATTCATAAATATAAATTAAATATAAATCCAAATAGCCAAAACCAAACCTGAATCAAATCAAATTTTCAATTTTAGCCCTTTTAGCCAAATTCTTGAACTTGGCTAAATGATACCCCAAATCAATTCAAAACCCATGGATTTTCTCATGATTCAATCATTCCTTCAATCATTATTTCAAATATAAACATAAACTACAATTATTAAACCAAATCAAACCAAACCTAAGTTAAACCAAACCTAAGTTAAGCCTATGTTGACCCTTTTTGACTTGAAATTGTCATATGAACCAAAATCCATATGGCTTTAAACCATTTGCAACAAGATTTATATTTTCATTCTAGATCCATGTGTAAGCCAAACCAAATTTGAATTAAGCCATGATCAAGTCAATTAATCCATTTAGGCTCACTTTACTGAGAGTGGCCTAAAGGAACCTTTTTGAGCCAAGTTCTAATCCAACCTAAATTGAATTGAACTAAGCCTATCTAAACCTCACAACATAACCAACAATCACCCTAGGGTGATCAATTGCCTTAAATTAGGTCAAACTAAGTCAAACCTAGCCTTTGACCAAGTCAACATTTAGCCCAAGTGAAACCTAAACTAGCCAAAATCTTCCATATACCAAATTGATTAAAACCATTGATTCAAACCAATTCATAATCAATGATTGAACATGACCAAACCATCACTTGAGCCAAACTAAACCTAATTGACCATTTGACCCAAGTTGACCCAAATTGGCCTTAAAAACTAAAATGGGTCAAATCATGATTTAATCCAAATTTATTGCAAAAAAATGGCTCAAGTTCATCACAAATTGATTATTGAACTTGACGAAAGCCATAATTGAGCCCAGGTTGACCAATTGGCCAACTTGACCCAACCTAGCCCAAATTGACCTAAAGGGTCAAATTGGCCAAAATTCAAATTAAACCCAAGTTAAATCAAACCAAAGCCTACAATTACTTTCAATCAGCCAATTGAACTTGACTCAACACCTAACTCAACCCAATTTGGTCAAATTGGTCAAATTAGTCAACTTGACCCATTTGATCTTTTTGAATCTAAATGAGTCAAATTCAAACCTAAGTCAAATTAATGAAAACTAATTGAGCCAAAACATCTCAAATCATCATATGAACCAAATCTAAATCTTAGTTTGACCCAATTTGACTAATTGGTCAACCCAACCCAACCTAACCTAAATGAACCCATTTTGACCAAATTGAGCCAAACCACTAAAAGCCACTTTATGGGATCTCAAAAGCTGATCAAACCCGATCCACATCATCCATAAATCACTCCCAAATCAGCTTAAATCCAAGTGGGACCCAATCCAAGGGAATTGGCCAATGTGCAATTTCTAAGTGGTAAAGTCCACTTTGCTTTCCCATGCTCCACTTGCCAAATGGGCATTCCTAAGACACCTAGCCACTCTACACACCTAGCACTTGCCATGGACCAAAGGTAATATCTCCCTTTCCCCCTCTCATGGTCAAACACACCATGGCCAAGGAAGAAGTAATCACCACCATGCCAAATCTCCATTGAGCCCTCATGGCTTCAACCACTTGTGAGCCACATGGTGATGACTCTGGAGGACTAACGGAGGTGAATTGATCAAATTTCTAGAAGAGATCTCGTCCATCCATTCAATGCAATCTCGAGGTATACTCCCCCAATTCGAGCGGAAAATGACATAATTCGATTCGTAAGACTTCCCTATGCAATTTTAAAATCCCAGAGACATCCCAAGAGCCTCCCTAAGCTTCCTCGACTGGCTTTTCCTCCTCCCCGAGCAAAGCTTAAATATGAGAAGCTTCTCCCGTACAATACTCCTTCTCCACTCAACCAAATCCAAATTCTACTTGTATACACCATCCTCATGTGTCGTCGAAGACAATTGAATCCTCCCCGAGCCTTCCCGACCACCGGAGACCAGAGTTTGATCGAAGCCGAGGCTCCAACGTGTGTGTCTTGGTTGACCAAGAGTTCTACACCAAATCAAACCCGAATCTTCTCAACAGGGCTTCATCTATACTAAATGAAGCTATTTCCATCGATCCCATCGCTGGACATTAGCTCCGATGAAATAATTTTGCAAAACTGAGCTCCCTAGTGAAAATTATTTGGTCTTTTGTGATGTGAATGTGCATTTGAATGAATCTTAGCCATTGGATGTGTGTGTCTCCCTTCCTTGAAGGTGTGGGATGATTTTAGAGATAATCCAAGCTCAGGTGAGCTCGGATCGAATGGGGAAAGACAGACGACATCCATCTTTCGCCATTCATGAATGGGATCGATCACGGACCGTCCGTTCCACATGATCGGAATGGATGATCATGATCTAATTGTGTTAGATTCGCTTTGATTTCTCCTTTAAATTGCGGATTGAATTATGGTCATCCGAGCTAAGATCGGACTATCCACAGGAATGATGCATCCATCGCATGAAGCCGGGATGTCACAACTTAAATAAATATCATGCCATGTGAAAAGTGCGTACCGCCATTGGGACATTAAGCTTTAATTAGGGTGTTTTAATTTATTTTTATAGTTGAATCTTCTAAAATTCATAACTAATCATGGAAAATCCAAAAAACACAAACGATGGCTCATTTTAAAGATATTTCAGAAAGGAATTCATTAAAATTATCATTAATTAATTTTGAATAATAATTCCTGCTTAATTAAGGTTTCATTAAAAATTTAATTAGCCTAATTACTCTCTAATTAATTATCCAATTAATTTCAAACTTTCTAGAGATGTTTAGGGGGATGACCTCTACCTCCCCTATTTTTTTTAGGACTTATTGGATAGTTAATTGGGGAAATTGATTAATTAAACTTTAATTACTCTCCTACCTTAATTAATGATAATTAAGTAAATGAATAGTAAATTTAACACATAAATTAAGCCTCTGTTAATAGTGAAGAGTCTTGAGAAATGGTTTATGTTTCCTTTCTTTATAATTTCATTTCCTTTATCCATTTCAATTAATTAATGATTAAGTGATTAATTAATTGATTAATTAACTTAATTAAAATGTGAGCTATTTTAGAGCTTTATTAATTAGAATGACTTAGTGATTGGGATTGAGACTTATCTCTTAATATCTTTCCCTAAGTTAATTTCATTATCCTAATTAAGAGATATAATCAAAAGATTTAATTAATCAATTAATGACTTGATTAAAATTTAAATTAAATTGATTTAAAATTTGCATCATCTCTAAGAAACCTTATATAATTTTTGGGTAACCCTTTAGATGTTTGATAGTCTAAAAGAATTTAATGAAATTATGGTTAGCTTACATGTGTAAGAAAGCCATAAAAGTAATTAATTAAATCTCTTAAGCCTATTTAACTATTAATCATGAGATAATTGCATTAGGACCCCTTTCATTTCTTAGGAGCATTGTCAATTTACTTTTTATGTCATTGCATCTCATATTAGCTCATTATTATTTAGTTAATTAGCTTAAGGTGATGCAGGTAAAGGTTAATTAATGGACTTAATTCATGCCTCAACTTAATTATGACATAAAATCAACCTAATTTCTCTTCATTAAACCAAATTAACTCACACATGGGGGATGAGATTAGGATTAGCAAACTTCTTTCACATTTTCTAAATCAAATCAAACATAAAGATCAAAAATGGTTTTAAGAAACTTTAACTTATTTTAAATGAGTTTGTTGAATATGATTGTCCATATGACTTAGTTGGATTGAATGAAATCACATGCTTGTGTTATTTTGTTTCCTTCTATTCATGATAGATGTTGTATGCCACTTGTATTTATGCATTCATTTCTTTCAAATTAATTAAATAAAAAAATAATTTCCTTTATGTCAACTTGGATGTGTTGGCCTAATAAAAATATGTGTGGCTAGTATCACTATTAAATTCTAAATATATTTTCAAAATTTTATTAATGAATGAATATACATATATATTATAACTCTAGTTATATATACATAGAAAATTCATGTGAATATAAGTTTAGTATGTGAAGTAAAGTTTCTTTCTTATATTCATGTGTTGATTTGTTTAAGTAAAAATGTTAAATATATGACATTTGGGGACACATTTAAGTAGCCCTAAGGAGGTACCCACCTCATTCCCTTGGTGCAAAACAATGGCGACGTACCTGCTTGATTTCACTCTTATGCATTTGGACATTAGAATTTAGATAGAACTTTAATTCATTCACATAAATAAATTAAACAAAATTAAACATAAATTTTGTCTGGCTTTCTATTCTTGTAGTTGTTTATACATCCATATGTATCTAAGGATAGCGAGTATATTAGTCTGGACATCCCAAGGATGCAGGACTTTAAGTAGCCCTAAGGAGGTTTCTACCTCATTCCCTTGGTGCAGAATAATGACGACGTACTTGCTTAAAACTTTTATATATGTGAATGTGTACTTAGCTTAGTTGAGTTGATTAGTCATGTGATTTAAGGTTTTTTCCTTATGCTTTTGCATAAGAATTTAGATAGCGGTTTAAATTGATATGACAAAATCATTCAACCAAATAAAATATTAATTCCAAATACATTTACTCACATTCATTTAAGTGTGCTAAGATATAAATTGCATATATAGTATGCTTAGATTTAATCATATGCATGATATACATGATGGAAAGAAATGAACAAACATGTGTTATGTGATAGTAATTCATTCAATTAATCTTAAGATGTCTTTCTTATTGAATGAGTTTATTTAAAGTGAACCTAAACTTAGATAATTAAAACATATAATAAGCCATTCATTAAAGGGAATTGATTAATTAATTTGTTTTAGATGTGACTTAAGGTAGGGATAAAAGAGAGTGATCCTCTTTCTTTCTTATAACACTTAGTTATTAAGTGTATGTCAAATGAAATAAAAGAAAATATTAAGTAAAATTTGTAAATCAATTAAACCATTTAAGTGAAACCCCTTTATAATTAAATCTTTCACTTAAAATCTTAACTCTAAAGCCTAGTTAGGACATACCACACAAGCCTTAACACACACATTAGATTAAGTCCCCACTTCTAGCTTTATGTTAGGGCAGTGTATGGTTTGATGTATACTTGTTTTTTGATGTACTGTTGTAGACTAGATGTTAGGGTGCATATTTCGTAGACTGGATGTTAGGCCGTGATTAGCCTAATCATATTTTCTATAAGAGATTATGCTTAAGGGGTGCTTAAAATAAATATAAATGCTCTCTTTTACAGGTTGCTTAACCCCTAAGCATAATCTAGATTAGTACATGTAGACTTTATTTCCCATGTGCAGGGTGCTAAGTCCAAATTATTCATATAACTGCTTAGAGTGTATGGCATGTTTAGTTAACACTTATTTTATAGGTGTAGTTAGATTTAATTTTTTATTCTTTTAATGTAATTGTGCATTAAGAATTTGGTTAAGTGTTGTGGGGGCTAAAGATGAACATTGGATAGAAGGTTTAATCCAGGGGTGTCATGTAATTCTTAAAAGCCTACCAAATAAAATGAAGTAAATCAAATAAAGAAATGGAGGGAGCATGAAGACTTGAAGATCCCCCATAACACTTATCATTTTATAACTTGTAATTATTCTTTCATATACTGGGTTGTATAAGAGTAGAGCTCGGCTACCATTTTTTTTGGGTTGTAGCGATACCACTCGCCTCTTATTCTTTTATGTTAGCTTTATAAAATTATTTGATGTTTTTGTTTAGCTTGTGCATTAGGAAAAATATATCTTTTCATAATTTATTTATGATTGGTGATTGTTGTATGGCCTCGATGTGATTAGGCTCTTAGGATAAAAATTAATTTTTTTACCCCAACTACAACTCATAACTAAATTTTATAAAATAACTCATAACCTCACATAAATCCTAGGTATTAAATCAAGATAATAAAATTTTTAGCAACCCCTTAGTTGGATGTTGTATGCTTAATATCATGCATATCATTTTGTTTCACTCTTGCTAAGAGAGGGTTTCCATCTTAGCGAGATAGGGAAAAAGCTTGATCTTTAAGAGCATATGATGGAAAACACATCTTTCTTTTGATTTAGCCCATAACCCATTTCATCATGCATTTAGACATATACAATTCTATATCCTATGTCAAATTGAAGTGTCAAAAATAAATTAAAAAAAATTGAAAAGATTTGCTTTAGATTAAGTCATTATTCATACCACTCATGCTCTAGTCTCTTAGGGAGTGGGTTTAAGGACTTAGTTTCTTTTCTAAAAAATAACAACCTAGCCATCTTACAAAGCATATGACTTGACCACATGGTTTTAAAATATAAGAAGAGTTAGCTAGCTGTCACTCCAGGCAGTTATAAGTCCAATAATCGGGTGGTTTACTCTCTCTTGTGGAGGTAAACAGTATACCCACTTTTGCCTTAGAAATATGTCTTATTTTGGCCCTTGCTAAAGCTCCCTAGATTTAGGATTTGAGGTTACTGTTTCCCTTTGGGGCTAGCATAAATCCTCACCTCTTAGGCATTTTCATAGTCTTGTATTGTAGAATTATAAGTCATAGATTTCTAATAAAATTTTAACTCAAATATATAATTCTCATCAATTTCAAATATATAAAGCCCAACTATAAGATAGTTTGAGATGTTAACTAGATTTACTAATATCATGAGCATCCCCTACTCATCTCCTTTTAGACTCAATAATAAATCTCCCCTTTCGATCTATCCCATTTGATCTTCTAAACATAACCAATTTATTGATAGTCCTATCTTTGAATTCTTTAAAGATAATACTCCTACTTTAATCGAGAGTATTCTGGAACTCATTTAGATGTAATTAACTATGGGGCTTGCCCATGTAAAACTTTAGAATCGAGTTTAAATAAATCCTACTTTATTCATCCATATAAAGTAGAGGAAAAATCTCTAGTACATTCAAAGACCCATCATGCATTAGGAGTCCTTACAAGCATTGATAATGGAATTGCATTTTATGTGAGCCCGAGGCTATCTTTCCTTCTATTGGCACTTAGCATATTTCATTCTTAAGAAAAGTTAGCATCCTTTAGGTTTTAGGACCTCACTTCTTGTAGGTCTTGAAACCCCCATTGAATATCCCAATAGGTAAAAAATAAAATTTATCAATGAAAGGATAGATAATAAAAATTTAGAACCTTCTTACCACTAGCTTGGTGAGGCAAGGCTCATCATAAATTTAAGAAAATAAACTCTTTTACAAAATGATACTTTAAAAAAAACATATTTTTGAAAATTGCCACCTTCATTCAACATATTCAAATTTGTTGAATGAAGATTCTATTTTCAAATCATAGCATAAAATTGAAACCCCACTCAACATTTTTTATATATGATAGAGTTGAAGTTTCTCTCTTTTCAAAATCAAGAAATCACATACATGACATCAAAACATATCATTGAAATCTATTTAACATACTTAAAATTTGTTAAATAATTTTTCCTTTTTCAAGATCACAAAATATATTTTGGAATCTTATCTGACATGTCACATTTATCAAACAAAGAATTTCCCTCTCTTTCTAAAAAGAAAGATAACACATCATATACATTTGATTCCCACTTAACATATTAAGTTGAGAATCTCATTTCATGTCACATCATTCACTTAACATCAAATTGTTAAGTGAGAATCTCATTTTCATGTCATATTTAATTCACTTAACATATCAAAGTTAAGTGAAAATATTATTTTCATGTCATATTTGATCTCACTTAACATACCAATTGTTAAGTAAGAATCTCAAATTCATAACACATTTTTCATTTAACATATCAAAGTTGTTAAGTGAAAAACTTAAATATATCATATATTTGATTCCACTTAACATACCAAATTTGTTAAGTGAGAATCTCATTTTCATGATACATTTGTCTTTCACTTAACATACCAAATATGTTAAGTGAGAGTCTCATTTTCATAAATCATATTTGATTCCACTTAACAACCAAATTTTTTAAGTGAGAATCTCATTTTCATGACACATTTGGCTTTCACCTAACACACCAAATTTGTTAAGTGAGAGTCTTATCTTCATGCCATATTTGATTCCCACTTAACATACCAAATTTTTTAAGTGAGAATCTCATTTTCATACATATTTGACTTCCACTTAACATACCAAATTTGTTAAGTGAGAAAAATTCATATCACATTTGATTTCCTTAACATACCAAATTTGTTAAGTGAGAGTCATTTTCATATCATACTTGATTTTCACTTAACATACCAAATTTTTTAAGTGAGAATCTCTTTTATATGACATATTTGACTTCCCACTTAACATACCAAATTTGTTAAGTGAGGGTCTCATTTTCATGTCACATTTGACTTCCACTTAACATACCAAATTTGTTAAGTGGGAGTCCCATTTTCAAACATATATCAATCACATTTAACTTTCACTTAACATATCAAATTTATTAAGTGAAGCCTCATTTTGAATACACATTTGATTCCTACTTAACATACTAAATTTATTAAGTAAGAATCTATTTTTTCAAATCATATCACATTTGGACTTTCACTTAACATACCAAATTTGCTAAGTGGGAGTCTCATTTCCAAAGAAATGCAAAGATATATATCAATCACATTTGGCTTTCACTTAACATACCAAATTTATTAAGTGAAAGCCTCATTTTCAAACACAAATCAAGCACATGTGGCCTCTACTTAATATACCTAATTTTTTTTAGTAAGAAGCCCCATTTTCAAATCAGTATATCACATATGATCAATCATCACAAGCAAAGATTCAAAAAATTTTTAAACACATAATCACAACCTCTTCTTAGCATACCTAAACTTGCTAAGTAAAATTTCTTTCAAATCATCAATATTTTCAAACAAGATATACAAAATAAAAATATCTCCAAAAATCTCTCCTCAAATTTTTGAATCCTACCAAACCTACCTAAATTGGTTGAGTATGGGTTCTAAATTGAAATTATATGAAAAAGACTCTCCTCCAAATATCAAAATCTCTCCAATGAGCCCCACTTAACATAATTAAATTTGTTGAGTGTGGGTTCAAATCCAAATTTATCAGTAATGAAAAAATATCAAGGCAAATCTATTCAAATATGTTTTCAACAAATGTAGAGTTTTAGCATAATATGTCCAACATGTAGGATCATGGCACCTAAGAAGTTTCACTTTCCTTGAGTATATTTGGCCTGATCGGCCAATCTCCTCGAGATTGACTCCACCCATTTATTTTGGCCATGGCTTTGAGGGGGTACAAATTACTTATGAGGGGACACCCCTCCCAACTATTAGTAGAGAGGAGGTATGCCACCATCATCTTGACATGCCATTTGATTTTGAGTTCCCTTCACTGAAGAGGAATGCTGTAGTGGTTCTCACGACCCATTAAGTGATAGTTTGCCCAGTGTCTACCATATCTTGCATGTGCACCTCCTCCTTGGTCACCCCAAGGGGAAGGCTATCTTAGCCTCAGATAGTCTCCACTTTTGAGGTAGGTACTAGTTCTCACTCCCTGCTCACTCACTGCACACAAAAAGAAAGATTAAGTGGGAGCATGAGCAAGAGCAAAAGCTTGATGCTATATGTCAAGGAGGGTTCTCTTTGTGAGGTCTCTCCACTTCTGCGTAGTAACAAGTTCCACCGCCTCTCAACCTCAGATGGAGAGGAAGATTATTATAGGATTGCTGCTTCTCCTCCACCACTAGCATACCATGAGACATCAGATAGAAAGCATAGGAGGCCCTATGTTGGACTTAGATGTAATTTAGAGCATCCTTTTCAAAGTGGTAGTTTGTTTGATGATCATTGATCCCTAGAGTGTTGGGTGATCCATAGAGAGTCATGGAGGCTCAGTATAGCATGCAAGAGAGAGGATGAGGTATGCCATAATAACCTCTCTTGATGGATTTTCTATCATCGCAGGTCATCAGATCATTTGATAAGATTGTTCTTACCGATAACTCACCGCAGTGAGATCTCCCATTGAGGGTAGGTGACCACACGCTCCTCTCATCATCCACCATCACATAGCAGATATACCACTGCCAAAGTTGTAAGCATCGGGAGAGACCTTCCCCTGGTGATCTTACGGCCCAAGGATCCCACCATCCTTCCCACTGAGGTGAGATTGAGCTACCCTCCACCTCAACTTTTGGAGGAGTGTGACCAAGAGCGTCATCACACCACACCACCACCTCCACCATTGGTAGTAAAGAAGTAGAGGGGAAGGAGAAAGTTTTGAGTTTGGCAGATTCCCAGAGATAGCACCAGATAGTGGATAATCATGAGCATGTATCTTCTAGCGAGCATAGTCCTCCTAGAGATATCACTCCAATGGCAAGTCGAGATTATCTCAAGCATAGTCCACCACCTCGCGATGTTTATTTTGGCATAGTTAGATCATTCCTTGGAAGACATTCTAGCATAGTACTTTGAGAAGAGAACTAGGAGTGATCGACAGAAGGGAAATAGTTTTGACCCCATGAGGATGATTTCCGGGAGATATAATGGTCTCCATAGATGAAAATAGTCGAAGGTATTATAGTTGAAGAGATCATGATCCATTCAACTCAACACCTCCACCAGCTAGATAGAGATGATCATATTGATAAGATGGGGAAAATATTGAGGAGTTGATAAATGGTTAGCATTAAACTCGCCTCACTTATACTTCTCCCATAAGAAGACATAGTGAGATTATCTTAGATGCATTCTCCAGAGAAGATAGTGATAGTTTGCATAGGAAGTGGATAGCACCTCCATGCATGAGAAAGATATCAAACATATGGTGGAAAAAATAGTGAGGGATGTGTTAAAGCTCAGGTGGCTTCCAAAGGGTAGACCCTACTTAGAGGAATTTGATGTCCAATATCCTAAGGGTTTTGTGCCTCCTTCCTTCAAAATCTTTGATGGTAGGAACCTGCCAACACATGCACATTTTAGGTCAATATTGCAATGTGAGGTAGCATGCCCTTCTTTTCGCATTATTATACTTGTGTTTGATTGGTATGCTAAACCCAATGGAAAGACATTTTGTTGGAGCACCTCTTCATCAAGAGGTTTGCTGGAGCTCAGTAAAGGGTAATTATAGGTGACCTCATTGTAGCAAAGTAAAATCCCAATGAGTCCGTTATTGATTACATTCTCAGGTGGTAACTTAAGTATGAAATGCAAACCACAACTATCTAAATAGCACACCATAGAGATTCTCATGAAGAATATTCATGTCCTGATTGCTTTCATGCTTAAGTGGTTTACAATCAAAACCTTTGAGAAATTAATCAACAAAGGCTAGTCTACAAGAGAAGCCAAACATTACCTTTCCAAGACCATCCAAGCCCAAACCTCATAAAGGCATTTGATAAGAAGTGGGGTAGTCAAAGAGTTGATAAAGGGAAGCCAACTAGGGTTGTAGATAGGCCTCCTCACCACCTCCTCACCACCTCTCATCATCACTCCCGCCATACCGCCCACCTCACTATCACTACCATATCCCCTCATCACATCATCGCATAGTATTCCTACCCACCAGTAGCTATTTACCTACTCTTGATAAATTGAATAAACCTATTCATTCAAGAGGGAGGTAGTTAGAAGATCTTTAAGAATCTCTTAAAGAAGCCTAATTTCTAGTTACTAGAGCCTAGAAGGCCGGAGGAAGTGGGCAAGATTCATGATCCAAACTATTACCTCTACCACTGCATGCTAGGCTATCACTTAGAAGATTGCTTTACCTTTAAGGACTATCTTGAGCGTAGCTATAAGTCAGGTTCCATTGTCAACCCCAAGGAATACCTACTAGAACAACCTTCTAGTTCGATTAGGATAATCCTTAGAGATACATGTGATCCTCTTAAGATAAAGGAAGGTTGGGATATATCCCTATCCAAATCTCTAAGAAAATCATTTCTAAGATCAAGAAGTTACCTTGTTAAAAGTAGCTCAAACCTCCAACTCAAGGAAGGTTTACAAGTTGCTAAGACAACTTGAGGGAGGTAGAGCTCAACAGCAGTGATAGCTCCACTTGCCCAGATAGTAAGACAACCACCAGTCCAAAGACACCTTCCACGCAGCCTCTTTCCTCAAGCTCTTCTTATAGTAGCATGTATCGATGCCAAATCCTCACTCGCTTTTACTTGATTGTTTTGTACCTTCATCCAAATCTAAGAAATCAATGAAGAAAGCGATTCCACTTACATATCACTTGATGATCTTTATTTATTTCTATAGCTCTCCAAGTCTAAAATAATCTATTGATCACTCTTCTTCGATTTGAAATGGATTACCCATTCTAAATCATCAGTTCACCCATTGAGATTGATTTGGAGTCATCTCGATCCCATAGAGAAGTATAGGTGAACTTGATGAGTAGGTACTTTCACTAAACCATCTCATGAAGTCATTGAAGTCAACCTTCATAGTGGCAAAGTTCTACCTCCTAGGATGCACCTCATAATAAGGGTAAAAAAGTCATTGGTTCTAATCAAGTGACCCCTCCACGATGCTCCACCTATGGATATGCTTGTGGAGGACCAAGAGTTGACTACAATGTCCTCACCCAAGAAAGTTGCCGCCTAAGCTAAGCATATATGATGCCCTTGTCTTATCTAAAGAGATGAGGGAGTCATTGATCAAAGCACTTCTTGATATGAAAAAAATGCTTAGCTTAGTTTACCACTATCGGAGAGGAGGCAGTCTTTTCAAGAGAAGCCTAAGGAGTTATATTCATCGATTAAGACCTTCTTTTGGGGACAACTGAGCACAACCGTCCCCTCTACATCACAGTGGATATGGCGATTCAACTCTGGTTAGTTGATTTAGGTGCATCAAGTGAACATTATGAGTCTAAAGACCCTTGCCTACTGAGGATTAACATCTCAAACTCGGAGATGATGATGTTGAGAGGATTCAATGAGCAAGGTGAGAGGGCTTTAGGCTCCATATTGCCATTAGAGATAGATGACCGGAAGATGTGGCCAAGTTCTACATAATTGATTCTGATACATCTTTCACCTTTGCTCGAGGCCTTGGATACATGGAAATAATATGGTTTCCATCCTCTTTACATTAGTGCATCAAATTTTGAAAGAGGTGGAATCGAGTATTATGTCAAAGGAGACTTGAAGCCATTTTTAGTAGAGGAGATATATGAGGATGCATACTATCTTCTCAAAATCAAAAAAGTCTATTCTCATAAACTTGGTCAATGTTCAAAAATAAAAGAAAAAGAAGAAGAAGAAAATAAGAAAGAAAAGAAAACTGAAAAAGAAAATGAAAATGCAAGTGTACGAGAATCAGACACTAAGGAAGATGTAGAGCTAGATTTGATTCCACCACGTGTTCCTCCATATGAACACATGGGTAGGATGACTCACCCCACCGTAGAGGAGAGGTAGATCTATAGCGTGAGGTGGAAGACCCCTTGGTGGCCAAGAGGAGCTATAGTCTCACAGAGTACCCTTACATCCACATAGACTTAGAGTCAGTGAGGATGAGTCTCATGTGTTAGCATGCCAACAACCCTCTGGTCTTTGAGGTGACATTTGAGCCAAACAGTGATGAATACCAGGCCTCCAAGCAAAGCATAAATGCATCCAAGTCATTATTATGTAGAATAATTATGCAACAGTTGGGAACCTTAGTTCTAACCTCACTTTCTTCCTAGAAATTTAAATGTTTGGTAGTGAAGGAGGCCCCCCAAGTCATCCACAAATATCAAAGCCAAAGAGGTTTTGTTGAGCATCATCCTCAAGTCGAAGAATGTAGAACTTGAGGATGATTCATATAAAGATTTAATACAATTGTCCTTTTGATTGGTATTGCCTTTTGTTCTTAACTTTAGCAAAGAAGGGATTAATCCCACATACTTGGTCAAAATAGGGATTACTTTAAAAAGCTATGGGACAACCAAAGTAGATATCCTCAATCAAGACCGACTAGATTCACACGGGTTCAATCGATAATGACAACCATTGTCATCAATCATTACCAAGTTCTTTTAAAATCATGCTAACTCTTATGAGGAGGTATGTTTAGAAATTTTAGATGACCCAAATGAGCTTTAAGTCAAAGATGCATTGTCAAAGTTTGAAGAAGAGATCAAATCAACCATTGAAAAACTCAAAGAAATTAACTTAGGAAGAAGATCCACATACATACATCGCTTTAAATGAAGAAGAAAAATGACTTAGTTAGGCTATTTAAGGAGCTTTGCATGGAGTTATGAAGAAATGCTCGGTTTATCTCCTAACATAGCAGTCCACAAACTAGCAATAGATCATAATGTTAACCCTATTAAGAAAGCTCCTAGATGCATGTCATTAGACATTGAGCAACAGGTCATTTTTGAAATCAAGAACCTGATTGATGCTTATTTTAACAAGGAAGAAAAATATCCTACATGGTTGGCCAGTGTCCTCCTAGTTAAGAAAAAGAATGTCCAAATTCGCATATGCATCAATTTTAGTGATCTAAATAAGGCATGCCTTAAAGATGAATTTCAACTTCCTATATCAGAACTGATGGTGGACATTGTCTCATCTCATGTAGTATTCTTTCATGGGTCATCCGCTATACCAAATTAAGATGGCCCCCGAGGATGAGAAAATACTACTTTTGAACCCCGATCAGAATCTATTGTTATAAGGTCATGCCTTTCGGCCTTAAAATATTGGTGCTACATACCAAATGATGACTCGACAAACTCATTCATCATCAAGAATGTTATGTTGATGATCTTGTAGTCAAAAGTAAAGAAAAGGAAGACCACCTCTTTGACTTGAGAGTAGTTTTGAATGGTTAAGATAATTTAACTCAAAATGAATCAAGTGCTTTGAGTAGCTGGGAAATTCCTTGGTTCATTATGTTGGAATAGATTGATTGAGAAGATCAAGCTATCTTAAAATGCTCCCTAAATTTCTAACTCAACTAGATCATTTCAAGGGTTATATCTAAGATGCTTCATTTCCAACTATCGTGAAGATGCCAACCATTTTTAGCACTTATCAAAAAGGACTCCAAGTTCAAGTGGGATGACAAGTGCCACCATGCTTTTGAAGACATCAAGCACTACCTGATGACACCGCCAGTTCTAGTAGCCCCTATCCTGGGTAAGCCATTGATATTATATACTGCTGCATTAGATAACTCCCTTGGCACTTTGTTGGCTTAAACCAATGATGAAGGAAAATATAATGTACTTTACTACCTCAGTCGTCGTCTATCCCTGCTTAGGTAAACTACCCACCTATTGAAGAGCACCTTATTTAATCTTTGCATCCCAAAAAGCTATGGCATTACATGCTTTCTCAAGGTGAATCACTCTAGATCAATCCACTAATATCTCATGACCGCCATGATATCGGACATTGCGTTGGTCCATAATTTGTCAGTTGATATCATATTCATACCCCTCCATGTGAAAGGAAAGCACTAGCAGATTTCTTGCACACCACTTCTGAATTTCCCACTTAGTGATGACCTCCCCGATGAATAAATCGTGAACTTAGGGGACACTAGCATTCGCCATTGGGAGATGTACTTTGATGGTATGGTTTCCTTTGAAAAATGAGAAGAACCAAAATCTACTCTTCCAAGGAAGGCATGGGTAAGAATAGCTCTCCTAACATCAAACCGTGATGTGATGAGATTCTCATATTATCTGTCTAATGCATACACCAATAATGAAGTTAAATATGAGGCTCTGTTTGCCAATCTAGAGTTAGCCATTACACTATGCATCCAGAGCATCAACATCTTTGAGGATTCTCAACTAGTTATCAACCAAATTGCTAGGTCCTACAAAGTCTTAAAGCAAAAGATCCATCATTACCACAAGTATACCATGGAGTTGCTGGCCTAAATCCCATAGGTTACCATCTACAAGATTCTTCGAGGAGAGAACGCACTAGCGGATGCATTAGTAAAGCTTGCCATGGAGTTGACATATCCGAAAGATGAGTCGATTATAATAATGGTCCAAAATAGATAATTCTTATCCCTTATTGATGTTGAACTCATCGCGAGACTCTCTCTTGAAGGAGAGGTTATTGTTGCCAAAATGGATGATGAGTCAGATTGGAGGCAACTATTCATAGATTATAAATAAACAAACTACCAAGAGAAGTCATTAGCCATCGTGAAATAGAGAGCTTTCTTATGCTCGTGGATGGCACCTATCCCCTTGATCATATATGTGTATGTTATTTGGATAACATGAAGCTCATAAGATTGTGATCAGGTACACTTTTTATGAACTCACCAATTCCAAGATGAAAGCCAAGATCAAGAGACTAGGATATTACTGCCTCATGATTCAAAATTACATGTAGCTAAGATGCCACTCAAAAAGGTGGTCACATCAACCACCCAACATTCTACATCTATATTGGTCTCACCATTGAGTGTATCAACATAGTGTTGATTGATCCTCCTTCTTCCAAATCACCATTCTAGCTTCCATGCAATTTTCTTTAAATAATCCCACTAGAGGTCATAACTCAAAGATCTCAATTTTTTCAAATATAATATATAGGTTCTGCCTCAAATTATATTATAATGGTATTACATTCAAGAGCACTAAATTAATAGCTTTCCCAAGACACACATAGATTGGATATATTCCACCATCTATTATTGAGGGCAAATGGCTAAGCCTTCAACAAAACTCTCATCTAATATTAAAGAAGACTTGATGACAATATATAAATAAATAGTTTGTTGAAGTCAACTTACTCACCCATAAACTCAACTAATCTACCCCATTCTCCTTAGTGTATATTTGAATTCTAATTAGAAGTCAAACTCCCATCTTTAAGGATAGCTGTGGGTAGTAAAATCCAATGAAGCAGAATGCCAAGTTGCGATTAGAAGAGCTCAAAGGTTTGGATGAGAGATGCCTCCGGGCATGCCAGAACATTGAGTTGCATAAGGCCAAAATGATTCAAGCTCATAATAAGTTGGTTCGTCCTAGAGCTTTTTAAGTAGGAGAGCTTATTTTAGTTCTGAGGAGACCAATTATTGCCCATCAAAATATGGGAGTCGAGTTTGAACCCACTTGGGAAGGCCCTTTCACCATAGAAAAGACCTACGAAGGAGGATCTTATCAGCTTATAAAGTGTAATGGAGTGCCCAATGCTTCCAATCAATGGGCTCTGCCAAAAGAAATACTATTCATAAATCTTGTTTGAAAATAATCATCAATAAAATTTCTTTCATTTCAAACTCCATCTCTTTAAATTGGTTAGAAGTATCTTTGCTTGTGAATCCTTCATGGTGTGTTTAGGGTAGATGTAAGATAACTCAAGCGTCATCCAATCCCTCCATAACACAAACACCAATTACACATGATTCTCTGGTGCTATTAGGATAGGTGTGAAAGAACCCAAGCATCATCATTTCTTAGTGAAATCACAACTGTCATTTGTGGCACCATTTCCCCCCTTCTTTGATGTGTTTAGGGTAGGTGTAAGAGAACCCAACTGACATCCTATTTCTTCTTTCGTAACATAGATGAATACACATATTTTTTTTATCTCGGGCTATTTTGATGTAGGATAATGCCCCTGCAGCACTCACTCATTAGTGGCTCTAGGTTAAGTTGACATGCTACCTAGCTAGTGTGTCACCTAGTGGTTATTTGTTCAGGAGGATGTAAAGTTTCTTTCTTTTAGTTGATCTGCAGCACCTGTTAGTTTGGTAGGCATTACTGTGCAACCAGTAAGCTACCCTCACTTTTGGAATAAGATGTCAACTTCTTCACCCTAGGCGTAAGGACTCCTCTAAACACTAGGAGTTCTTTACTCTTAAGACACTTCTAGTGATTATATATACACTTAACCTAACCCTAGAGACTTAGGAGAGTTAGCCATAGAAATAGGTTATGTCTTAGGGGTATTGGGAAAAACTTGCCTTCCCTATAACTTAAACCCATTCCTTGTTTCACTCCTTCAAACAAACCCAAATCTTAAATTAATTCTAGCTCAATTGACTTTCTCAAATCTTAAACCACATGGAGTACCTAACAGCCTAAACAAACCAATCAATCAGAGCAACTGATCAAAAATGGCAAAGCAAGCCTTAGCCATCCGATCCATGGAGGAGTAGATATACTCCCCCTCATTCTAACTCAAACCAGGGACATTACATTCAATTGAGCTCTAGGGATCGAAAGCAAGCTTCTCACAACTTCCTAAAGCCATTTCCAAGCCTCTTGAATTTTTTCTTCTCGATTTTCTTCAAAGCCGAAACAGGGGAGGTGAGGTGTAACTCCAATTTACTCAACTCTCCATTAAATTCAAATTGCTCTTGCGAGCACCATCAAGGTACCTAGTCGAGCTCACTCAAGGTGTTTCCCAAGTCACCAAGCCATGGGAAGGGGATTTTGAACAAAGCCGAAAGCCATTGAAGGGGAGCAATCCACTTCAAATTGAAGATGCCTTTCATCTCTCAGGCGAAGCTACCTCTCCTCGTAAGCAGGTGATAGCCTCCGGCGAGGTATTGCTCAAAACTGTATGCATAGGAAAAAATGCTTGGTCCTTTGTGAAGGGAATTGTAGTCCCATTAGATCTTAGCTATTGGATCTCTTGCTTGTGCTCCTCCGAAGGTATAGGGTAAATCAAACTGTCAGAGCTCGGTGAGCTGGATCGATGGAGGGCCCGACATTCGTCTCCCGCAGCTTAAGCAAGGATGAATCATGAGCTGTCCATCCCGCATGTTTTGGATGGACGGCCCAGATTAAATTGATTAGATCCTCTATTTAAGCCCTTTAGAACCACGAAATTAATCTTGGCCATTTGATCCATGATCGGATGGTTGAGAAAAGCTTCGTTACCGCGGTGGCGATGCATGGTGTGACAACTAAAATAACCAATGTCATCATGTCGTGTAGAAAGCATCGCGTCAGCGGTCCATGAGGCACCAATGGGATTAGTTAAATAATTAGGCTATTTAATTATCCATTAATCACAGTAACTTCATAAAATCATAATTAAATGTAGAAAACTCCAAAAAATATAAATGATGGCTCATTTTAAAGGTATTTCAAATAGAAATCCAATAAAATTACCTTTAATTGATTTTAAATAGTTAATTTTTCTTAATTAAGGTTTAATTAAAAATTTAATAACCATAAATACTCCCTAATTACTTAATTAATTAATTTAAAATTTCTCAAAAATGTTTAGGGGAGGACTTCTGCCTCCTTTAATTTTCTTGAAATTTATTAATGGTAAGTTATGAAATTTAATTAATGAACCCCTAATCACCCCCTTAATGTAATTAAGAGTAATTAAGCATATGAACGTGATTTAATCCCTTAATTGAGATAGTTAAACATCATTTGAGTAAGGATGAGGTTTATGGAATGGATTTGGGATATTTTTCTTAAGTTATTCTCTAAACCCCCTTTCTTCCTTAATCCAAACATAATTAAAGATTAATCCACTAATAATCTACTTAATTAGTCTAATCAAACTTTTAAAAATCAATATGGAGTTAATCATCTTAATCTTGGGTAGATCCTTAGCTGTTCAAAAGCCTAAGGTAAATTTAAGAAAATTATAATCAAATTACACGCGTGGGATGATTATGAAAGTACTTAATTAAACTCTTTAGCTTAATTAATCAATAATTATGAGCCAATTGCATTAAGCTCCTTTATTTCTTAAGTGCATTGCTGATTTAAATTTCATGTGGTTGCATATCATATGTTTGCTCATAATTACTTTTTTAATTATGTTAAAGTGGTATAGGTAAGGGGTAATTAATTGATTTAATTCACACCTTAACCTAAATAAAATATAAAATCAATCTAATTGTTCTAATTTTAAACAAAACCAATTCACACATGGGGGAAATAGGTTAGGACCAGCAAACTATTTTCACATTTCCTAAGTCAAATCAGATTTAAAAATAAAAATCTCTTTAAGGAATTTTGATTCACTTCAAATGATCTTATTTTATAGTATTGTCTTTAGAAATTAATTAGGATGAATGAAGTCATATGCTTACATCACTTTATTTCTTTCCAAGCATGTTAAATGTCATTTATCATATGAAATCATGCATTCATATCTTTTTAAAAATCAATTAAATTAGAAATTATTTCCTTTATGTCAAATTGCATGTTTTGACTAAAGTAAGAATATGAGTGGCTATTATAATTATTCAATCAAAAACTATTTTCAAAACTCATAAATCTAAGATTATAAATGAAGTGATGCTACTTATAAATACTTATAAGCTTGCATGTGATTATACCATAAGATGTGTTTTGTGTTGTTTTCTCTTCTCTTAACATGGACTTGTATAAGATTCATAAAGTGTAGTTCATTTGAAAAGAGCATAACACTTATTTAAATCTATTCCTATGCACTTCTATGTTACGACTTAAGAAGGATCTCCACACTACATAGGTAAATTATACAACTAAATCAAACATAAATATCTTTTTGCAAGATTCTTCATCCATTTGTTTCCCTTTTGTACATCTACATGTATTTAAAAAAAAGCGGTATATTAGTTTGAACATCCCAGGGATGCGAGGCTTTAAGTAGCCCCAAGTAGGCCTTGTACCTTACACCCCTGGTGTAGAAAATAATGACATTGTACTCACTTATATCTTGTATACATGTGAATGTGCATTTAGCTAATGGATAAAAAAAAATCTCTCTTTTCTACATTATGAAATCATCCATTCATGGAATATCCAAATTTGCTTAAGCAACATCTCTTTGCATTCATCATTAAGGTGTGCTAAAATTTGCATTGCATGTATAGGTATGCTTAAGATTATTCATGTGCATGGTATATATGGTGGAAAGAAATAAATGGTTGTGTGTTATGTGATAGTAATTCACCTTAACTAATCCTAAGATTCCTTCTTATTGAATATGTTTATTTAGAGAAAATCTAAATTTAGGGTTAATTAAAATACGTAATAAAACATTCACTAAAGAAAAATTATTAATGAATCTATCTTAGAAATTGCTTAAGGTAGGGATGAAAAAGAAGTTCTCTTCTCTTTTCTTCTCTTTACAATACTTAGTAACTAGATGTAGGTTCATTCAAACCAAATAAAATCATCAAATAAAATTGACAAACCAACAAAATCACTTAAAAGGAAATCACCCTCTATGTTACACAAGCCTTAAATGACACACACATTAGGCTAAGTCACCATTTCTAGCTCTATGTTTGGGTGGTGCATGGTTTAATGACTGATTTTGTTTTGTGATGTAATGTTTTAGACTGGATGTTAGGGTGTATGTGTGTAGACTGGATGATAAGATGATCTTAGTCTAATTATGTCTTCTACATAAGTTTGTGCATAAGGGGTGCTATAATAAAAATATAAATGCTTTTGCCATGCAGGTTGCTCATACCCCTAAGCATGATCAAAATCAGGATAGGTGGACTTGGTTACCCGTGTGTGGGATGCTAAGTCTAATTTGCTCATATAACTGCTTGGATTGTGTGGCATGTTTAGCTAATCTCTATTTTGCAGGTTTAGTTAGATTTATCTTTCCCTTTTGATGTAAATTTTGCAATTAAAAATTGGAATGAATGTTATGGGAGAATTAGGGTGAACATTGGTCATAAGACTATGTCTTATGTACCATGTGGAACCTTTAGAGCAATCACATTCTAACCAAGCCAAAAGAAAGAAAGAAGTGAAGAAATGAAGAATGAAGACCCCCATAATATTAATTCCTTTTAATTGTAATCATTCATTTGTAATTCAGGTTGTATGAGGGTAGAGCTCGACTACCCATATTTCTTTTTTAGGTTAGTGCGGTGGAGCTCGACCACAAAAGCCTCTTATTCTTTTATGCTAATTTAATAAACTGATTGATAGTTTGTTTATGATTGCACAATTAGGATGGAAAAATCTTCATAGTTTCTTCATTATTTTGATGAGTGCCCTGGATGCGATTAGGCTCTTAGAGAAAAATAAATTTTCTACCCAACTAATAAACTCAAAATTAAAATTAAACAACTCATAACCTCACCTAAAGCCTAGAACATAAATCAAGATAATAAAAAATTTAACAGCACCATTAGATGGATGTTGTATGTCTCACATCATGCATAAAATCATCCTACTTCACTCTTGTTTATGGAGGGCTTCCACCTTTATCAGAGAAAATGGCTTGACCTTTGAGAGCCATGGTGAAAACACACCTCCTTCTTTTTGATTTTGGCCATAATCAATTTCTCATGCATTAGCCATATGAATCCCATAGCCTATGTCAAATAAAAATGTTCAAAAATAAAAATAAACTTAACAAAATTTGCATTAGATTAAGTCATTATTTATGCCCTTCATGATCAAGTCTCTTAGGAAGTGAGTTTAAGGACTTAGTCTTCTTTCTAAATAAATAATAGCTAGCTATCTTGTAAAGAATAAGACTTACCTACATGTATTTAAAATCGTAGGAGGAGTTAGTTGGTGATCCGAGGTTGTAAGTCCAATAGTGTGATTTATTCTCTCTTGAAATGACCATATACCCATTTTGCCTTAGATTTAGGTCATGTTTTGGCTCTCCAAATTTAATTTAGGTGTCGTTTTTTTCCTTTGCTACAAGCATAAATCCTAACCTCTTAGGCATTTCCCTGATATTATATTATGAAATTGTAGGCCCTAGATTTCTAATAAAATTCAACTCAAAATATATAATCCTCTTTAAATTTCAAAAATATAAAGCCCAACCATAGGATAGTTTGGGATGCTCACTAGGTTTCTTAGTATCATGGGCATCCCCTTTGCATCTCTCTTTGGTTTCAATAATAACTCTTTCTTGTCGATCAATCTCACTTGATTTTCCAAAAATGACCAATTTTATTGATAGTCCTATCTTTAAAATCATTGGAGATAATGATCATTTATCTTAATCGAGAGTATTCTTAAGAAATCTCATTTCTTAAGATGCAATTAACTATAGGGGCTTACCTCCATAGGAAACTCAATGAACCCAGTTTAAAATAAACCCTACTTTACTTTTCCATGTAAAGTAGGGGAAAGATCTCTGGTACATTTGAAGATCCATTGTCCTTAGGAGTCCTTATTAGGTGATTAGGTCTATTATATGATGTTGACTTTTGTCTCTCGAGATAGTACATCATTCCTCAATGTAGTAGCCGATCACCCTAAAAATTACATCTACAGATCTATGTGGTGTACCAACAATATATCAAAGCATTATTTTTATTGTCAAATTCCCCAAGAGTTTGAGAAATAAAACACCACCAATTTTTCCAGCAACTCCACTGGGGACAGTTCCTCTCTCCATCTTTGGTAAATCATCTTTGTCTCCAAGTATCGATAGTGTATTTGTATTTCATATGAATCTGTGACTATCCTTCTTTTTTGTTGGCACTTATTTTATTTCATCCTTAAGCTAAGCTAGCCAACATCCTTTAGGATTTAGGACCTCACTCCATGCAGGTCGTAAAACCCCTATTGGGTCCCCAATAGGTCAAAATAAAATTTAATAAAGAGATAACTAAAGATCTTTTTCTTACCATTTTTATGGTAATGTAAAAGCTCATTCTAAAAATAAAGAAGAATAAATCCTTTATAAAAGTATTGCTTTCCAAAAGCACTTTCCAAAAAACTAAAATAAAAAAATATTTGCACCTCATCTAACAATCTTCAAGATTACTACATGTAGGATCTTTTCAAAAATCAACGTTAAGAATCATATTTCAAAAGCACAAATGAACATCTTCATTCAATATACCCAAATTTATTGAATAAAAGTTTTCATTTCCAAATAAAATCAAAATCATCTTCCAAAAGGCACATATGAACATCCTCATTCAATATACCCAAATTTATTGAATGAATATTTCATTTTGAAATAAAATCAAAAACCATCTTTTTCAAAAGCACTTCTGAACATCCTCATTCAATATACCCAAATTTATTGAATAAATATGTCACTTTTTAAACAAAATAAAAAATCATCTTTCAAAAAGTACATATAAACATCCTCATTCAATATATCCAAATTATTGAATGAAGATTTCATTTCCAAATAAAACCAAAATCATCTTTTCAAAAAGCACATATTTGAAAATGAACATTCTCATTCAATATATCCAAATTTATTAAATGAAGATTTTATTTCCAAATAAAATTGTATCATAATATTAAAATTCCATTTCAACATGAAGTAAAAATTTATTTCTTTTCAAAAAAAAAGTACAAAGTTGAGTATAAGCCTCTCCATTCAATACATCCAAATGTGTTGGATGGAGGTTTCATTTTCAAGCAAAATCGCACCATTTAAAATTCCACTCAACACATCCCACATGTGTTAAGTTAGAATTTCTTTCTTTTCAAAAAGTAATAATCACACACAAAAAATTTCATCTTTGAAAAACAAAATATAATTGACTTCCATTTTTAGATATCCAAATTTGTAGAATGGAAATCTACTTTGCAAAAATCATAAAAGTCAAACACATTTGGATTCTTTATGTAGCATATCCAAATTTGCTAAGTAAAGATCCTCTTTTAAAAATTATAAAGATCAAACACATTTGGAGTCTTTATTTAGCATACCCAAATTATCTAAGTAAAGATCCTCTTTTCAAAATCACAAAAATCAAACACATTTGGATTCTTTATTTAGCATACCCAAATTTGCTAAGTAAAGATCATCTTTTCAAAATCATAAAAATTAAACACATTTGGATTCTTTATTTAGCATACCCAAATTTGCTAAGTAAAGATCCTTTTTTTCAAAATCACAAAAATCAAACACATTTTGATTCTTTATTTAGGATACCCAAATTTGCTAAGTAAATATCCGCTTTTCAAAATAATAAAGTTCAAACAAATTTGGATTCTTTATTTAGCATACCCAAAATTGCTTAGTAAAAGTCCTCTTTTCAAAATTATAAAGATCAAACACATTTGGATTCTTTATTTAGCATACCCAAATTTGCTAAGTAAAGGTCCTCTTTTCAAAATTATAAAGATCAAATACATTTGGATTCTTTCATTTATAATACACAAATTTGCTAAGTAAAGATCCTATTTTCAAAAATCAAAATCATAAATCAAACACATTTGGATTCTTCATTTAGCATACATAAATTTTCTAACTAAAGATCCTCTTTTCAAAAACAAAATAAAATGATAAACACATTTGGGCTTTATTTTAGCATACCCAAATTTGCTCAATAAAGATCCCACCTTTTAAAATCAAAATGAAAGATTAGATTTTGGATTTTATTTTGCATACACAAATTTATTAAGTAAAGATTCCATTTTTAAACTCACACATGATTCACATCATGAGCAAACAAGCAAAAGAAGAAAATTATTTTCAAACACCTCATTTAACATACTCAAATTTGCTAAATGAGTAATCCCACACAAAATAAATTGACCCTCTATTTAACATACTCAAAATTTATTAAATAAAGGGTCCCCAAACATAAACATCAAATTCGAATATGAACCAATGGAAGCATCAAGAATATCTTCAAAAAATATTTAAATCCAACTTTAACATACACAAATTTATTGAAAATGGATTATAAACTCAAAATCTCTCAAATTCTCTCAAAAGAGCCCCACTTAACATATTCAAATTGTTACGTGGGTTCAAATTCTAAATCAAATTCAAAAAGTCAAATAGAATATCAAAATAGAAAATCTAATTTGAGTTTATTTTCAAAAATTGCAGAATTTCATCTCACTTTAAGTCAGCTTTTTCCAAGTTCAGTTCAGTGCTAATGGATGCTCAAAAGTATGTATTCACTTTTCCTTTTGTGTTGGATTTGTCCTTGGATCAGGTCAGCCTCCCAGAAACTGACTTTGCCCATATGATTCACTTTGGTCGAGGATTCGAGGGGGCCAGGACCACTTGTGAGGGGAAAACCCTCACAACTGTCAGTAGGAGTATGGTGACTGGGTAGAAGCCAGTCATCCATGTTGAGATGCCTTTAGATTCTGAGTTTCCCTTATTGAAGAGGAAGACTATAGCAATTCCTGCAACAATTGGTGTTAGCATGTGCATGTTCTTCCCACATTGTAGGCTAGCACCCACTCGTTGGTTTCTTCCAATAGGAATGCTGCCCTGGCTTCAAGGATAGTCTCCCATACCTCCGAGATAGGGTCTAATTCCCATACTGCTCCTCCCAGCAGAACTCAGTGCTGTAGTAGATGCCACAAGATCAAGCGACATCATGTCCGCATAGCCAAGGAGATGGAGAAAGCCTCTCAGGTTGGAGTAGAGGAGTCACCCAAGATAGTTTCTCCTCTGATTACACAAAACAAGTTTCATCCTCTCTCCGGATCTGATGGGGAGGAAGATGTTAGGAGGATCACAGTGGCACCTCTATCTGCAGTTCAGTATGAGGCACCTACCAGAGACAGGAGGACGTTGTATGCTAGCCTCAGGTCAATTCAACACCGAGTTGGCAGGGCTTAAGGACGGTCAGAGTTTGGGGCCCAATTTGATTTATGATTGGTCATCCCTCGTAGTGTGGGAGAGCATATCCGACAGGAGAGGGACAGGGAGGCCCATGTATCAATAAATGTTTCTAGCAGAGAGAGAGCGGATGCCGCCTCAACTCTCATGGATTTTCCTAGCTACGGGTCATCTTGAAAATATTCTATTGACCGGTACTACTCACCATAGGAGGAGAGCTCCTGTATAGAAAGAGTCGGTGTTCTCTCCATCACACTGCTCTGCTCCATGTCTGGCATCTTTAGTACAAGTTCCATCTTCCATAGTTCCATCTAAAGTCATGAAGGCAGCATCCGGGGAAAAGAAAGCCCCACTATTGATCCGACTACGGCCAAGAGATCCCATTTCTTCTACACCGCCAACCCAGGCGAGGTCGAGCTCTCCTGCTCGACCTCCCACTTCAATTGCGGTGAAGAGGGAATGGTAACTTTGTAGCATCGTAGTCATGCCATCACCACCACTACCTCAGTAGATCATGGACATAACAGCAGTAGAGGGAGAATGAGATATTATTATTATCCCTATGACGATAGATCCTCCCAGGAGTAGCACACTGCCAACATCAGGTGATAGCCATGAGCATGTATCCTCCGGTGAGCATAGTCCTCACAAGATTAGCTCTTCGATAGTAGGGGAGGTCAGATCTATCTCTATTCATGAACATGATCCCATCACTAGTCAGCAGTGATCATTTGTGCCTACATAGTTAGACTTCTCCCTAGATGATATCATAACACAGTATCTCATTGAGAAGAAAGAAATCCTAGGGTATGACTAGTCTAATCTAGAGGAAGAGAAGGTTAGTTTTGATCATAACAAAGATGATTTATTGGAGGACTCAGCAAAGGTGCATATGGTTGATACTAGTGGCTCCCTCATTCGAGATCAACAAAGTTTGGAAGGTGCTACCGCCGAACAGGACAATACAGCCTATTCTACCCAACACCTCCTTCAACAACTCAAACAGAAGGATGAGCAGATTGACAAAGTGGGAAAGAGGCTTGAAAATTTGCTAGCAGCAATCTTGACACTTCAGAATCAAGCCTCAAATCACATCCTACTATTATGGAGACCGATCAGCCTGAGTTGTTGCATGTCTTGGATCAACCTAAGAGTTCACCTGGGTAGAAGACTAGCCAATAGGAAGGTAGTGACCCTCCATACAATAAAAGGATATTAAACTCATGATTGAACAATAAGTGAGAGAAGCACTGGTGCAAGCCTATGGTGGTTCATCAATTACAACGGGTAGACCCTACCCAGAGGAATTTGATGCTATCCAATATCCTAAGGGTTTTGTGCCACCTTCTTTCAAGAGCTTTGATGGAAACGGGAATCCTCGCCAGCATATATCACACTTTAGGGCCAGCTATTGCAACACTAGTTGCAGCGATGCACTATTATTTCATCTTTTTGTCATTAGTTTTGGACATAGCCTTGATACCTCTAAACTCCCAGGTGAAGACTTTTCGAGTTGGAGCAACTCTTTATTAAGAGGTTTATTGGAACTCAACAAAGGGTAACTGTGGGTGATCTCGTTGTGGTTCAACATCACCTCGGTAAGTCCCTCATTGATTACTTTTTGACAAAGATGTTATTGAAATTCTTCTAAAGAATATTCATGGCCCGGTTGCCTTCATGCTCAAAGGTTTCACCATCAAGGCATTTGAAAAGCTAATCAACAAGGCAAAATAAGGAGAGGCCATTTTAGGGATCCATCATTGAAGCCAAAGCCCCATGAAAAGAAGCCGGTAGTAGTAGCATTGGACAAGGTGAAGCCAGCCAGAGAGCAATATGAGACCTCGACCTGCCACTTTTACCTCTACCATCACCTCGGCCATCCTATCGATCGCCACAACAGCCTCCATGGCCTTTGCCGCCGCCTCATTCATACTCACAGCATCGGTACACATACCCACCCCCAGGTAGCTCCCACCTACTCTTTTGGATAAACTAAACAAACATTATTTATTTAACAGGGAGGTAGTCAGGAAAATCTTTAAGAACCTCTTAAAGAAACCTGATTTTTAGCTACCCAAGCCTAGGAACCTGGAGAAAGTGGGCAGGAGCAATGATGCTAACTTTTGCCCCTACCATCCCATGCTAGGCCATATTTTAAAGGATTGCTTTACATTTCAAGTTAGCACCATTATCCTTAAGGAATATTGTTGACCTAACTTTTGGAGTGAGCTCTCAACTCCTCCATCTTAGACATAGGACTCCTCTTAGACATTAAGAGTTCCTTAGTCTAAAGACACTTCTAGTGATTAGGTGAACACTTAACCTAACTCTAGAGATTTATAAGAGTTAGCCATGGAATAGGTTATGCCTTAGGGAAAACTTACCACCCATAAAACCCAATCCTCACTTTCTTCCTCCAAATCAAACTTTAAATCCAAACCAATTGCAAATCAAATCTTAAATCAATTCCAACTTAATTGATTTTCTCAAACTTAAATCAATTCCAATGAATTTTCTCAAATCATGAATCAATTCCAAATGATTGAAACCCATAATTGAATTCTAAATTCCAAAATCTTTCATAAGCCTTTGATTTCATCTTATGGACTTAGCTCAAATCAAAATCAATTCAAATTCAAGAGATTTTCATAACCCATTTATATTCTCATTTATATTCACAAATATAAATGAAATATAAATTCAAATAAATAAAACCAAATTCAAAACTCAAAAAATCTAAATCAACCAACTATACCTTTCAAGTCAAATTGAACTTAAATCAAATCCCTCAAATCAATCCAAACCTTTGATTTTCTCTTCAAATAATCAATCAATCACAAACCAAATTCAATCATAAACTTCAATCATTAAACCAAAACTAAATTCAAAAATGAAACCTAATTCAAACCCGTGTTCATTCTTTGAACTTAAAATTGTCAAATGAATCAAAACCATTTGACTCCAAATCACTTGCAAATGGATTTATATTTCAATCATAAGTCCATATGTGAGTTCAACTAAACTTGAATCAAATCTTGATCAAGTCAATTGACCCAATTCATCTCACTTGACCCAAAGTGACCTAAAGCACTTTTTTGAGCCAAATTCTAATCCTACCCATAAGCCAATCTAAGCCTCACATTGTGAGCAACAATCATCATAAGATGATCAATCACTCAAATTGGGTCAAACCTAAGTAGCCTTTGACCAAGTCAACATTTGAACCCAAAATGAAACCTAAACTAGCCCAAAATACCATAATACAAATTGATTGAAACCATTGATCAAAACCAATTCATGATCAATGAACTTGACCAAGTCATCATTTGAGCCAAACCTAAATTGGCCACTTGACCCAAGTTAATACCTAAAAGTCAAAATGTGTCAAATCTTGATCTAAGAAAATTGATTGTAAACCAATGGGTCAAATTCATTCTAAATCACTTGTTGAACTTGACCAAAAGCCTCAATTTGGCCAACTAGACCCAAATAGCCCAATTGATCATGAACCCAACCAACTTAAAAAGGTCAAATCAAGCCAAAATCAAACCAAAATTGATTGAAACCAAAGCTTGCAAAATATTTCAAATGACCAACCAAACTAAACCAACCCATGACCTAATTCAAATGGGTCAAATGGTCAACTTGACCCATTTTACCTAAGTGAACTCAAATGAACCAAAACCAAATATAAATCAAATTAAACCAAAAACCAATGATACCAAACCTCTCCAAATGGTCATATGAACTTGATCCAATCCTTGGTTTGACCCAATTTAACCAATTCGTCAACTTGACCCCAAGTAGACCCATTTTGATAAAAATGGGTCAACATGAGCCAAATGATATCAAATCAATACCAAATTCATTGAAAATTGGCACAACCCATTTTTCAATCATTTGAAATCTATCCAAATTAAAATCAAAGCCAAATGACCATTTTACCCCTATGTCAAAGGGTAACCTATGATCAAATTCACTTGGAATTTGATCATATTCTAACTCAAGACCACTTGGCATCCTCTTAGTGGTCCATTTGGACACCAAGGATGTGCACATGACCCAATGGGTTTGGGTCACCAAACCCAACCCAAGCCAAAACGACCACCCAATGGAAAATGAGCACATGGAATCACCCACACTCATTTAACACATGAAACCTCCACTCCACCCCCAAAATTGAATCACATAGCACAACCTAAACAACCCATCCAATCTCAATTTGATCAAAATGGCAAGGAGGCTCACCATCCAATCAAGTAGGGATATACTCCCTCATTTCAATTCATTTCATTGATTGATCCTAGGAATCAGAGGAAACTCCAAGCTCTCCCAAGCATTCCTAAGCTCATTGAAATTCCATTATTTTCCTCCTATGCCAAAAATAAAGGGAGGTGTGGAGATTCCAACAAACTCAATCAAACCAAAGTCCAATCTCAAGCACCATCAAGGCACTAAGTTGAGCTAATCCAAAGCAAATCCCAAGCATCCAAGCCACGGGAAGGAAGAGTTAGATCAAAGCCGCAAGCCATTGAAGAGGAGCTTGGACAATTGGAAGAACCATTCCATCTCAAGCCTTCAAATCTTCAACAGGGCTTCATCTCCACTAGACGAAGTTACCTCAATGTTTGTAAGCTCTGATGATAACCTCCGGCGAGGTATGCTTCAAAATTGAGTTTAAGTAGAAAAATCTTGCGTTCTTTGTGAAGGAAAGTGTAATCCCAATTGAATTCCACCATTGGATGTGTTTCTCCTTGCTTCTAGATGGCATGGGATGAATCCTGCTCCTGAGCTCAAGTGAGCTCAAATCCCATGGAGGATGATCTCTATCTCCCAAAGTAGGATGAATCATGGACCATCCATCCGCATGTTTTGATGGACGGTCCAATTAATCCAAAATCCTTTGATTTATCCTTCATAACATTAATCCCATCCGATCTTTGATCGGATCCAATGGAAAGCATATAACCGATGACGCGGTATCGATTTGATAACTTAAATAATCAATCTCATCACATGTGAAAGTGCACCCCAGCCACCCATGGTGTCAAGATTAGTTATATAATTAGGGTATTTAAATCCTCTTAATCAAAAACTTCAAAAAATACATAATCAAATGTAGAAAAATTATAAAAAAATAAACAACTCATTTTAAAGATAATTCAAAGGGGAATTCAATAAAATTCTAATTAATTTTGAATAGTGATTTTCTTTTTATTTAATGAAAACTTAATATTTAATTACTCTCTAACTTCATTAATTAATTCCAAACTTCTGCATGTTTGGTGGGATGACTTCTGCCTCTAATTTTCTTGGAATTTAAATGAGTTAATTAGGAAATCAATTAATGAATTTAATAATCACTTAAATGAGTAATAAATAATGTGTGAATGGTTTGATCACTTAATTAGAATAATTAAACATTACTTAAGTGATTAGGAATTTTATGGAATGGTTTTGGGATATTTTCCCTAAATTATTCCTTAAACCCCCCTTCTTCCTTAATATAAATCTCATTAAGGATTAATCCACTAATGATCTTCTAAATTAGCTTGATCAAAATTTAAAAATCAATCTTAATCAATCAAATCTTGAGATTTTTTAAGGTGTTCAAAAGCCTAAGGTAAGCTTAGAAAATTTTCCAACTCACATGTGTGGGAAGGTTATGAAAGTACTTAATTAAACCCTTTAGCTTAATTAATCAATAATTGTGAGCCAATTGCATTAGGCCCCTTTCTTTCTTAGGTGCATTGCTGATTCAATTTCCATGTGGTTGCATATCATATGTTGGCTCATAATTGTTAGGTTAATTATGTTAAAGTGGCGTAGGAAAGGGGTAATTAATGAATTTAATTTACACCTTAACCTAAACAAAATATAAAATCAACTTAATGGTTCTAAAATTAAACTAAAACAACATACACATGGGGAAATGGGTTAGGACCAGCAAACACCCTTTTCATTAAAATCAAATTCAAAATAAAATAAATCTCTTAAAGCAATTGATTCTTAAATGATCTTATTTCATAAGATTGTCTTTAGAATTAATTAGGTGAATGTTACATGCTTACATCACTTTATTTCTTGCATGCTAAATGGTGTATCATGTGAAATCATGCATTCATAACTTTTGAAAAATCAAATTAAAATGAAATGTTTCTTTTATGTCAAATTGCATGTTTGGCTAAAGTAAGAATATGAATGGATATCACTATTAAATCAAAAATTATTTTCAAAACTTATAAATCAAAGACTATAAATGAATGTATGCTACATATTTATAAGCTTGCATGTAAATATAGCTTAAAATGTGTTATGTGGTTTTCTTCTCTTTCTTAACATGGTTTGTATAGATTTGCAAAGTGTATAGTTCCTTTGAGAAGAACATAACACTTGCTTAAATTTATTCCTATGCACTCCCATGTCATGAATTAAGAAGGATCTTATATTGCACATATAAATTAAACAACCAACAAATAAACAAACAAACATAAACTTTTGCATGATTCTTTTCCATTCATTTCTTTTTGTACATGCACATGTATTTAAGAAAAGTGGTATATTACCGACATCTGGTTGAGGCTTTAAGTAGCCTAAGAAGGTCTTGTACCTTATACCCTTGGTGTAGAAAATAATGTGCCATACTCACTTATATCTTTCATACATGTAAATGTGCATTTGATTAATGGATAAAAGAATCCTCTTTTCTACTTAACAAAATCATGCATTAAGCATCCAAATTTTCTTAAGCAACATCTTAGCATCATTAAGGTGTTAAATATTTACATTTGCATGTATAGATATGCTTAGATTTATTCATATGCATGATACACATGTTGGAAAAAATAAATGTTATGTGTTTTGATAGTAATTCACTTTAATTAATCTTAAAATACCTTTCTTATTGAATAGTTTATTTAGAGAAAATCTAAACTTAGGATTAATTAAAAACATTCACTAAATAAAAAATTACTAATGAATCTACCTTAGAAATTACTTAAGGTAGGGAGGAAAGAGAAGTTCTCTTCTTTTTTCCTCTCTTTACAACACTTAGTAATTAAGTGTAGGTTCATTCAAACCAAATCAAATCATCAAATAAAATTAAAAAATCAACTAAATCACTTAAATGAAACCACCCTCTAAGTTGAACCCTCACTTAGAAAACTCTAACCTTAAAGTTTAAAGACATACCACACAAGCCTTAAATGGCACACACATTAGGCTAAGTCACCATTTCTACTATGTTAGGGTGGTGCATGGTTTGATTGATTTTGTTTGTGATGTAATATTTTAGTCTTGGATGTTAAGATGTATGTGCATAGATGAATGGTGATAGATCTTAATCATTGTCTTTCAAGGGATTGCTTAAGGGGCATATAATAAAAATATAAATATTTCTTGTTGTGTTTATACCTCTAAGCATAATTTAAAAATAGGTGTGGACTTGGTTACCCATGTGTGGTTAAGTCCAATTTATTCATATACATGCTTGGGATTGTGGTTTAGCTAATCTCTATTTTACAGTTTTAGTTAGATTTACTTTTCCCATGTAATTTTGCAATTTAGGATTTAATGAATGTTATGGGGATTAGGATGAACATTGGTCATAAGACTATGTCTTATGCACCATGTGAAGCCTTTGAGCAACCACATTCCAACCAAGCCAAAAGAAGGAAGGAAAGAAGCAAATCAAACATGAAGAAAGAAGAAATGAAGAATGAAGACGCCCCATAATATAAATTCCTTCTAAATTTTAATTATTCATTTATAATTCAGGTTGTATAAGGGTAGAGCTCAGCTACAATTTCTTTTTTGGGTTTGTGCGGTGGAGCCTGACCACAAAGGCCTCTTATTCTTTTGTGTTAGCTTTATAAATTGTTTGATGTTTTGTTTAGCTTGTGCATTAAGATGGCATGTTTTTCCTACTTTCTTCATTATTTGATGAATGGCCTGGATGTGAATAGCCTCTTGGGAAAAATAATTTTTTATCCAAATTAATCAACTCAAAAATTAAAAATTAACAACTCATAACCTCACATAAAGCTTAGGTTATAAATCAAGATAAAAGATTTAGCAACCCTTATGTTGTATATGTTTGACATCATGCATAAAAAAAGTCATCTTGCTTCACTCTTGCTTATGGAGGGCTTCCACCTTTGCCATAGAACATGGCTTGACCTTTAAGAATCATGGTGGAAACACACCTCCTTCTTACTGATTTTGGCCCATAATCAAATTTCTCATGCATTAGGCATATGAATCCCATAGCTTGTGATAAATCAATTATCCAAAAATGAAAATAATAAAAATTTGCATTAGATTTAAGTAATAAATCATGCCCTACATGATCTAATCTCTTAGGAAGTGTGTTTAAAGACTTAGTCTCTATCTAAATAAATAACAACCTAGTTATCTTGCAAAAGCATAATACTTGCCTACATGTATTTAAAATCATAGGAGTTACTGCCACCCCGGGTAAGTAACAGTGGTTTATCCTCTATGGAGGTAACCATATTCCCATTTTTCCTTAGATTTAGGTCATGCTTTATCCATCACCAAAGCTCCCTAGATTTAGGATTTGAGGTTGATGTTTCCCTTTTCAGGCTACAAGCATAAATCCTCATCTTAGCTTTTCCATGATCTGGAATTGTAAGCCTAGATTTCTAAAAATTCAACTCAAATAAATAATTCTTCAAATTCAAAAATATAAAGCCCAACCATAGGATAGTTTGGGATGCTTCCTAGCTAGTATCTACTTATCTCCCTTTGGTTTCATAATAACTCCTTTCTTTTGATCAATCCCATTTGATCTTCCAAAAATAACTAATTGAGACAACGATCATTTACATTAATTGAGAGTATTCCTAAGGAATTTCATTCCTTAGGATGTAATTAACCATGGGGGCTTGCCTCCATAGGAAACTTAACGAACCCGATTTAAAATAAACCCAACTTTACTTTTCCATATAAAGTAAGGAAAGAATCTCTGGTACATCTGAAAACCCATCATCCTTAGGAGTCCTTATTTAGGTGGTTATTATAGGATGGTGACTTCTGCCTCGAGAGATAGTACATCATTCCTCAATGTCACCCACACTCTAATAAGAATATCTGTGGATCTACGTGGTGTCCTAGCAAAGCCTTTTTATTTTTGTATTCATTTAATTCATTATTAGATGAAGATGAAAATAACACACCACAAATTTTTCTGGCGACTCCATTGGGGATGGTTCCTCTTTCCATCTTTGGTAAATGATCGTTCTCTCTAAGTATCGATAGTGGGTTTATATTTTATATGAATCCAAGACAATCTTTCTTTTTCGTTGGCACTTAATTTATTTCATTCTTAAGCTAGCTAACATCCTTAGGTTTTAGGACCTCACTGTAGGTCTTAAAACCCCTATTGGGTCAATAGGTGAAAATAAAAATTTAATAAAAGAAATAACTAAAGTCTTCCTTCTTTCTATGGTAAGGTAAGGTTCATTCCAAAATTAAAAAAAAATAAATCCTTTATAAAACATCAAAAAAAAAGAAAACTTTTCAAAATGCACATAATAAAATGTTTGTACAAAAATTTTCATAAATCAAACTCATCTAACAATCTTCATGATTATTATGTGTAGGATCTTTTCAAAAATCAAAATAAAAAATCATTCTTTTCAAAAAGCATAAATGAACATCCTCATTCAATTTATTGAATGATGATTTCATTTTCAAAATAAAATCAACAATCACATTTTCAAAATAAAAAAATCATTTTTTAAAAGCACAAATGAACATCCTCATCAATTTATTGAATGAAGATTTCATTTTCAAAATAAATCAACAATCATCTTTTCAAAAATAAAATCAAAATCATATTTTCAAAAGCACAAATGAATTTTCTCAATTTATTGATGAAGATTTCATTTTCAAAATAAAATCAACAATCATCTTTTCAAAAAAAAAAATAAATCAACAATCATCTTTTCAAAATAAAATCCAAAATCATATTTCAAAAGCACAAATGAACATCATTCAATTTATATTGAATGAAGATTTCATTTTCAAAACAAAATCAATAATTATCTTTTCAAAAAATAAAATCAACAATCATCTTTTCAAAACTAAAATTAATAATCATCTTTTCAAAAAAAAATCAAAACACATTTGGATCCCTCATTTAGCATACCCAAAAAAATGAAGATCTCTTTTCAAAATCAAAACAAATATATCTTTCATTTAACATACAAATTTTAAATAAAAATTATCTTTTCAAAATAAAATCAGCAATCATCTTTTCAAAAACAAAATCAATAACCATCTTTTCAAATAATAATAATAATAAAACACACGTGGATTCTTCATTTAGCTTACCCAAATTTGCTAAGTGAAGATCCTCTTTTCAAAATTAAAATCAAAACATACTTGGATCCTTCATTTAACATACCCAAATTTCCTAAATGAAGATCCTCTTTTCAAAAAAAAAAAAAAAAAATCAAAGATTAAATAACATTTGGATCTTTCATTTAACATACCCAAATTTGTTAAATGAAGATCCTCTTTGCAAAATCAAAATCATAAAAATCAAACACATTTCATTTAGCATCCTCAAATTTGATAAGTGAAGATCCTCTTTTCAAAAATCAAAATTCAAACATATTTGGATTTCTTTAGCATACATAAATTTGCTAAGAATCCTCTTTTCAAAATCATCAAAACAAAACACATTTGGATCTTTAATGTAGCACACCCAAATTTGCTAAGTGAAGATCCTCTTTTCAAAAATCAAAATTCAAACACATTTAGATTTCTTTCGCATACCTAAATTTACTAAGAATCCTCTTTTCAAAAATCAAAGCAAAACACATTTGGATTTCTTTAACATACCTAAATTTTCTAAGAATCCTCTTCTTAAAAATTATCAAAAATAAAGCACACATAGATCCTTTATTTAGTATTCATAAATTTGCTAAGTAAAGAATCCTCTTTTTAAAATTAAAATCAAAACACACATGGAACCTTTATTTAGCATACCTAAATTTACTAAGTAAAGAATGCTCTTTTCAAAATCATCAAAAATAAAACATATTTGGATTTCTTTAGCATACCTAAACTTACTAAGAATCCTCTTTTAAAAATTATTAAAATAAAACACATTTGAATTTATTTTATTTAGCATACATAAATTTGCTAAGTAAAGAATTCTATTTTCAAAAATCATCAAAATAAAGCACATTTGGATCCTTTATTTAGCATACCAAAATTTGATAGGTAAAGATCCTCTTTTTAAAAACAACAAAATAATTGGATTTTTTATTTAGCATACCCAAATTTGCTAAGTAAAGATTCAATTTTCAAATTCACACATAATTCACAAACAAGCAAACAAAAGAAGAAAATTGTTTTCAAACTCCACACCTAGCATACCCAAATTTGCTAAGTGAGTAAATTCCAAAATCATAAATCAAAACAAAATCAATTGACCATTTACTTTAACATACTCAAATTTGTTAAATGAATGGTCCCCAAAAAAATTAAAAATCAAATTCAAATATGAACCAATGGAAGCATCAATCTCTTCAAGAATATTTGAACTAATTTCCAACATACACAAATTTATTGAAAATGGATTCTACATTCAAAAATCTCCTTTTGAATCAATTCAAAATCTATCTATAAAATCAATGAGCCCTACTTAACATACTCAAATTGCCGGGTGTGGATTCAAAATTGTAAAATCAAAATTGAAAAAGTTAGCAAAAGCTGAAAACTGATTCAGGTTTATTTTCCAAAATTGTAGAAGTTAAACCCAGTTTCAATCAATTTCATTTTAGTTTAGTCCAGTTCTAAATGATAGCTTAGAAGTACATGTTTACTTTTTTTTGGGATGGATTTGGCCTTGGATCGAGCCAGCCTCCCACAGACTAACTTTGCCCGCCTCATTCATTTTGGCCGGGTTTGAGGTTAGGATCACTTGTGAGGGGACCACCCTCACTCAGGAGTGGTGATTGGCGGTCGGTCATCCAGGTTGATGATGTCTTACTGAGCTTCCCTCACGAAGAGGAAAGGTGTAGTTCAGTGGTTGATTCTAGTGTAGTGCTGTGGTTCCCCCTACCTTGTATGGGCTAGCACTCACTCGTTGGCTTCCTCCAAGGGAGAAGGCTACCTTATCTTTAGGGATAGTCTCCCCCACCTACGAGGTAGGGTCTAGTTCTCGTCTTTGCTCCTCTACCCGCCATAGCAGATGTTGCATGATCAAGCGGCATCACGACCGCATATCTAGGGAGCTAGAGGCAGTTTCTTAAGCTATAGTAGAGGGGTTACATAAGACGATTTCCCCGCTGATCACAGAAAATAAGTTCAATCCTCTCTATGGATTTGATAGAGAGGAAGATATTAAGAGGATCTTAGTTTCACCTCCACCTACACTATAGTTTAAGGCTCCTATCAGAGATAGGAGAAGGTCGTATGCTGGCTTTAGATCAGTTTTGTGCCATGTTGGTGAAGCTTATGAACGATAAGAGTCTATGGCTCAATTTGATTTATGTTTAGTCATTCCTCGTAGTGTGGGCAGACATATGAGATAGGAGAGAGCCAGGGAGGCCTGTGTATCAGTACAGGTTACTAGCCGAGATATGTAGAGGTATAGCGGGCAGTCAATAGCCTCAGCCTCATCAATTTTCCCAACCAGTGTGCTACCCATGCCAGTCATACTGATAGCATTTTATTGATGGGTACTACCCACCATAGGAGAGGAGCTCCTATCCAGAGAGAATAGGTGGTGCCTCCACCACACCGCTCTACTCCATGCCCACCATCTCTAGTATAGGTTCCATCATCCACTATTCCAACAAAGGCCATGAAGGCGACATCTAGGGAAAATAGAGCCCCATTGGTGATTCGGTTATGATCAAGAAATCTCATTCCATCTACCTTCGAGCAGGGGTGAGCTCTCATATTCTTCAGTGTGGTGAAGATGGAATGGCGACCTTGAAGTATAGTAGTCGTTCCATCACCACCACCACCACAGTATGGAGATATAGCGGCGGTGAGGGAAGGAGAAAGTGCCCTTGTCTCCATGGTATAGATCCTCCCCAGGAGTACCACTCCACCTAGATCTAGGTAGTTAGAGCATATCCTCCCTGAGTGTCCTCATGTATCTCTCTAATAGTAGGGAGGTTAGATGTCTCTTTCATGATAGTGATCCTACCACCAGTCAGTCTTGATCTTTTGAACCTGATCAGTTGGACCAATTCCTAGATAATAATGCAGCTCAGTATTTGGTTGAGATGAAGGAGATTCTAGGGTTTGCTTGGTCTGATCTAGAGGATGAGAAGGTTAATTTTGATCATAATGAAGATGATCTGTTGGAGGATTTAGTTGGAGTACACATGGTAGACACCAGGGGTTCCCTCTTTTATCATCATCGAGTTTTGGAAGGTGTTGCTGAGCGAGGGACAATCACCACTTTCGCCTCCTTCAATTAAAATAAAAGGATGAACAAATAAATAGGATGGGAAAGAGGCTTGAAGACTTGCTAGCAACAGTTTTGGCACTTCAGAAGTAAGCCCCAGCAGTGCATCCTGCTATTGCAAAGACTAGTCAGCCTGAGTTGTTGCTTGTCTTGGATCAAGCCAAGACTTCACCTCCAGTAGAGCAGGGCAGCACCAGCTTGTATAGGAAGTTAGTGGATAGTAACTCCGTATAAGAAAAGGACATTAAAATCATAGTTGAGCAGCAAGTGAGAGAAGTGTTGATGCAAGCCTGAGGAGGATCATCAGTTCCAAAGGGTAGACACTACCTAGAGGAATTCAATGACATCCAATATCCTAAGGGTTTTGTGCCACATTCTTTTAAGAGCTTTGATGGCAATGAGAATCCACAGTAGCACATAATGCACTTCAGAGCCAGCTATTGCAACGCTGGTGGCAGTGATGCTCTTTTGTTCCATCTTTTTATCAGCAGCCTAGTAGGCATAGCCTTTGATTGGTATGTTGAACTCCCCAACAGTTCAGTGAAGACTTTTGCTGAGTTAGAGCAACTCTTCATTAAGAGGTTTGTTGGATCTCCACAAAGGGTGATTGTAGGCAATCTCGTTGTGGCTCAACAATACCCTGGTGAGTCCCTCATTGATTATATTCTCAGATGCTATAATTTGAGTATGAAATATGAACCGCAACTATCTGAACATCACACAATTGAGATTCTACTAAAGAATATTCATGGTCCGGTCACCTTCATGCTCAAAGGTTTCACCATCAAAACATTTGAGAAGCTAATCAATAAGGAAGCTAGCTTATAAGGAGAAGCCAAACAGTTTCCTTTTCCAAATCAATCAATAAAGCCAAAGCCATAGAAAACTTATGAGAAGAAGCCAGGGGTAGTAGCAATAGTGGAAAAGGGAAAGAAACTAGCCAGAGAGCAGTATGAGAGATCTCGAGCTCCATAGTCATCACTTCCACCTCTTTACCCAGGCCATCCTGTCATAGCAACAACGGCCTCACCTTCTTGCCTCCTCCTTGATATTCACATAGCAGTACACATACACCCAGTGGCTACCACTACTTTTTTGGATAAACTAAACACGCCTTATTCATTTAAGATGGAGGTATTTAGGAAAATCTTTAAGAACCTCTTAAAGAAACTTGACTTTCAGCTACCCGAGCCTAGAAAAATGGACAAAGTGGGCAGGAGCAATGATCTTAATTTTTTTCGCTACCACCGCATGCTAGGCCATATTTTGGAGGATTGCTTTACATTCAAGGACTAGCTTGAGCATAGCTACAAGACAGGCACTATAGTTATCCTAAAAGAATACCTTGTGGAACAACCATCTCTTTACATTAGGGTAATCCTAGGGGATACCTACGATCCTTTAAAAACCAAAGAAGATTGAGATATCTCTTTATCCCAAACCTTTAAAAAGATTATATCAAAAATCAAGAAACTTTTCTTGCAGGTGCTTGAGGCAGCTCAAACCTCTAACATCAAAGAAGGTTTGCAAGTTGCCACAGACAACTTGGGGAGAGTGCAAGCTCAGCAGCAGCCCATGCCAGCCCAGGATAGCCAAGTAACACAACCATCGACCGAGTTCAACCTCCAGTCCACCGTTGTAGCTACTACCTCAGCCGACACTTCTACTTCAGCTAGCTCTTCTTCCAGTAGACATCTTGTATCAGTAGATGAGGGCATCAAATCTCTCATCCCACTTACTTTACTAGATTTATACTATGTTCCTCCTTCAAAATCAAAGAAATCAAGGAATAAAGCTAGTTTGAATTAGCTCTGTGTCACTTCTGATGGGTTATCTAACTTTACTCTTATAGAAACCTCTCTAGGTCTAAATAATAATTATAACAACTCTGATCCTCCTCTTCGATTGAGTTGGACTTTCCTCAATAATGCAGGTTCACCTCTTGAGATAGACTTGGAATCATTTTGATTTTGAGGGTCCCATAGGAGAAGTTGTAAGTGTGGCGGTGGTAGAATCTACTAAATCAGAGATCTCCGAAGTCAACCTCCGTAGTGGCAAGGTTCTACCTCCTAATGCAGCACCTCAAGATAAGGGGAAACAAATCATTAGTTCTGATGATCGAGAAGCCCCTCCACGGGATGCTCCACCCTTGGTTATGCTTATGGAGGATCAGCCCAAAGTGGATTACAATATCATCTCTCACTTAAGAAAGTTTCTATCTAAATTAAGCATATATGATGCCCTTATCTTATCCAAAGAGATGAGAGAATCATTAATTAAGGCTCTTCTTGACCTTAAAATATACTTAGCTCAGCTGACTATTGTTGGAGAGGAGGAACATTATTCTAGAGAAGCTCGAGGAACCACTTTCGCAGATGAAGACCTTCTTCTGGGGGACATGGAGCACAGTCGTCCCATCTGCATCATAGTGGATATGGGCAGATTCATACTTTCCAGGATTCTTGTTGATCTAGGTGCATCGGTGAACATTATGAGTCTAAATAACCTTGTCTATTTGAGGATTTACATATACACACTCAGAGGAGATCGGGTGATGTTAAGAGGATTCAATGAACTATGCGAGAGGGCTTTAGTTTCCATAGTGTTTCCTTTGGAAATGTGTGATTGGAAGACCGAAGCCAAATTCCACATAATTGATTTGAATACTTCGTTCACTACTTTGCTCGGTAGGCCTTGGATACATCAAAATAAGATGATTCCATCCTCCCTTCATTAGTGCATCAAGTTTAGAAAGGATGGGATTGATTACCTTGTCAAAGGAGATGAAAAGTCATTCTCAGTTAGAGAGGTTGAGATATATGAAGATGCGATCTACTATCTTCCTCAAAACACCTTTTCTCATGAATTTGGTCAAAATTCAAATGCAAAAGAAAAAAAAAGAAAAAGAAAAAGAAAAGAAAAAAAAAAAGAAAATGAGCGTCCAATGATGATAAAAGGACATCAAGGAAGAAGTAGAGCCGCATGTCACATTCCACCCACAGTTCGTTCCATCATATGGAAATATGGGTAGGATAACTCGACCTCCACTAGGCGAGAGGGCAGAAATGAGGTAGCTCCAGGTGGAAGGCCCTCGGTTGGCCACCGACCAAGGGTTATGTTTGTTCATAGTACCCTTACTATTCACATAGACTTGGAATCCAGTTCAGAGGATGAGTCTAATGTGATTAGCATACCAACCAACCCCTCTCGGTGGGTTCCATTGTAGGAGACACTCGAGCTGGATACTGATGAAGGCCAGGCCTCTAAGCAAAGTACGAATGTATTTTAATCAAGTTTATGTGAAACCATCAAGCATCATTTTGTAATTTTAGCTCCAACCTCACTTTCTTCTCAAAAGGTTGAAGGTTTAGTAGTTAAGGAAGCCCCTCAGTCTTCCAGGGATGTTAAGCCTATCGGGATCATTATCCTCAAGTCCAGAAGCTGATGTAGAACTTGAGGATAATTTATATAAAGATTTAATGGAATTTCCTTTTGATTTATTCTCGCCTTGTATTTTTAATCTTGCAAAAAAAGGTTTCATTCCTCATACATGGTCTAAGCACAGGTCATAATACTTTGAAAAGTTGTGGAACAACAGAGGCAGGGATGCATAATCAAGATCAAGACTAGTATTCGGTACAGTGGGTCTGATCGATGATGATGGCTACTGCTTAGTTGCCACCAATCATCTAGAATCGATAGGTTCTTCTTCGACCATACTAACTCTTATGAGAAAGTGTGTTTAGAAACTTCAAACTAGAATTCAAAGTAGAAATCCATTCAACAGTCGACAAGCTTAAAGAAATCAACCTCGGGATGGAAGAAGATCCACTCCCAACATACATCAGTTTCCCGTTGAATGAAGAAAAAACCAATGACTTAGTTAGGCTAATGATTGAGTTTAAGGACTGCTTTGCATGGAATTAAGAAGAGATGCCCGGATTATCTCCTGACATAGCAACACACAAACTAGCAATAGATCCTAACGATAACCCTATCAAGCAAGCTCCAAGATGCACTTGATTAGAACAATAGGTCATTTAGTCAAGAAGATCGATGCTAGTTTCATCGGGAAGAAAAATACCTACACAGTTGCTTGATGTCGTTCCAGTTAAGAAAAGAATGGCCAAATTAGCATATCGTCGGGGACTTAAATGAGGCATGTCTAAGGATGAGTTTCCTCTTATACCAGAATTAATGGTGGACATTGCCTCATCTCATGCAGTATTCTCCTTCATGGATGGGTCATCTGGCTACAACCAAATCAAGATAACCCCCAAGGATGAAAGAAACACTATTTTTTGAACCCTGATCAGAATCTATTATTATAAGGTCATGCTTTTTGACCTTAAAATACTGGTGCTACATACCAATGAGCCATGACTCAGATCTTCAATGAACTTATTCATCATTAAGTTAAATACTATGTTGATGATCTAGTAGTCAAAAGCAAAGTAAAGGAACACCTCTTTGACTTGAGAGTAGTTTTCAAATGGTTAAAATAATTTAACCTCAAAATGAACCCTTGAAGTGTGCATTTGGAGTAGCTTCGGGAAAGTTCCTTGGGTTTGTAGTCTGACATTGGGGAATAGAAATAGATTTAGAAAAGATCAAAGCTATTTTAGAAATGCCACCTCCTAAAAGTCTAACTCAACTCAAATCTTTCCAAGGGCGGTTGGCGTATCTAAGATGCTTTATCTCCAACCTATAGGGGAGATGCAAGCCATTTTCAGTACTTGTCAAAAAGGATGCCAAGTTTAAGTGGGATGATAAGTGCCATCATGCCTTTGAGATATCAAGCAATATTTGGTGAAAGTCAGTTCTAGCACCCTATCCGCAGGCGCCACTCATCCTCTACATTATTGCATTGGATAACTCCATTGGCACTTTGTTGGTCCAAGCCAATGACGAAGGGAAGGAGAGTGCTCTCTACTACCTCAGTCGTCATCTGATTCCTACTAAAGTGAACTACCCACATATTGAGAAACATTATCTAGCTTTAATTTTTGCATCCCAAAAGCTATGACACTACATGCTTTCTCATAAGGTAAACTTGATTTCAAGAATTAATCCACTATAGTATCTCATGACATAGTTGATGTTATCCAGACAGTTGGCATGTTAGTATATGATTCTCTCATAGTTTAATATCACATTCGTACCCCTCAATGCAGTGAAAGGACAGGCACTAGCAGATTTCTTAACAGCACACCCACTTCCTGTTGATTTCCCGCTTAGTGATGATCTCCCTAACAAACAAATCATGAACTTAGGGGAGGTTAACAATCATAGTTCAAAGATATATTTTGATGGTGTGGCTTGCTTTCAAAAAGTAGATGAACCATGATATACTCTTTCAAGAAAGGCAGGGGTAAGAATAATTCTCTTAACTCTAGACTGCGATGTGATAAGATTCTCATACTATCTCCCCAATCCATGCACCAATAATGAAGTCGAGTATGAGACTTTAATTGTATATTTAGAGTTAGCTATTACAGTGTGTGTCAAAAGCATCAACATCTATAGGGATTCTCAGCTGGTCATCAACCAGATTGCTGGGTCCTATAAGGTTTTGAACCTAAGCTTTGTCATTACCACGAGTATACCTTAAAGTTGTTGGCCCAAATCCCTGAGGTCACCATCTACAAGGTCCCTCGATAAGAGAATGCAGTAGCAGATGCTTTGGCCAAACTTTTCAAGGAATTGGCATGTCTGAAAGATGAGTCCTTTCCAATAAGGGCCAGAATAGACAAGTCATATCCTTTATTGATGCTGAACTCATTGAGAGACTTTCTCTTGAAAGGGAGGTTACTATTGCTGAAAAGGACAAGGAGTTGGATTGGACGCAACCATTCATAGATTATTTGATTAGAGGCAAACTACCTCAAGAGAATACATAAGCTCATCAAATGAAGTAGAGAGCTCTGTCCTATGCTCTTGTAGATGGCACCTTGTACCGACAATCTTTTGATTAAATGTGATTATGTTGTTTAGAAAAACACGAAGCCCATAAGATCATGACCGAGGTACATTTAGGTCTATGTGGAGCGCACCAATTTGGTCTGAAGATGAAAGCAAATATCAAGAGACTAGGATACTACTGGCATTCGATAATCATAGACTGCATGGATGTAGCTAGGAGATGCCATCAGTCTGAGGTACACGGTGTGGTCCTACATCAACCACCTAACATTCTACATCCTACTTGGGCCTCATGGCCATTTGAGTGTTGGGGTACTGATATTGTGGGTCCTATCTATCCTCCTTCTTTCAAGGGTCATCGATTCATCTTAGTTATCACCGACTACTTTTCCAAGTGGACGGAGACAATCCCACTCACAGAGGTCATAGCTTAGCATGTGCTTTAATTTTTTAGGAACCATATCCTATATAGGTTTGGGGTGCCTCGATGAATTATATCTAATAATGGTACTGCATTCAAGAGCACCAAGATCAACAGCTTCACCATGATCTTATCAACTTATTTGATTGTAAAGAGGAACACCTGATGTTTCTAATTAATGGGTTCTTTGAAGAAATATTACCCATAAAATCATGTTTGAAAATAATTACCTTCAAAAATTCTGTTCCGATTCATCAAAATATTCTCTTCTTTTGAAGCATTGTTTACTTGTTTAAGAATCTGTCATGATGTGTTTAGGGTAGGTATAAGAGAACCCAAGAGGCATCCTATTTCGATTAGCACAACTAAGTTAAGTGTAAGAGAACCCAAGCGGTATCCTTTCATGGTGGAATCACAACTGCCATTCATGGCACTATTTCATCAACTTTTAAATTGTGTTTAGGGTAGGTGTGAGATAACCCGAGAGGCATCCTATTCCCTTTAACACAAGCACAAAAATAAACACATATTTTTCCTATCTTAGATTATTTTGATGTGGGAGCAAGCCCACTGTGACACTCACTCATTCTCAAGGTGTTGACATCTTTACCTCACTAGTGTCAAAGTGGTCATGCGGTGGATGTGAGTCCATACATTTTCTTCCTTACTTGACCACTGTAATTAATGAGCTCATTATTAGTTTGGTAGACCTCACTGCGCATCTAGTAAGCTACCTCATGTTGACTCTGTTTAAGAGGATGTAAGCCTACATTCTTTCTGCTAAGCTAGCCATCTTGCATTAACTAGGTCGAATATATTTGAGGTTTAGGATAAGTCCCCCAGTGGCTCCTTTCCTCTTGACTTTTTGAGTTGATATAAGTCCCCCAGTGGCATTCACTCAGTAGCCTTCCTAGGTCGGATAACACCTATCGAGATGAAGATAGACTATCCCAGCAATCAATTTCTCTATAGAAAGATGTGAGTCCCTGATGCTTTCTTCCTAGGCTGATTGTCATAAACCGATGAGCACTTTAGGTTGGTTGAAGTTCATTATGCTGACGACAACTCTCCCAGTGGATACACCACTCTTTGGCAGATGTGAGTCCCCACACTTTCTTCATGAGTTGGCCACCGAATACCTATAGATATTACCTTCTTCAGGGTTTCGGATAAAGCCCTTAGTGTCTCATTTCCCTGTGGCAACTCTACTTGGATCACGTCCTTTACGACCCCATTTAAAAACTACATAGGTTACACATGGATTGGACAGTCCCCCTTTCCTAGTAGCCACCCCTATGGTTGGATAATCCGTTTAGTAGATGCACATATTCTCCTTTGGTTCAGTAAATCTGAGATAGGTCTAGGCTAATACAAGCTCCTCCTCAGTATGATCCCTCATAAACCAACAGGGTCCACTATAAACAAACAAACAAATTATTCGCTTGTGGATTAGGAATTCAAGCCCCCAGTGACCCCTTTCCCGAGTAGGCATCCTATCTTTAGGGCAGTGTCAGCAAAAATTTCTATAGGAATTGCCTGACTACACTTGAGTTGAGATAAGTCCCCGGTTGGCACTCTCTCATACCTGTCGAGTTCAACCTATTTTTCCTTGTTTGCCCGATAGTCATTTTGCTTGGAAGATGTAAGTCTACTACGCATTCTTTCTAGCATGACTACTGCAAATCGATAGGTAGACTTAGGTCGGGTTGATATGTTACCTCACTATGTGTCACCCCAGTAATATTTTATTCAAGAAGATGTGAGTCCCCGTGCATTCTTCCCTGATTTAACCACTACAAACTCCCTTTGGCTAGATAGTTCTCCCCTCGGCCAGAAAACTACTCTCTATGGATCTATAAATCTGAGTTAGGCTAAGGTCGATATGGCCCCAATTCAGTACAGTTCATCATAAACTGATGCGATCCATCAATTATAATTAAAAATGAAATTAATTTTGACTATCTTTAACATGATTTAAGTCCTCAAGTGGCATTCACTCAATAGTCAGCCTTACGTTGGGTTCGATCCATTGCCTCGTAAACTGATCACCCTAATGATTGATCCCTACCTTGGAAGATATAAGTCTACTATGCTTTCTTCCAGTATGATCACTGCCGGCAACCCCTTTGGTTGGATAGTCCTACTACGTGGTTGGTAGACTACCCCTTTAGATTGGTAAATCTGAGTTAGACCAAGGCCAACATAGTCCCTAATCAATACGGTCCATCATAAATTGATAGGGTCCCTATTAAAATTTAAATTTTGAACAAACAAAACAAATCCAATCAACCTCCCTAGGGGGGTTAAATTAAACAAACAAATTAGTCAGCTTCTCCTCAGTGAGATGCAAGTTCTTTTAGTTCCCCAGTGGAAATAATTCGATCCAACTAAAACTTACTCCCCTAGCGAAGAGTTCACACTTTTATCCCAAGTGAAACAATAAATTATAAATCAATAAGTTAAATCAAATTTCTCCCCAATGAGATACAAATGAAATCAAAACATCTCATCCCTAGTGGATGACTTTATCCTTTTCCCATAGTGGAAGGTTCACACACTCAATCCCTAGTGGATTCCTCCTTTTCTCTCTTATGTATTAGATATAAGTAGAGTTGCATTGCACTAAGCTCTTGATCACTTCTACACCACTGGTTTGGGGGTAGATTATTTCTGTTAGTGCTTATCATTGTTCGAGCATTGTTGATCATCTTGGTCAACACCAATACGTGTGGTATGCCTTATCAGTCACACCATACCTATTGGGCACCCTTTGTTGACTTCACTTTTGGAGTTAACTTTCAACTTCTTCACCCTAGGCATAAGGACCCGTCTAAACACTAAGAGTTCTTTAATCTTAAGACACTTCTAGTGATTAGGCGAACACTTAACCTAACCCTAGAGACTTAGGAGAGTTAGCCATAAGAATAGATTATGCCTTAGGGGTATTAAGAAAAACTTGCATAACTTATACCTTAAACCCAATCCTTGCTTCCCTCCTTCAAACAAGCCCAAATCGTAAATCAATTCTAGCTCAATTGATTTTCTCAAATCTTAAATCAAATCCAAAACCTTTTCTAAGCCCTTTGATTTCATCTTATGGACTTATCTCAAATCAAATCCAAATCACTCCAAATTCAAAATATTTTCTCATAACCCATTTATGTTCTCATTTATATTTACAAATATAAATGAAATATAAATTTAAATAACCAAAACTAAATTCAAACCCCAAGTTCAAATTTAACCTAAAGCCAACCTATACCCTTTCAAGTCAAATTCTTGAACCTAACCAAATCTAATCCAAATCACTTAAAATTCAAAAGATTTTCTCATAACCCATTTATATTCACAAATATAGTTGAAATATAAATTCAAATAACCAAAACTAAATTAAAAACTCAAGTCCAAATCCAACTAAAGCCAACATATGCTCTTTCAAGTCAAATTCTTGAACTTAGCCAAATCATTCTCAAATCAATCCAAACCCTTGGATTTTCTCTTCAACCAATCAATCCTTCACTCATAAGCCCAAATATAAACATAAACTTCAATCATCAAACCATAATCAAACTAACCCAAGTCAAACCCAAGTTCACCTTTTTGACTTGAAATTGTTAAATGAATCAAAACCATTTGACACCAAATCACTTGCAATTGGATTTATATTTCAATCATATATACATATGTAAGTTCAACCAAACTTAAATCAAGACTTGATCAAGCTAATTGACCCACTTAGCCTCACTTGACCCCAAAGGGACCTAAAGAACCTTTTTGAGCCAAATTCTAATCCAACCCAAATTGGATTGAGCTAAGCCCATATATGCTTAACATTGTGAGCAACAATCATCCTAGGATGATCAATCACTCAAATTGGGTCAAACCTAGACTTTGACCAAGTCAACACTTAGCCCAAATAAAACTTAAACTAGCCAAAATCTATTATAGGCCAAATTGATTGAAACTATTGATCTAAACAAATCCATAATCAATGATTAAACATAATCAAGCCATCAATTGAGCCAAATCAAGCCTAATTGGACACTTGACCCAAGTTGACCAAAGTTGACCTAAAAAATAAAAAAATGGGTCAAATCTTGATCTAAGCCAAATTGATTTCAACTAATGGGTCAAATTCATTCTAAATCACTTGTTGAACTTGACCAAAGATTCAATTGACCAACTAGACCCAACCCAAGGCCAAACTAACCCCTCTAATGGGAATTAGCCAATTGGATCACCTCATACACTCACCTAGCACATGGGCACTCCCTCTCCTCCCCTCCACTACTTAAAACAACCCACATGGAGTGCCTAACAGTCTAAACAAACCAATCAATCAAAGCAATTGATCAAAAATGGCAAAACAAGCTTCGGCCATCCGATCCAAGGAGGTGGAGATATACTCTCCCTCATTCCAACTCAAACCAGGGACATTGCATTCGATTGAGCTCTAGGGATCGAAAGCAAGCTTCTCATAACTTTCCAAAGCCTCTTGAATTTATCCTTCTCGGTTTCTTCAAAGCCAAAATAAGGGAGGTGAGGGGAAACTCCAACTTACTCAACTCTCCATAAAATTCAAATTGCTCTTATAAGCATCATGAAGGGACCTAGTCGAGCTCACTCAATATGTTTCCCAAGTCACCAAGCCATGGGAATGGGGATTTTGATTAAAGTTGAAATCCATTATAGGGGAGCTTAGTCAACTGAGCAATTCACTTCAAATTGAAGCTTGATACCTTCAACAAGGCTTCATCTCTACTAGATGAAGCTACTTGCTCCGTTGAAAGCTCTAGTGATAGCCTCCGACGAGGTATTGCTCAAAATCATAAGCATAGGAAAAAATGCTTGGTCCTTTGTGAAGGGAATTGTAGTCCCATTAGATCTTAGTTGTTGGATCTCTTTCTTGTTCTCCTCCGAAGGTGTTGGGTAAATCCTAGCTTAATCTGAGCACAGATCAGGCAGTGGAGGACGGACAACATTCATCTCCCGTAGCTTAGGCAAGAATAAATCATGAGCCATCCATCCAGCGTGTTTTGGATGGACGACCTTGATTAAATCGATCATGTCCTCTATTTAAACTCTTTAGAACTATGGGATTAATCCTGGCTATCTAATCCTTGATCAGGGCGGCGGAAAACGTTGTACGACTAATGCGACGCACGATGTAACAACTTAAATAACCAATCCTGTCGCACCACATGGAAAGCACACCGCGTCAGTGATCCACATGGTGTAAATGAGATTAGTTATTTAATTAGGCTATTTAATTATCTATTAATCATAAAAACTTAATAAAATCATAATTAAATGTAGAAAAATCCAAAAAATATAAATGAGGGCTCATTTTAAAGGTATTTAAGAGAGGAATCCAATAAAATTATCTATACATGGTGTCAGAATCAATTAACTACGTGGTGTCACATTCAATTCCCACTTAACATATCAAAGTTGTTTAGTGAGAATCTTTTTTTCATGTCATATTTGATTCCCACTTAACATACCAAAGTTGTTAAGTAAGAATTTCAAATTCATAACACATTTTTCATTTAACATATCAAAGTTGTTAAGTGAAAATTCCAAATTCATATCATATTTGATTCCACTTAACATACCAAATTTGTTAAGTGAGAATCTCATTTTTGTGATACATTTGACTTTCACTTAACATATCAAATTTTTTAAGTGAGAGTCTCATTTTCATAAATCATATTTGATTCTACTTAGCATACCAAATTTTTAAAGTAAGAATCTCATTTTCATGACACTTTTAGCTTTCACCTAACACACCAAATTTGTTAAGTGAGAGTCTCATCTTCATGCCATATTTGATTCCCACTTAACATACCAAATTTGTTAAGTGAGAATCTCATTTTCATGACATATTTGACTTCCCACTTAACATACCAAATTTGTTAAGTGAGAGGCCCAAATTCATATCACACTTTGATTTCTACTTAACATACCAAATTTGTTAAGTAGGAGTCTCATTCCCATATCATACTTGATTTTCACTTAACATACCAAATTTGTTAAGGGAGAATCTCTTTTTTATGACATATTTGACTTCCCACTTAACAGATCAAATTTATTAAGTGAGGGTCTCATTTTCATGTCACATTTGACTTCCACTTAACATACCAAATTTGTTAAGTGGGAGTCTCATTTTCAAACATATATCAGTCACATTTAACTTTCACTTAACATACCAAATTTATTAAGTGAGAGTCTCATTTTCAATACACATTTGATTCCTAATACTAAATTTATTAAGTAGAAATCTAATTTTTCAAATAATATCACAATTGGACTTTTACTTAACATACCAAATTGTTAAGTGAGAGCCTCATTTTCAAATAAAAGCAAATATATCTCAATCACATTCAGCTTTCACTTAACATACCAAATTTGTTAAGTGAAAGTCTCATTTTCAAATGCAAATCAAACACATGTGGCCTCTACTTAACATATAAAATTTGTAAGTAAAAAAGCTCCATTTTTAAATCAACATATCACACATATGATCAATCATCACAAGCAAAGTTATTCCATAAAAAATTTTTAAACACATAATCACAACCTCTTCTTAGTATACCTAAATTTGATAAGAAAAAGTTCTTTCAAATCATCAATATTTTCAAACAAGATACACAAAATACAAATATCTCCAAAAATCTCTCCTCAAATTTTTGAATCTCACCAAACCTACCAAAATTGGTTGAGTATGGTTTCTAAATCGAAATTATATGGCAAAGACTCTCCTCCAAATATCAAAATCTCTCTAATGAGCCCCACTTAACATAATTAAATTTGTTGAGTGTGGGTTCAAACTCTAAATCAAATTTTTCAGTCAGTAATTATAGAAAAATATCAAGGAAAAAGGTCTGATTCAAATATTTTTAGGGTTGTTACTTCTCCTTCACCACCAGCATACCATGAGACACCGAATAGAGAGCACAAGAGGCCCTATGCTAGACTTAGGACTCTTCTATGCTAGGTCAGCTGAGCATAAGGATGCTCGGAGTCTGGTAGTATATTTGATTTATGTTCATTGATCCCTAGGAGTGTTAGGGGTCAGATCCATAGAGAGAGAGAGAGAGAGAGAGAGATAGAGAGAGATTCATGGAGGCTCGAGTATCTACTCAGGCATGTAAGAGAGAGCGATAGAGGTATGCAAGGCAGTCGGCAATCTTGGCTCTGATGAATTTTTTTTATCGTCACCCCGTCAGGGCCGATCATTTAGATAGGATTGTTCTTACCGACATTACCCGCCATAGGCAGAGATCTCTCATTGAGGGGCAGTCGGTGTTGCCATCTCCATCCTGTCATCATCCTCGTCACTCACCAACATATACCACTCTGAAAGTTTAGAAGCCCCATTAGAGACCTTCCCTAAGTGATCGGCTGCAGGATTCCTCTCCATCCATCCCACCTGTTGAGATGAGATTGAGCTCCTCTACTTGACCCTCTACCTCAGATGTGGTTAGGCAGGAGTGGCGACCCAAGAGCATCATCGTAGCACCACCACCTCCACTGCAATTATCAGTAGTAGAAGTAGCAGAGGGGGAGGGAGACAGTTCTGCAGTTCCCATGGCAGTAGATCCCCCTAGAGATAGCACTCCACTAATAGTGGATAATCATGAGCATGTATATTCTAGTGAGCATAGTCCTCCCAGAGATGTCACTCTAGTGGCAGGCAGTGTAGATGCATTTCTGTTAGTGAGCATAGTCCCACTACCGATTAGTAGCAGGTGTTTATTCCGACATAGCTAGATCATTCCTTGGATGACATTCGAACATAGTTCTTTATGGAGAAGAGAGAAATCCTAGGAAGCGATCGGTCAGATTGTGAGGAGGGAAATGTCAGTTTTGACTCTGATGAGGATGATTTGCTGGAGGAGATACAAGGGGCTCCCTCCATAGAGACCAGCAGAGTCAAGAAGGTATTATAATTGAAGAGGATGATGTAGTCTATTCAACTCAGCACCTCCTCCACCAGCTTACACAGAGAGATGATCATATTGACAAGATGGAGAAGATGATTGAGGAGTTGATGGCAGTGGTTTCATCATTGCAAAACTCAACCCTAGTTTCACAACCTTCTCCCATAGTAGCTAACATAGCAGAGTTAGCACATACGTCAGATCATTCTAGATGCATTCCTGCAGAGGAAAATAGTGATAACTTGTATAAGAAAGTGGTAGATAGCACCTCTATGCATGAGAAAGATATCAAACATATGGTGGAAAAATAGGTGAGAAATGCATTAGTGAAAGCGAGGTGGCTCGTATGTTCCAAAGGGTAGACCCTACTTAGAGGAATTTGATGCAAACTAATATCCTAAGGGTTTTATGCCTCCTTCCTTCAAGATCTTTGATGGTAGCTAGAACTCTTGCCAACACATTGCACATTTCATGGTTGGCTATTGCAACGCCGGAGGTAGTGATGCCCTTCTTTTCAGATTATTTGTTAGCAGTCTAGCGGGTGTTGCGTTTGATTGGTATGCCAAACTGCTCAATAGTTCGATAAAGACATTTGCTGTGTTGGAGCACCTCTTCATCAAGAGGTTTACTAGAGCTCAGTAAATGGTTACTACAGGCAACCTCATTGTAGCAAAGTAAAATCCCAATGAGTCCCTTATTGATTACATTCTCAGGTGGTAAAACTTAAGTATGAAATGTAAACCATAATTGTTTGAACAACATACCATAGAGATTCTCCTAAAGAATATCCATGTCCCGTCGCATTCATGCTTAAAGGTTTACAATCAAAACCTTAATGAAATTAATTAACAAGGCAGTTAGACTACAAGAGGAAGCTCAACAGTTGCTTTTCTAGGACTAGTCAGCCAAGCCCAGACCTCATAAGGCATTTGAGAAGAAGTCAGGGGTAGTCGCAGCAGTTGATAAAGGGAAGCACCCAGCTAGGGCTTAGTTAGATAGGCCTTGAGCTCAACAACCTCCTCTACCACCTCATCTATCACCACCTTGGCCATCATACCAGCCCACTCAATTTCCACAATGCCCACCAACATCACCTCCTCATCAGCATCATCAACAACAATATTCCTACCCGCCACCAGGTAGCTTATTTACCTACTCTTATCGATAAATTAAATAACCCATATTCATTCAAGAGGGAGGTAGTCAAGAAGATCTTTAAGAATCTCTTAAAGAAGCCTGATTTTTAGTTACCAGAGCCTAGGAGGCCGGAGGAAGTGGGCAAGAGTCATGATCCAAACTATTACCCCTACCATCGCATGTTAGGATATATATTTTCTTTACCTTTAAGAACTATCTTGAGCATAGCTATAAGGTGGGTGCCATTCTCAACCTGAAAGAATACCTACTAGAACAACCTTCAAGTTCGATTAGGATAATCCTTCGGGATACATGCGATCATCTTAAGATAAAGGAAGGTTAGAGTATATCCCTATCCTGAATCTCTAAGAAAATCATTTCTAATATCATGAAATTACCCTTGCAGGTGCTTGAAGCAGCTCAAACCTCCAACTCCAAGGAAGGTTTCCAAGTTGTTAAGGATAACTTGAGGGAGGTAGGAGCCCAGTAGCATCAGCGATAACCTCCACTTGGCTGGGATAGGCAACCACTGACCGGTTTCAACACTCCTTCAATAGTTGCAGCTATAGTACCTCCAGTCAGCTCTTCTTCTAGCAGACGTATTGTATCAGTGGAGGGGGGTGCCAAAATCCCTCACTCTGCTTACTTTACTTGATTTCTATTTTGTACATTCATCCATTTCTAAGAAATCAATGAAGAGAGCTGATTTCACTTACATTTGTGCTACTTCTGATGATCTTTATGAGTTTATTCTTATATATAGCTCTCTAAGTCTAATTAATAATAACTCTAGTTCTAATCACTCTTCTTCTTCTAATTTAAAAATGGATTACCCATTCTTGAATTATTCAGGTTCACCCATTGAGATTGATTTGGAGTCATATGACTCTGATGATCCTATAGGAAAAGCTGTAGGTGAACCTGATGAGCAGGTAGAACTTTCCACTAAACCATCTCATGAAGTCACTAAAGTCAACCTTCGTAGTTGCAATGTTCTACCGCCTAGGGTAGTACTTCAGGATAAGGGTAAGTAAGTCATTAGTTCTAGTGATCAAGTGACCCCTCCACAAGATGCTCCACCTACGGATATGCTTGTGGAGGACCAACCCAGAGTTGACTACAACGTCCTCGCTCACCTGAGAATATTGCCATCTAAGCTAAGCATATATGATGCCATTTTCTTATCCAAAGAGATGAGGGAGTCATTGATCAAAGCTCTTCTTGATCTAAAAAGATACTTAGCTTAGTTAACCGCTACTAGAGAGGAGGCATTTTTTTCAAGAGAATCATGTGGAGTTACATTCACTGATGAAGGCCTTCTTTTGGGGACAACTGAGCACAACCGTCCCCTCTACATCATTGCGGATATGGGCAGATTCAGACTCTCATGGGTGTTAGTTAATCCAGGTGCATCAGTGAATATTATGAGTCTAAAGACCTTTGTCTACCTAAAGATTGAAATCTCCAAACTTTGAGGAGAATGGATGATATTGAGAGGATTCAATGAGCAAGGTGAGAGGGCTTTAGGCTCCATACTGTTGTCATTAGAGATAGATGACTGAAAGATAGAAGCTAAGTTTTACATAATTAATTTGAATAAATCTTTCACTGCTTTGCTCGGTAGGCCTTGAATACATGGAAATAATATAGTTTCAACCTCTTTACATCAATGCATCAAATTCCGAATAGGTGGAATCGAGTATTATGTCAAAAGTGATTTGAAACCATTTTCAGTTAGAGAGGTCGAGATATATGAGGGTGTGGCCTACTATCTTCTTCAAAATCAAAAAGTCTATTCTCGTGAACTTGGTCAATGTTCAAAAACAAAAGAAAAAGGAGAAGAAGAAAAATGAAAAAGAAAATGAAAATGCAAGTGAGCGAGAATCAGACACTGAGGAAGATGTAGAGCTAGATGTTGGATTCCACCCATAGTTTGTTCCTCCATATGAACACATGGGTAGGATGACTCGACCCCCACTAGGTAGAGGCAGAGGTAGATCTAGAGGCGTTCAGAGAAGACCTCCTCGGTGGCGGGAAGGAGCTATGTTTCAGCTCACAGGAGTACCCCTATCATCCACATAGACTTAGAGCCTAGTTTAGATGATGAGTTTCATGTGGTTAGCATGCCAACCAACCCCACTCAACGAGTCCCTTTGGAGGTTACATTTGAGCCAGACAATGATGAATACTAGACCTCTAAGCAAAGCATAAATGTATCCAAGTCATTGTTATGTAAAATAATTAGGCAGCAGTTGGGAACCTTAGCTCTAACCTCACTTTCTTCCCAGAAAGTTGAATGTTTAATAGTTAAGGAGGTCCCCAAGTCATCTACAGATATCAAGACAAAGAGGTTTTTGTTGGGAGCATTAACCTAAAGTCAGGAAGCAAATGTAGAACTTGAGGATAATTCATATAAAGATTTAATACAATTATCTTTTGATTTGTATTCTCCTTGAATATTCTTAACTTAGCAAAGAAGGGATTAATCCCACATACTTGGTCTAAACACAGGTTGGATTACTTTGAAAGGCTATGGGACAACCAAAGTAGATATCCTCAATCAAGACCAGGACTAGGATTCAACATAGTGGGTCTATCGATAATGACAACCATTGCCTAGTCATCAACAATCATTTAGAGTCTAATAAGTTCTTTTCAAATCATGGTAACTCTTATGAGGAGGTATGTTTAGAAACTTCAAATGACCCAAATGAGCTTTAAGTCAAAGATGCACCTCCATAGTTTGAAGAAGAGATCAAATCAACCATTGACAAACTCAAAGAAATTAACTTGGGAATAAAAGAAGATCCACGCCTAACATACATCAATTCCTTGTTGAATGAAGAAGAAACCAATGACTTAGTTAGGCTATTGATTGAGTTTAAGAACTATTTTGCATGGAGTTATGAAAAAATATTTAGTTTATCTCCTAATGTATCAGTCCACAAACTAACAATATATCATAATGCTAACCCTATCAAGAAAGCTCATAGATGCATGCAATTAGACATTGAGCAGCAGGTCATTTCTAAAATCAAGAAACTGATCGATGTTAGTTTTATCAAGAAAGAAAAATATCCTACATGGTTGGCCAGTGTCCTCCCTGTTAAGAAAAAAAATGTCCAAATTCGCATATGCATCGATTTTAGTGATCTAAATAAAGTATGTCCTAAGGATGAATTTCAACTTCCTATACCAGAACTGATGGTGGACATTGCCTCATCTCATGTAGTATTCTCTTTCATGGATGGCTCATCTGGCTATGAGCAAATTAAGATGGCCTCCCAAGGATGAGAAAAATATAACATTTCTAACCTGATCGAAATCTATTGTTATAAGGTTATGCCTTATAGCCTTAAAAATGTTGGTGCTACATACCAATAGGTCATGACTCAAATCTTCGATAAACTCATTCATCATCAAGTCGAGTGTTACGTCGATGATCTTGTAGTCAAAAGTAAAGAAAAAGAAGATCACCTCTTTGACTTGAGAATAGTTTTCAAATGATTAAGATAATTTAAGCTCAAGATGAATCCCCCAAAGTGTGTATTCAGAGTAGCTTCAGGAAAGTTCCTTGGGTTCATTGTCCGACATTGGGGAATAGAGATTTATCCATAGAAGATAAATGCTATCTTAAAAATGTCACTCCCTAAAAGTTTAACTCAACTCAGATCATTTCAAGGGTGGTTGGTGTATCTAAGATGCTTCATTTCTAACCTATCAAGGAAATGTCAGCCATTTTTAGCACTTGTCAAAAAGGAAGCCAAGTTCAAGTGGGATGACAAGTTCCAGCATGCTTTTGAAGACATCAAGAACTACCTGATGATGCCGCCAGTTCTAGTATCCCCTATCCTGGGAAAGCCATTGATATTATATATCGTTGTATTAGATGACTCAATTAGCACTTTGTTGGCTCAAACCAACAACGAAGAAAAAGAGAATGCACTTTACTACCTCAGTCATCATCTATCCCTGCTTAGGAAAACTACCCACCTATTGAAAAGCACTGCCTAGATTTAATCTTTACATCTCAAAAGCTACAGCATTACTTGCTTTCTTATAAGTTGAATCTGATAAACTAGGATCAATCCACTGTAATATCTCATGACATGGCCATTGTTATCCGGACGGTTGGCGCATTGGTCCATGATTTTATCGTAGTTCGATATCACATTTATACCCTCTGTGCAGTGAAAGGGAAAGCACTAGCAAATTTCTTAGCAGCACACCCAATTCCTGCTAATTCCCCACTTAGTGATGACCTCCCCAATGAACAAATCATGAACTTAGGGGACACTAGCATTCGTCGTTGGGAGATGTATTTTGATGGTACGATTTCTTTTCAAAAATGAGAAGAACCACAATCTACTCTTCTAGGAGAGACATGGGTAGGAATAGTTCTCCTAACACCAAATCATGATGCGGTGAGATTCTCAAATTATCTGTCCAATCCATACACCAACAATGAAGTCGAATATGAGGCTCTAATTGTCGATCTAGAGTTAGCCATTATACCGTCCAGAGTATCAACATCTTCGGGAATTCTCAACTAGTTATCAACCAAATTGATAGGTCCTACAAAGTCCTGAAGCCTAAGCTCCATCATTACCACAAGTATACCATGAAGTTGCTAGCCCAAATCCCATTGGTTACCATCTACAAGATTCCTCAAGGAGAGAACGCAATAGCGAATGCATTAATAAAGCTTGCCAAGGAGTTGGCATATCCGGAAGATGAGTCCATTCTAATAATGGTCCAAAATAGATAAGTCATATCCCTTATTATTGCTGAACTCATCGAGAGACTCTCTCTTGAAGGGGAGGTTATCATTGCCAAAAAGTATGATGAGTCAAACTGGAGGCAACCATTCATAAATTATCCAAGTATAGGCAAACTATCTCAAGAGAAGTCATTATCCCATCAGGTGAAATAGAGAGCTCTTTCTTATGCTCTCATGGATGGCACCTTATACCAGTAGTCCTTTGATCATATGTGGTTATGTTGTTTGGATAGACATGAAGCTCATAAGATTGTGATCAAGGTACACTCGGTTTATATGGAGCTCACCAATCTGGTCCGAAGATGAAATCCAAGATTAAGAGACTAGGATATTACTGGCCTTCGATGATTACAGACTGCATGGATGTAGCTAGAAGATGCCACCAATGTTAGAGGTGTGGTCTACACCACCCAACATTCTACATCCTATATTGGCCTCATGGCCATTCAAGTTTGGGGTGCCAACATAGTGGGTCTAATTGATCCTCCTTCTTCCAAAGGCCATCGATTCATTCTAGCTACCACCGATAATTTTTCTAAGTGGGTGGAGGTAACCCCACTCAGAAAGGTCATAGCTCAGCATGTGCTTCAGTTTTTTAGGAACTATATCGTATATAGGTTCAGGGTGCCTCGATGAATTATATTCAATAATTGTACTGCATTCAAGAGCACTAAGATTAACAGCTTTGCTCAAAGACACAACATAGATTAGAGATATTTCACCATCTATTACCCGAGGGCAAATGGCTTAGTAGAAGCCTTCAACAAAACTCTCATCTAGATATTAAAGAAAACACTCGATGATAATAAGCGGCAGTGGCATGAGCAGTTAGTTGAAGCCTTGTGGGCTTACTACACCACATACAAGACTCCAACTTAATCTACCCCATTCTCCTTAGTGTATGAGTCTGAGGCAGTTCTACAATTAGAAGTCAAACTTCGATCATTAAGGATAGCTGTGGGTAGCAAAATCATAACGAAGTAGAATGCCAAGTTGTGATTAGAAGAGCTCGAAAGTTTGGAGGAGAGATGCCTCCGGGCATGCTAGAACCTCGAGTTATATAAGGCCAAAATGATTCAAGCTCATAACAAGTTGGTCTGTCATAGAGCTTTTCAAGTAGGAGAGCTTGTTTTAGTTCTAAGGAGACCAATTATTTTCCATCGAAAGATGGGAGGCAACTTTGAACCCACTTAGGAAGACCCTTTCTCCATAGAAAAGGCTTACCAAGGAAGATCTTATCAAGTGTAATCATATGCTTCTAATCAATGGGCTCTACCTAAAAAAATACTATCCATAAATCTTGTTTGAAAATAATCATCAATAAAATTTCATTCATTTCAAACTCCATCTCTTCAAATTGGTTAGAAGTATCTTTGCTTGTGAATCCGTCATGGTGTGTTTAGGGTAGATGTAAAAAAACTCAAGCGATATCCTATCCCTCCATAACACAAACACCAATTACACGTGATTCTCCAGTGCTATTAGGATAAGTGTGAAAGAACCCAAGCGGCATCCTTTCTTAGTGGAGTCATAACTGTCATTTGTGGCACCATTTTGTCCCTTCTTTGATGTGCACCATTTCATCCCTTCTTCGATGTGTTTAGGGTAGGTGTAAGAGAACCCAAGCGACATCCTATTTCTTCTTTCATAACATAGATGAATACACAAATTTTTGTCTCGGACTATTTTGATGTAGGATAATACCCCTACGACACTCACTCATTACCGGCTTTAGGTTAGGTTGACATGCTACCTAGCTAGTGTGTCACCTAGTGGTTATTTGTTCAGAAGGATGTAAGCTTGCTACGCTTTCCTTCTTGACTTGACCGCTACACTCCGACGAGCGCCCTGTTAGTTTGGTAGGCCTTACTGTGTAGCCAGTAAGAAACCCTATTATTGACCTCACTTTTGGAGTGAGCTTTCAACTTCTTCACCCTAAGCATAATGACTCCTCTAAACACTAAGAGTTCTTTAGACTTAAGACACTTCTAGTGATTAGGTGAACACTTAACCTAACCCTAGAGACTTAGGAGAGTTATCCATATAAATAGGTTATGCCTTAGGGGTATTAGGAAAAACTTGCCTACCCTATAACTTAAACCCAATCCTTATTTCCCCCCTTTAAATAAACCCAAATCTTAAATCAATTCTAGCTCAACAGATTTTCTCAAATCATAAATCAAATCCAAAATCTTTTCTAAGCCCTTTGATATCATCTTATGGACTTAGCTCAAATCAAATCCTCACTCCAAATTCAAAAGATTTTCTCATAATCCATTTATACTCGCAAATATAAATGAAATATAAATTCAAATAACCAAAACTAAATTCAAAACTCAAGTCCAAATCTAACCTAAAAACCTATACCCTTTGAGTCTTGAACTTAACCAAATAAAATCCAAATCACTTTAAATTCAATAGATTTTCTCATAACCCATTTATATTCTCATTTATATTCATAAATATAAATGAAATATAAATTCACATAACCAAAACTAAATTTAAAATTCAAGTCTAAATCTAACCTAAAGCCAACCTATGTTCTTTCAAGTCAAATTCTTGAACTTAGCCAAATCATTCTCAAATAAATCCAAACCCTTGGATTTTCTCTTCAAACAATCAATCATTTAATCATAAGCCCAAATATAAATATAAACTTCAATCATCAAACCATACTCAAACTAACCCAAGTCAAACCCAAGTTCACCCTTTTGACTTGAAATTATTAAATGAATCAAAACTCATTTGACTCCAAATCACATGCAATTAGATTTATATTTCAATCATAAGTCCATATGTAAGTTCAACTGAACTTGAATCAAGCCTTGATCAAGCAAATTGACCCACTTAGACCACTTGACCCAAAGTGACCTAAAGAACTTTTTTGAGCCAAATTCTAATCCAACCCAAATTAGATTGAGCTAAGCCAATCTAAGCCTCACATTATGAGCAACAATCATCCTAGTATGATTAATCACAAAAATTGGGTAAAACCAAGTCAAACTTAGCCTTTGACCAAGTCAACACTTAGCCCAAATGAAACTTAAACTAGCCAAAATCCACCATAGGCCAAATTGATTAAAACCATTGATCAATACCAATCCATAATCAATGATTAAACATGATTAAACTATCAATTAAGGCAAACCAAGCCTAATTGGCCACTTGATCCAAGTTGACCCAAGTTGACCTAAAAGTCAAAATGGGTCAAATCTTGATCTAAGCCAAATTTTTTCTAACCAATGGGTCAAATTCATTCTAAATCACTTGTTGAGCTTGACCAAAACTTTAGGATGCAGCAAGGCCAAAACCCCTCATGATTGGCCACTTGGATCACCTCATCTCACCAGCACATGGGCACTCCCTCTCCTCCCTCTACTACCTAAAATGAACCACATGGTAAATTTAAAACAAACCAATCATGGAGAAATTGATCAAAATGGCAAGCGCCTTGACCATCGATCCAGGAGGAGATATCCTCATTCCATCTCAAACCAGGGGCATTGCATTTGATTGAGCTCTAGGGATCAAAAGGAAGCTTCTCACAACTTCCTAAAGCCATTTCCAAGCCTCATGAATTTCTCCTTCTCAATTTTCTTTAAAGCCGAAACAGGTTAGGTGAGGTGAAACTCCAACTTACTCAACTCTCCATCAAATTCAAATTGTTCTTGCAAGCGCCATCAAGGGACCTAGTCGAGCTCACTCAAGGTGTTTCCCAAGTCACCAAGACACGGGAGGGGATTTTGGTCAAAGCCAAAAGCCATTGAAGGGGAGCTTGTTCAACTGAGCAATTCACTTCAAATTAAAGCTTGATACCTTCAACAGGGCTTCATCTCTACTAGATGAAGCTACCTCATCTGTTAGAAGCATTGGTGATAGCCTCCAGCAAGGTATTGCTCAAAATCGTAGGCATAAGAAAAAATGCTTGGTCCATTGTGAAGGGAATTGTAGTGATATTAGATATTAGCCATTTGATCTCTTGTTTGTGCTCCTTCAAAGGTGTAAATCTAGCTAATCAAGCTCTGAGCTTGGATCAGTGAGGGAACGATATCCATCTCAGACTTGGTAGGGATGAATCATGAGGCATCCATTGACATGTTTTGGATGGGCGACCACGATTGATGATCCACTATTTAAACCCTTTAGAACTATATTAATCTTGGTGATCGATCCTTGATGGATAATTAGGAAAGCATTACATTCACAGTGTGATGTGATAACTTAAATAACCAATGCCATTGTGCCACATGAAAAGTGCATCGCTAATTATGTGAAGATAAATAAGTAGGCTATTTAATTATCCATTAATCACAAAAACTTTATAAAATCATAATTAAATGTAGAAAAATCCAAAAAATATAAATGATGGTTCATTTTAAAGGTATTTCAGAGAGGAATACAATAAAATTATTTCTAATTGATTTTGAATAGTGAATTTTTCTTAATTAGGGTTTAATTAAAATTTAATAACCTTAATTACTCCCCAATTACTTAATTAATTAATTCAACATTTCTCAAAAATGTTTAGGGGGAGGACTTATGCCTCCTTTAATTTTCTTTGAATTTATTAATGAGTTAATTAGGAAAATTAATTAATGAACCCCTAATCACCCCTTAATATAATTAAGAGTAATTAAGCATATGAAAGTGATTTAATCCCTTAATTGAGATAATTAAATATTATTTGAGTAAGGAGGAGGTTTATGGAATGGATTTGGAATATTTTTCTTAAGTTATTCTCTAGACCCCCTTTATTCTTTAATCCAAATATAATTAAAGATTAATCCACAAATGATTTACTTAATTAGTCTAATCAAACTTTTAAAAATCAATCTAGAGTTAGTCATCTTAATCTTGGGTAGATCCTTAGGTGTTCAAAAGCCTAAGGTAAATTTAAGAAAATTATAATCAAACTACATGTGTGGGATGGCTATGAAAGTACTTAATTAAACTCTTTAGCTTAATTACTCAATAATTATGAGCTAATTGCATTAAGCCCCTTTATTTCTTAGGCGCATTACTGATTTAAATTCCATGAGATTGCATATGATATGTTGGCTCATAATTACTTGTTTAATTATGTTAAAGTGGTATAGGTAAGGGGTAATTAATGGATTTAATTCACACCTTAACCTAAATAAAATATAAAATCAATCTAATTATTCTAAAATTAAACAAAACCAATTGACAAATGGAGAAAATGGGTTAGGACCAGCAAACTATTTTCACATTTCCTAAGTTAAATCAAATTTAAAAATAAAAATCTCTTTAAAGAATTTTGATTCACTTCAAATGATCTTATTTTATAGGATTATCTTTAGGAATTAATTAGGGTGAATGAAGTCATATGCTTACATCACTTTATTTCTTTATAAGCATGTTAAATTTTATTTATCATATGAAATCATGCATTCATATCTTTTAAAAAATCAATTAAAATAGAAAATATTTCCTTTATGCCAAATTTCATGTTTTGGGACACTATTCAAAAAACTATTTTCAACTCATCAAATATAAATGAAGTGATGCCATATAAATACTTATAAGCTTGCATGTGATTATAGCATAAGATGTGTTTTGTGTTGTTTTCTCTTCTCTTAACATGGACTTATATTGGATTTGCAAACTGTATAGTTTATTTGAAAAAGAATATAACACTTGTTTAAATCTAATCCTATGCACTTCTATGTTATGACTTAAGAAGGATCTTCACACTACACAGGTAAATTATACAACTAAATCAAACATAAAAATCTTTTTGCATGATTCTTCATCCATTTATTTCCCTTTTGTACATCTACATGTATTTAAGAAAAGTGGTATATTAGTTTGGACATCATGGGTATACGAGGCTTTAAGTAGCCCCAAGTAGCTCTTGTACCTTACACCCATGTGTATAATGGGGATAAAATCATGCATTCATAGAATATCAAATTTTCTTAAGCAACATCTCTTTTCATTAATCATTAAGGTGTTTTAACATTTGCATTATATGTATAGGTATGCTTAAGATTATTCATGTGCATGGTATATATGGTGGAAAGAAATAAATGGTTGTGTGTTATGTGATTGTAATTCACCTTAACTAATCCTAAGATGCCTTTCTTATTGAATAGGTTTATTTAGAGCAAAACTAAACTGATGATTAATTAAAACACATAATAAAATATTCACTAAAAATGATTAATGAATCTATCTTAGAAATTACTTAAGGTAGGGATGAAAAATAAGTTCTCTTCTCTTTTCTTCTGTTTACAACACTTAGTAACTAAATGTTGGTTCATTAAAACCAAATAAAATTGACAAACCAACTAAATCACTTAAAATGAAATCACCCTCTAAGTTGAATTCTTTTAGAAAATTCTAACCAATATTAAGACATGCCACACAAGCCTTAAATGGCACACACATGAGGCTAAGTCACCATTTCTAGCTCTATATTAGGAGGGTGCACAGTTTAATGCCTGAATTTTGTTTTTTTATGTAATAGTTTAGACAAGATGTAAGGGTGTATGTGCATAGACTGGATGATAGGATGATCTTAGTCTAATCATGTCTTCTACAGGGGATTGTGCTTAAGGAGCGTTGTAATAAAAATAAAATGCTTTTATTATGCGGGTTGCTCATATGCATGATCCAAATTAGGGAGTGGACTTGGTTACCCTGTGTGGGTAGTATTTACTAAGTCTTACTTGGATTGTGTGGTATGTTTAGCTAATCTCTATTTTGTAGGTTTAGTTAGATTTATCTTTCCCTTTTGATGTAAATTTTGCAATTAAAATTTAAAATGAATGTTATGGGGGGATTAGGGTGAACATTGGTCATAAGGCTATATCTTATATACCATGTGGAGCCTTCAGAACAATCACATTCCAAACAAGCCAAAAGAAAGAAAGAAGTGAAGTACAAAGAATGAAGAATGAAGACCCCCATAATATGAATTCTTTTATTTTGTAATCATTCGTTTGTAATCTGGGTTGTATAAGGGTAGAGCTCGACTACTCACATTTCTTTTTGGGTTTGTGCAGTGGAGTCTGACCTAAAGACCTCTTCGCTTTTGTGCTAATTTAATAAATTGATTGATGTTTTATTTATGATTGTGCAATTAGGATGGAAAAATCTTCCTAGTTTCTTCATTATTTTGATGAATTCCCTGGATGCGATTAGGCTCTTAGAGAAAAATAAATTTTATATCGAACTAATCAACTCAAAATTAAAATTAAATAACTCATAACCTCACCTAAATTCTAGGACATAAATCAAGATAATAAAAAATTTAGCAACCCTTAAATGGATGTTGTATGTACATCATGCATAAAATCATCTTCTTTGATTTTCTTATGGGCTTCACCTTTCTTTAGAAAATAGCTTGACCTTTGAGATCCATGAAAACACATCTCCTTCATTCTGATTTTGGCCATAACCAATTTCTTATGCATTAAACATATGAATCTCATAGCTTGTGTAAAATGAAAATGTTCAAAAATAAAAATAAACTTAACAAAATTTGCATTAGATTAAGTCATTATTATGCCCTTCATGATCTAGCCTCTTAGGGAGTGAGTTTAAGTACTTAGTCTTTTTTTTAAATAAACAACAGTTTATGTATCTTGCAAAGCATAAGACTTTCCTGCATGTATTTAAAATCGTAGGAGGAGTTGGTTGGCGGTCACCCCGAGATGGTTGTAAGTCCAACAATCAGGTGGTTTATTCTCTCTTATGAAAATGAACCATATACCCATTTTTGTCTTAGATTTAGGTCGTACTTTGGCTCTCACCAAAGCACCCTAGATTTAGGATCTAAGGTTGTTATTTTCCTAGTAAAATCCTCACCTCTTAGGTTTTAGGACCTCACTCCATGTAGGTCCTAAAACCCCTGTTGGGTCCCCAATAGATGAAAATAAAATTTAATAAAGAGATAACTAAAGATCTTTTTCTTACTAGTTTTATGGTCAGGTAAAAGCTCATTCCAAAACTAAAGAAGAATAAATCCTTTATAAAAGTATCGCTTTCCAAAAGCACTTTCCAAAATATTTACAAAATAAAATATTTGCACCTCATCTAACAATCTTCAAGATTGTTACATATAGGATCTTTACAAAAATCAAAGTTAAGAATCATATTTCAAAAAGCACAAATGAACATCCTCATTCAATATACCCAAATTTATTGAATGAAGGTTTTCATTTCCAAATAAAATCAAAATCGTCTTCAAAAAGGCACATATGAACATCCTCATTCAATATACCTAAATTTATTGAATCAAGATTTTATTTTCAAACAAAATCAAAAATCATCTTTCAAAAAGCACATATGAACATCCTCATTCAATATATCCAAATTTATTGAATTAAGATTTCATTTCCAAATAAAACCAAAATCATTTTTTCAAAATGCACATATTTTAAAATGAACTCCCTCATTCAATATACCCAAATTTATTGAATGAAGCTATTATTTCCAAATAGAATTATATCATAATATTAAAATTCCATTTCAACATATCTCACATATGTTGAAGTTAGAATTTCTTTCTTTTCAAAAAAAAAAGTACAAAGTTGAAGATAAGCCTCTCCATTCAATACATCCTAATGTGTTGGATGGAGGTTTCATTTTCAAGCAAAATTGCACCATTTGAAATTCCACTCAACACATCCCACATGTGTTAAGTTAGAATTTCTTTCTTTTCAAAATGCAATAATCACACACAAAAAATTTCATCTTTGAAAAATAAAATATAATTGACTTCCATTTTTACATATCCAAATTTGTTGAATGGAAATCTACTTTGCAAAAATCACAAAAATCAAACACATTTGGATTCTTTATTTAGCATACCCAAATTTACTAAGAAAATATCCACTTTTCAAAATTGTAAAGATTAAACACATTTGGAGTCTTTATTTAGCATACCCAAATTTTCCAAGTAAAGATCCTCCTTTCAAAATCACAAAAATCAAACACATTTGGATTCTTTATTTAGCATAGCCAAATTTGCTAAGTAAAGATCCTCTTCTCAAAATAAATCAAACACATTTTATTCTTTATTAAGCATACCCAAATTTGCTAAGTAAAGATCTCTTTTCAAAATCACAAAATCAAACACATTTGGATTCTTTATTTAGCATACCCAAATTTTCTAAGTAAAGATCCGCTTTTCAAAATTATAAAGATCAAACACATTTGGATTCTTTATTTAGCATACCCAAAATTGCTTAGTAAAGGTCCTCTTTTCAAAATTATAAAGATCAAACACATTTGGATTCTTTATTTAGCATACCCAAATTTGCTAAGTAAAAGTCCTCTTTTCAAAATTATAAAGATCAAACACATTTGGATTCTTTCATTTAGAATATACAAATTTGCTAAGTAAAGATCCTCTTTTAAAAAATCAAAACCATAAATCAAACACATTTGGATTCTTCATTTAGCATACATAAATTTGCTGAGTGAATATCCTCTTTTTCAAAAACAAAATAAAATGAAAAGCACATTTGGGCTTTATTTTAGCATACCCAAATTTGCTCAATAAAGATCCACCTTTTAAAATCAAAATAAAAGATTAGATTTGGATTTTATTTAGCATACACAAATTTGTTAAGTAAAGATTCCATTTCTAAACTCACACATGTTTCACATCATGAGCAAACAAGCAAAAGAAGAAAATTATTTTGAAACACCTCATTTAGCATACCCAAATTTGCTAAATGAGTAATCCCACACAAAATAAACTGACCCTCTATTTAACATACTCAAAATTTGTTAAATAAAGGGTCTCCAAACATAAACATCAAATTCAAATATGAACCAATGGAAGCATCAAGTATCTTTTCAAAAAATATTTAAATCCATCTTCAACATACACAAATTTGTTGAAAATGGATTCTAAACTCAAAAATCTCTTCTCAAATTCATTCAAAATCTCTCTCCTAAATTTAAAGAGCCCCACTTAACATATTAAAATTGTTGAGTGTGGGTTCAAATTTTAAATCAAATTCAAAAAGTAAAATAGAATATCAAAATAGAAAGTTTAATTGAGTTTATTTTCAAAAATTACAGAATTTCAACTTTTAGTCAGCTTTTTCCAAGTTCAGTTCAGTGTTAATGGATGCTCAGAAGTATGTGCTCACTTTTTTTTTGGGATGGATTTATCCTTGGATCGCCTCCCCTATCTTTTCCATCCCAATTCACTTTGGTGAGGATTGAGGGGCGGACCACTTGTGAGGGAAACCCTCACCATCGATGAGTGTGGTGGCAGAAGCCAGTCATCCATATTGAGATGTCTTCAGATTCTGAGTTACCCTCACTGAAGAGGAAGGTTGTAGCCATTCCCACAATAGTTGCAGTTTCAATGCTTGTGCATTCAGTTGTTCCCATTACTGCCCAAGTGCAGGCTAGCACCAACTCATTTGTTTCTTCCAATAGGAAGGCTGCCCTGGTTTCAGGGATAGTCTCCCCTACCTTCGAGATAGGGTCTAGTTCTCGTACTGCTCCTCCCAGTAGACCTCAGTTCCACAATAGATGTCGCAAGATCAACCGACATCATGTACGCATAGCCAAGGAGATGCAGGCAATCTCTCAGGTTGCAATAGAGAAGTCACCCAAGATAGTTTCTCCTCTGATTACACAGAACAAGTTTCATCCTCTCTCCAGATCTGATGGGGAGGAAGATGTTAGGAGGATCAGTGTCACCTCCACCAGTTGTATGAGCACTAGAGATGGAGGAGGTCGTATATCGCCTGGTCAGTTCAACTCGAGTTGGCGGGGCTTATGAGCGATTAGTCAATTTGATTTATGATCAGTTATCCCTCACAGTGTAGGTGAGCATATCTGACAGGAGAGGGCCAGGGAGGCCCATGTATCAGTGGATGTTATGAAAGAGAGGGTGAAGGTGTGTGAGCGGTCGGCAACCTCATGGATTTCCCAATCGATTGCACTATCCCGTCGGTCATAGACATTCTGGCCGGTACTACTCACCATGGGAGGAGAGCTCCCACACAGGGAGAGTCAGCATTGTCTCCAACACACCACTCCACTCCATGTTCACCATCTCCAGTGCAAGTTCCATCTAAAGCCATGAAGGCAGCATCCAGTAAAAAGAAAGCCCCATTATTAATGGCCAGAGATCCCATTTCTTCTACCGGAGGGAGCTCTCTACTTGACCTCCCACTTTAGTTGCGGTGAAGAGGGAATGGTGACCTCATAGCATCATAAATCATGCCATCACCACCACCACCTCAACAGATCATGGACATAGTGACAATAGAGGGAGAAGGAGGTAATACTATTATCCCTATGATGATAGATCCTCCCCATAGTAACACTCTACCAACATCAAGTGATAGCCATGAGCATGTATCCTCCGATGAGCGTAGTCCTCACAAGATTAGCTCTTTGGTAGTGGTGGAGGTTAGATGTATCTCTATTCATGAACACAATCCCACCACTGATCAGCATCGATCATTTGTGCCTACATAGTTAGAACACTCCCTAGATGATATCATAGCATAGTATCTCGTTGAGAAGAAAGAAATCTAGGTATGGAGTCGACCTAGAGGAAGAGAAGGTTAGTTTTGATAATAATGAAGATGATTTATTGGAGGACTCAGCAGAGGTGCATATGGTTGATACTGGGGTTCCCTCCTTCGGGATCAGCAAAGTTTGGAAGGTGCTATGGCCGAACAGAATGCTACAGCCTATTCAACCCAACACCTCCTTCAATAACTCAAATAAAAGGATGAGCAAATTGACAAGATGGGAAAGAGTCTTGAAGATTTGGTAGCAGCAGTCTTGGCACTTCAGAATCAAGCCCCGCATCACATCCTACTATTATGGAGACCAATGAGCCTGAGTTGTTGCATGTCTTGGATCAACCTAAGAGTTCACCTCCGGTAGAGCATGGCAACACTAGCTTGTATATGAAGGTAGTGGACAGTACCTCTGTATAAGAAAAGGATATTAAACTCATGATTGAGCAACAAGTGAGAGAAGCGCTGGTGCAAGCCCGAGGTGGTTCATCGGTTATAAAGGGTAGACCCTACCTAGAGGAATTTGATGCTATCAAATATCCTTAGGGTTTTGTGCCACCTTCTTTTAAGAGCTTTGATGGCAGGGGGAACCCTCGCCAGCATAAAACAAACTTCAGGGCCAGTTGTTGCAACATTGGTGGCAGTGATGCACTATTGTTTCATCTTTTTGTCAACAGTTTAGCAGGCATAACCTTCGATTGGTACTATGAACTCCCCAACAGTTCAGTGAAGACTTTTGCTGAATTAGAGCAACTCTTTATTAAATGATTTGTTGGAGCTCAACAAAGGGTAATTGTGGGTGATCTAGTTGTGGCTCAACAACACCTTCTAAGAAAAGTAGGGGTGGGAATAGTTCTCTTAACTCCAGACCACGATATGATGAGATTCTCATACTATCTCTCCAATTCATGCACCAACAACGAAGCTGAGTATGAGGCTTTGATTGTAGATTTGGAGTTAGCAATTATAGTGTGCGTCAAAAGTATCAACATCTATAGAGATTCTCAGATGGTCATCAACTAGATTGTTGAGTTCTATAAGATTTTAAACCTAAGCTTTGTCATTACCATGAGTATACCATAACATTATTGGCCCAAATCCCTGAGATCACCATCTACAAGGTCCCTCGAGCAGAGAATGTAGTAGCAGAAGCATTGACTAAACTTGCCAAGGAATTGGCTTGTCCAAAAGATGAGTCCATTCTAATAAGGGTTGATAATAGACAAGTCATATCCTTTATTGATGTTGAACTCATTGAGAGACTTGCTCTTGAAAGGGAGGTTGTTGTTGCTAAAAAGGACAAGGAGTTGGATTGGAGGCAACCATTCATAGATTACTTGATTAGAGGTAAACTACCTCAAGAGAAGTCACAAGACCATCAGATGAAGTAGAGAGCTTTCTCCTATGCTCTTGTGGATGGAACCTTGTACTGACGATCTTTCGATCAAATGTGGTTATGTTGTTTAGACAAACACGAAGCCCATAAGATCATGACCAAGATACATTCAGGTTTATGTGGTGCGCGCAATCCAATTCCGAAGATGAAAGCAAGACTAGGATACTCCGGCCGATGATCTACGCATCGATGTAGCTAAGAGATGCCATCAGTGTGAGGTACACAATATTGTCCTACATCAACCACCCAACATTTTACATTCTACTTTGGCCTCATGGCCATTTGAGTGTTGGGGTACAGACATTGTGTGTCATATCGATCCTCCTTCTTTCAAGGGTCTTCAGTTCATCTTAGCTGCCACCAATTACTTTTTCAGGTGGACGGAGGCAATCCCACTCAGAGAGGTCATAGCTCAGCATGTGCTCTAGTTTTTCAGGAATCATATCCTATATAGGTTTGGGGTGCCTCAATGAATTATATCTGATAATGGTACTACATTCAAGAGCACTAGATTAATAGCTTCTCCAGGAGACACGGTATAGATTAGAGATACTTCACCATCTACTATCCTAGGGTGAATAGCTTAGTAGAAGCGTTCAATAAAACTCTTAACCAAATATTAAAGAAGACACTCGACGACAACAAGTGATAGTGGCATGAGCAGTTAGTTGAAGCCTTGTGGGCATACCGCACCACATACAAACTCAACGATCTTGCCCATTCTCCTTAGTGTTGACAATTCCATTTTATCATTAGAATTTTAACTCCCGTCACTAAGGATATCAATGGGTAGTAAAATCATTATAAAGCAAAATGTGAAGTTGCAGTTAGAAAATCTTTTAGGTTTGGAGAGAGACGCCTACGAGCATGCCAGAATCTCGAGTTATATAAAGCCAAGATGATTCAAACTCACAACAAGCTAGTCTGCCCTAAAGCTTTTCAAGTAGGAGAGTTTGTTTTAGTTCTAAAAAGACCAATTATTGACTGTCAAAAGATGGGAGGCAAGTTTGAACCCACTTGAGAAGATCCTTTTGTCATAGAGAAGGCCTACTAAGGAGGATCTTATCAACTTATTGATTATAAATGGAAAAACCCAATGTTTTCAATTAATGGGCTCTATTTGAGGAAACACTGCCCATGAAATCATGTTTGAAAATAATTACCTTCAAAAATTTTGTTCTGATTCATCAAAACATTCTCTTCTTTTGAAGCATTATTTGCTTGTTTAAGAATCTGCCACGATGTGTTTAGGGTAGGTATAAGAGAATCCAAGAGGCATCATATCCTTCTTTCACAACCCAAACACAAGTTTAACATGATTCCCCAAGTGCTACTAGAATAGGTGTGAGAGAACATAAGAGGCATCCTATTTTGATTAGCACAACTAAGTTAGGTGTAAGAGAACCTAAGCAGCATCCTTTCTTGGTGGAATCATAACTATCATTCGTGGCATTATTTCATCAACTATTAAAGTGTGTTTAGGGTAGGTGTGAGATAACCCGAGAGGCATCCTATTCCCTTTAACACAAGCACAAAAATAAACACATATCTCTTATCTCGAGTTATTTTGATGTGGGAGCAAGCCCCATGTGGCACTCACTCATTAGCTGCTCTAGGTCGGGCTGACATGCTACCTCACTAGTGTGTCACCCTAATGGTCATTTGTTTGGTGGATGTGAGTCCATGTGCTTTCTTCCTCACTTGACCACTGTAATTGATGAGTGCCTTATTAATTTGGTAGACCTCACTGCACAACTAGTAAGCTACCTCATGTTGACTCTGTTTAAGAGGATGTAACTTTCTTCTTGAGCTAGCCATCATGCACTAACTAGGTCGAATATATTTGAGGTTTAGTATAAGCCCACCAGTGGATCCTTTCCTCTTGACTACTTTTGAGTTAATATAAGTCCTCAGTGGCATTCACTCAGTAGTTGTCCTATGTTGGATACTTTTATGAGTGAAGATAGATCCCAACAATCGGTTCATTATAGAAAGATGTGGGTCCGATGCTTTCTTCTAGGTGATTATCCGATAAGCACTTTAGGTTGGTGATGTTCATTATCTTTGGCGACGACTCGGTGGATACACCACCCTTTGGCAGATGTGATTCCTCGCGCTTTCTCCTTGAGTTGGCCACCGAATACCTATAGATATTACCTTCTTCAAGGTTTTGGATAAAGCCTTTAGTGGCCTCTTTCCTTGTGGGTACTCTACTTGGATCAAGCCCTTTGCAACCTCATTTAGACACTACCCAGGTTACTCATGGATTGGGTCCCCCACTAACCACCCATGATTGGAGAATTTGTTCGGATGCAATTCTCTCTTAGTTGATAAATCACGAGATAGGTCTAGGCTAATATAAGCTCCTCCTCAATATGTTCCCTTGAAAACCAACAGGGTCCACGATAAACAAATAAATAAATTATTCACTTATGGATTAGAAATTCAAGCCCCCAGTGACCCCTTTGCTGAGCAGGCATCCTATCTTTAAGGCAGTGTTAGCAAAACTCCCTATAGAAATTGCCTGACTACACTTGAGTTGAGATAAGTGCCCAGGTTGGCACTCTCTCAATAGTCACCCTTAGGTTGGGTTCAACCTATTTTTCCACAAACAGTTTTCCCCGACGGTCATTTTGCTTTGGAAGATGTAAGTCTACTATGCATTCTTTCTAGCATGACAATCGCAAATTGATAGACAGCCTTAGGTTGGGTTGACATGTTACCTCACTAATGTATCACCCCGGTGGTCTTTTGTTCAAGAAAATGTGAGTCCCCATGCTTTTTTCCCTGATTTAACTATTGCAAATCAAAAGGCACCCCTTTGGTTGGATAGTTCTCCCCTCGGCCAGGAAATTACTCCCTTTGGATCAATAAATTTGAGTTAGGCCAAGTCATATTTATTTACTGATCATCTAAATCAATGATCCAAATATAATTAAAATGAAATTAATTTTAACTATCTTTGAGCTAATTTAAATCCCGTGGCATTCACTCAATAGTCGCCTTGTTGGGTTGATCCATTGCCTGTAACCATCACCCGTGTGATCCACAGAGGATATAATTATGCTTTCTTCCTAGTATAGTAACAAAAACAACCCCCTTTGGTTGGATAGTCCTACTACATGGTTGGTAGACTACCCCTTTGGATTGATAAATCTGAGCTAGACTGAGGCCAACATAGTCCCTCTCAAAATTCAAAATTTAAATGAATAAATCAAATCCAATCAACCTCCCTAGTGGAGTCAAATTCAACAAACAAATCGATCAGCTTCTCCTCAGTGATAAATTCAACAAACAAATCAGTCAACTTCTCCTCAGTGAGATGCAAGTCCTTCTAGTTCCCTAGTGGAAATAATTCGATCCAACTTGAACTTGCTCCCCTAATGAAGAGTTCACACTTTTATCCCAAGTGAAACACCAAATTATAAATCAACAAGTCAAATCAAATTTCTCCCCAGCGAGATGCAAATGAAATCAAAACCTCTCATCCCTAGTGGATGACTTGAACCTTTTCCCTTAGTGGAAGGCTCACACACTCAATCCCTAGTGGATTCCTCCTTCTCTCTCTTATGTCTTAGATATAAGTAGAGTTGCATTGCACTAAGCTCTTGATCACTTCTACACCTCTTAGTTGGGAGTAGATCATTTCTGTTAGTGCTTATGATCGTTTGAGCATTGTTGATCATCTTGGTCAACACTAATACGTGTGGTATACCTTGTCAGTCACACCACACCGATTGGGTGCCCTTTGTTGACCTCACTTTTGTAGCAAACTTTCAACTTCTTCACCTTAAGCATAAGGACCCATCTAAACACTAAGAATTCTTTAATCTTAAGACACTTCTAGTGATTACGTGAACACCTAACAAAACCCTAGAGACTTAGGAGAGTTAGCCATAGGAATAGGTTATGCCTCAGGGGTATTAGGAAAAACTTGCATACCTTATAGCTTAAACCCAATCCTTGCTTCCCTCCTTCAAACAAGCCCAAATCATAAATCAATTCTAGCTCAATTGATTTTCTCAAATCTTAAAATAAATCCAAAACCTTTTCTAAGCCCTTTGATTTCATCTTATAGACTTATCTCAAATCAAATCTAAATCACTCCAAATTCAAAAGATTTTCTCATAACCCATTTATGTTCTCATTTATATTTACAAATATAAATGAAATATAAATTCAAATAACCAAAACTAAATTCAAAACTCAAGTTCAAATCTAACCTAAAGCCAACTATACCCTTTCAAGTCAAATTCTCGAACCTAACCAAATCAAATCCAAATCACTTCAAATTCAAATGATTTTCTCATAACCTATTTATATTCACAAATATAGTTGAACTATAAATTCAAATAACCAAAACTAAATTAAAAACTCAAGTCTAAATCCAACTAAAGCCAACATATGCTATTTCAAGTCAAATTCTTGAACTTAGCCAAATCATTCTCAAATCAATCCAAACCCTTGGATTTTCTCTTTAAACAATCAATCCTTCATTCATAAGCCCAAATATAAATATAAGCTTCAATCATCAAACCATAATCAAACTAACCCAAGTCAAATCTATGTTCACCTTTTTGATTTGAAATTATCAAATGAATCAAAACCATTTGACTCCAAATCACTTGAATTAGATTTACATTTCAATCACATGTCCATATGTAAGTTCAACCAAACTTGAATCAAGACTTAATTGACCCACTTAGCCTCACTTGACTCAAAGTGACCTAAAGAACCTTTTTGAGCCAAATTCTAATCCAACCCAAATTGGATTGAGCTAAGTCCATCTAAGCCTCACATTGTGAGCAACAATCATCCTAGGATGATCAATCACTCAAATTGGGTCAAACCAAGTCAAACTTATCCTTTGATCAAGTCGACACTTAGCCCAAATAAAACTTAAACTAGCCAAAATCTACCATAAGCCAAATTAGTTGAAACTATTGATCTAAACTAATCCATAATCAATGATTGAACATAATCAAGACATCAATTGAGCCAAATCAAGCCTAATTGGCTCCTTGACCCAAGTTGACCTAAAAAGTAAAAATGGGCCAAATCTTGATCTAAGCTAAATTGATTGCAACCAATGGGTCAAATTTATTCTAAATCACTCGTTGAACTTAACCAAAGCTTCAATTGACCAACTAGACCCAACCAACCCCAATGGGGTAGCCACTTGGATCACCTCATACACTCACCTAGCACATGGGCACTCCCTCTCCTCCCCTCCACTGCCTAAAACGAACCACATGGAGTGCCTAACAGTCTAAACAAACCAATCAATCAAAGCAATTGATAAAAAATGGCAAAGCGCTTACCATGATCAGGAGGGGATATACTCCCCCTCATTCCAACTCAATCTAGGGACATTGCATTCGATTGAGCTCTAGGGATCGAAAGCAAGCTTCTCACAACTTTCCAAGGCCTCTTGAATTTCTCCTTCTCGATTTTCTTCAAAGATGAAATACGGGAGGTGAGGTGAGACTCCAACTTACTTAACTCTCCATCAAATTCAAATTTCTCTTGCAAGCATCATGAAGTGACCTAGTCGAGCTCACTCAAGGTGTTTCCCAAGTCACCAAGCCACGGGAAGGGGGATTTTGATCAAAGCCAAAAGCCATTGTATGGGAGCTTGGTCAACCAAGCAATTCACTTCAAATTGAAGCTTGATACCTTCAACAGGGCTTCGTCTCTACTAGAAGAAGCTACCTGCTCTGTTTGAAGCACCAGTGATAGCCTCTAGCAAGGTATTTCTCAAAATCATAGGCATAGGAGAAAATGTTTAGTCCTTTGTGAAGGGAATTGTAGTCCCATTAGATCTTCATTGTTGGATCTCTTGCTTGTGCTCCTCTAAAGGTGTGGGGTAATCCTAGGTTAATCTAAGCTCAGGTGAGCTCAGATCAGGCAGTAGAGGACAGACGACATTCATCTCCCATAGCTTAGGCAAGGATGAGTCATGAGCCATCCATTCCGCGTGTTTTAGATGGACGACCTTGATTAAATCGATTAGGTTATCTATTTAAACTCTTTAAAACCACGAGAATAATCCTGATTGTCTGATCCTTGATCACCACTGGAAAAGCACGTTCGCCGGTGACATGGCATGATGTAACAATTCAATCATCATTGCCATGGAAAGCACATCGCGTCAGCGGTCCACATGGCACCAACGGGATTAGTTATTTATTTAGGCTATTTAATTATCTATTAATGAGAGAAACTTCATAAAATCATAATTAAATATAGAAAAATCCAAAAAAAATAAATGAGGGCTCATTTTAAAAGTATTTCAGATAGGAATCCAATAAAATTATCTCTAATTTATTTTGAACATTGAATTTTCCTTAATTAGAGTTTAATTAAAAAATTAATAACCTTAATTACTCCTTAAGTATTTAATTAATTAATTCTAAATTTCTCAGACATGTTTAGGGGGAAGACTTCTACCTTCCTTAATTTTATTGGAATTTATTAATGAGTTAATTAGGGAATTTAATTAATGAACCCCTAATCACCCCCTTAATGTAATTAAGAGTAATTAAGCATATGAATAGTAATTTAATCCCTTAATTGAGATAATTAAACATTATTTGAGTAAGGAGGAGGTTTATGGAATGGATTTGGGATATTTTCCCTAAGTTATTCCATAAACTCTCTTTCTTCTTTAATCCAAACATAATTAAGGATTAATCCATAAATGATCTACTTAATTAGTCTAATCAAACTTTTAAAAATCAATATGGAGTTAATCATCTTAATCTTGGGAATATCCTTAGGTGTTCAAAAGCCTAAGGTAAATTTAAGAAAATTATAATCAAACTACATGTGTGGGATGGTTATGAAAGTACTTAATTAAACCCTTTAGCTTAATTAATCAATAATTATGAGACAATTACATTAAGCCCCTTTACTTCTTAGGTGCATTGCCTCAATAATTGGGATGGTTATGACCAACTTGATTGATAGTCCTATCTTCGAAATCATTTCAAGAGTATTCTTAAGATATCTCATTCCTTAAGACGTAATTAACTATGGGGGCTTGCCTCCATAAGAAACTTAACGAACATGATTTAAAATAAACCCTACTTTACTTTTCCATGTAAAGTAGGGGAAAGATCTCTGGTACATTCGAAGACCCATTGTCCTTATGAGTCCTTATTAGGTGATTGGGTCCATTGTAGGATGGTGACTTCTCTCGATAGTACATCATTCTGAATGTGCACCCATCACTAATAATACATCTGGATCTACATGATGTCCCAATAATATATCAAGACATTATTTTTACTTTTCAAATTCCCCAAGAGTTTAAGAAATAAAATACCACACCTATGTTGACTTTGTTTAAGATGATGTAAGCCTACACACTTTCTTCTTGGACTAGCCATCATGCACTGACTAGGTCGAGTATATTTGAGGCTTAAGGTAAGTCACCCAGCAACTCCTTTCCTCTTGACTACTTCAAGTCTGGGTCTAGTCTTTACATAGGACTCCTCGCTTAGTAGTCGCCCAAGGTCGGATAGCTCCTCTCTCGCTGACGATAAACTATCCCGATAAACAATTTTGCTTAAGGGAGATGTAAGCCACCTTCTTTCTAGATTGTGCATGATGGGCACCTTAGGTTGGTGTTCTCTATCGCGTGATGACCCGATGGATACACCACTCTTAGCAGATATGAGTCCATGCATTTTCTCCTTAAGTTGGCCACCGAATACCTACAGGCATTATTTTCTTCAGGGGTTAGAATAACGCCCCCAATGACACCTCCCTTGTGGGAACTCTATTTGGATCACGTCTTTAGCAATCCCATTTAGACACTACCTGAGTCACTTTTGGATTGGATAGTCTCCCTTCCTAGTAGCCACCCCTGTGGTTGGAGAATTTGTTCAGCAGATGCATAGATTCTCCCGGTAGTCTAGAAAGGACTAAATTGATATGAGCTCCTAGTGTGGTCCCTTGCACCAGTCCATAACACATAAACAAACAATATATATATATATATATATATATATATATATATATATATATATATATATATATATATATATATATATATATATATATATATATATATATATTATATATATATATATATATATATATATATATATATATTATATCTTGTGGATTAAGAATTCAAGCCCCCAACGACCCCTTTCCCAAATAGGAATCATATCTTTAGGGAAGTGCCAACAAAACTCCCTATAGAAATTGCCTAACTACTTTTGAGTTGATGTGAGTCCACAACGGCATTCACTCAATAGTCACCTTAGGTCGGGTTTGATTTATTGTGCAAGAAACTGATCACTCCAGTGGTTTCTTATTTCGGAGGATATAAGTCTACAAGCATTCTTCATAACTTAACCATTGCATGCCGAAATGCACCCCTTAAGTTGGTTAATTCTACCTCGCGACCTGTAGACTTACCCTTTAGAATTGTAAATCTAAGATAGGACTTGGCTGATATTAGCCCCTTCTTAGTGGATCAATCACACACCTCAGGGTCCATCCTAAATGAAATTGATTTTGATAACTTTTAAGTTGATGCGTGTCCATAGTGACATTCACTCAATAGTCGCCTTAGGATGGGTTAAATTTGTTGTGCAAGCAACTGATCACCCCAGTGATTCCTTATTTTGGAGGATATAAGTCTATAAGCATTCTTTCTAACTTGACCATTGCACACTAAAAGGCACCCCTTAGGTTGGTTAGTTCTACCTTGTAGTCGGTAGACTTTCTCTTTAGATTTGTAAATCTAAGATAGGACTAGGCTGACATGGCCCCTTCATAGTGGATTCATCGCACACCGATAGGGTACATTTTATTAAATCCATTCATCCTTCCCTAGTGGAATCTTCATTAAATCCAACCACTCTTATCCCCAACGGATACTTATCCAAACAAAACATAAATGAAAAGAAGTCCATATTTTCAATCCATCATCTTTCCCAGTGGAAGCCATAAATCAAATCCATTTTAATTCCTTAGTGGATCAGAGTTCATATCTCCTGCAGGTATACTCTCCACTTCATCAGAATCAAATCCTCTCGCTAGTGGAGCCCCAAATCATAATCAAAATCAAACCATGGTTCCATCCCTAGTGGATGCCCATCATAATTCCTCCTGCAGAGCAAAATCAAACTTATGCAACCCGAACATACTTTCCAAGTGGAAGGTTCATGCATTTATCCCCTGTGAATTATACAGTATAATCCCCAGCAGATCTTCTCCCCAAATCATATTTTACATCCAAACTCAACCTCTTATCCCTAATGGATAACCTGAACCAATTTCCCTAGTGGAAGGTTCACATGCTTGATCCCTTAGTGGATCCCTTCTTCCTCCCTTATGCCCTTAGCATAAGTGGAGTTGCATTGCAGTAAGATATTAATTTCGTCTATGTCTCGGGTTTAGGAGTAGATTATTTCTGTTAGTGCTTGTGATCCTTTGGACGTTGTTGATCATCTCTACCAATAATGTGTGCCACCATCAATTACATCACCATTGGGCACTGTTGACCTCACTTTTGGAGTGAGCTCTTCATCATAGATCTAGAACTCTTGTAGACATTAAGAGTTCCTTAGTCTTAAGACACTTTTAGTGATTAGGTAAACACTGAACCTAACCCTAGAGACTTAAAAGAGTTAGCCATAGGAATATGTTGTGCCTTAGGGATTTAGGAGGACTTGCCTACCCTATAGCCTAAACCCAATCCATATTTTCCTTCTCAAACCAAACCTTAAATTCAAAATCCAAATCCATATTCCAAATTAATTCCAAACCCAATGAAATCCATAACGAAATTAAAATCCTAAAATCCTTTCCTAAGCCCTTTGATTTTATCTTATGAACTTAGCCTTAACCAAATTCAAATCAACCCCAATTCAATTGATTTTCACAATTATCAAATTTAATCTCAAATCAAATCCCAACCCAAATTCCAAATCAATCCCAAATCAAATGATTGAAACCCATGATTAAATTCAAATTTCAAATCCCTTCCTAAGCCCTTTGATTTTATCTTATGGACTTAGCCTTAATCAAATTCAAATCAACCCTAAATTCAATTGATTTTCTCATTCATTAAATCAACCTCAAATCAAATCCCATCCAAAATTCTAAATCAAATCTAACTCCAAATGATTGAAACTCATGATTAAATTCAAATTCCAAATCCCTTCCTAAGCCATGTGAACCACCTTCATATGCTTAGCCAAAACCCCATTCAAACCAAATCAAACTTAGTTGATTTATTTATAAATAAATCATTCCTTCATTTATTTTCACAAATATAAATGAAATCCAAATTCAAACCATTCAAATCAAATCAAACTAAATCAAATAAAATCAAGACCTTTCTTAAGCCATGTGGACCTACCTCCATAAGCTTAACCAAATCTCAATCCAAATCAACCCAAACTCAGTTGATTTCTTTATAAATCAACCATTCCTTCATTTATATTCACAAATATAAATGAAGTCCACCCTCCAATGATCTAAAATAAATCAAACCAAATCAATTCCCTACTTAAGCCCTTTTGACCTACATCCCTCAACATAGTCAAATTTTCTTTCAAATCGCTCCAAACTCAAATGATTTTCTTATGAATCATTTATATTCATAAATATAAATTAAATATAAATCCAAATATCCAAAACCAAACCCAAATTAAATCAAATTTCCAATTTTATCCATTTTAGCCAAATTCTTGAACATGGCTAAATGATACCCCAAATGAATTCAAAACCCATGGATTTCCTCATGATTCAATCATTCCTTCAATCATTGTTCCAAATATAAACATAAACTACTATTATCAAAGCAAACCAAAGCAAACCCAAGTCAAGCTCATTTTGACCCCTTTTGACTTGAAATTATCATATGAACCAAAATCCATATGGCTTCAAACCATTTGCAACTATTTATATTTTCATTCTAGATCCATGTGTAAGCCAAATCAAACTTGAATCAAGTCATGATCAAGTCAATTAACTCATTTAGGCTCACTTGACCTAGAGTGACCTAAAGGAACCTTTTTGAGCCAAGTTCTAATCCAACCCAAATTGGATTGAACTAAGTCCATCTAAACCTTATAATATAACCAACAATCACCCTAGGGTGATCATTTACCTTAAATTAGGTCAAACCTAGCCTTTGACCAAGTCAACATTTAGCCCAAGTGAAACCAAATTAGCCAAATTATACCATATGCTAAATTGATTGCAACCATTGATTCAAATCAACTCACAATCAATGATTGAACATGACCAAACCCTAACTTGAACCAAACCAAGCCTAATTGGCCAATTGACCCAAGCTAACCTAAATTAGCCTAAAAATCTAAAATAGGTCAAATCATGATTTAATATAAATTTATTATAACCAATGGCTCAAGTTTATCCCAAATTGATTATTGAACTTGACCAAAGCCATAATTGAGCCCAAAGTTGACCAATTGGTCAACATGACCCAACCTAGGACAAACTCACCCAAAGGGCCAAAATTCAAATTAAACCCAAATTAAACCAAACCCAAATCTACAATTACTTTCAATCAACCAATTGGACTTGACTCAACACCTAACCCAACCCAATTTGGTCAAATTGGTCAAATTGATCAACTTGACCCTTTTGAATCCAAATGAGTCAAATTCAAACCTAAGTCAAATTAATCAAAACCCAATTGAGCCAAAATATCCTAAATCATCATATGAACTTAACTCAATCCTTGGTTTTACCTAATTTGACTAATTGGTCAACCTAACCCAACCCAACCCAACCTAACCTAGATGAACCCATTTTGACCAAATTGAGCCAAACCACTCAAATCCACTTTATAAGACCCCAAAAGCTGATCAAACCCAATCCACATCAGCCATAAATCACTCCCATACCAACCTAAATCTAAGTGGGACCCAATCCAAGGGAATTGACCAATGTGCAAAGCTCTTTGTATAGGATTCTTGCCATAAGTGGCAAAGTCCACTTTGCCTTTTCCATAGCAGCCCTCCACTTACCAAATGAGGCATTCCTAAGATACCTTACCCACTCTACACACACCTAACACTTGACATGGACCAAAGGTACTCTCTCTCTTTTCCCCACTCATGGATGAACACACCATGGACACAAGGAGGAAGCAAATACCCACCATCTACCCAAATCCTCACTTGGGTGGCCTGACATGGCTTTGACCACTCTTGGCGAGCCACGTGGCACCAATGGCAATGACTCCGGCGAACAGATGGCAATGAGTCAGCCAAATTTTTGGAAGCGATCTTGTCCATCCATCAAATGCAATCTCAGAGTATACTCCCTAAATTCAAGCGAAAATGGCACGATTTGATTTGTGAGACTTCCCTAAACAATTTTGAAATCCCATAGACTTCCCAAGAGCCTCCTCGAGCTTCCTCGATTAGCCTTTCCTCCTCCTCGAGCAAAGGAAAAATAAGACAAGCTTCTCCCATGCAATACTCGTTCTCCACTCGACTAAATCCAAATTCTTCTTGCACACACCATCCTCGTGTGTCGTCGAAGACAACCGAATCCTCCCCAAGCCTTCCCAACCACTAGAGACCGAAGTTCGATCAAAGTCAAGGCTCCTGTGTGCATGGCTTGGTCGACCGAGAGTTCTACACTAAATTAAACCTGAATCTTCTAAACAGGGCTTCATCTCTACTAGACGAAGCTACCTCTATCGATCCCACCACCAGACATTAGCTCCGGTGAGGTAATTTTGCAAAATCGATCTCCCTAGTGAAAATCATTTGGTCCTTTGTGAAGTGAATGTGTTGAACGAATCTCAGTCGTTGGATGTGTGTGTCTTCCTTCCCCAAAGGTGTGGGATGATTTTAAAGATAATCTGGGCTTGGATGAGCTCAGATCAAATGGGGAAAGACAGACGATATCCATTTTTCACCATTTGCGACGGAATGGATCACCCATTCTCCATGATGAGAATGGATGGTTGTGAATCACGTTAGATCCTCGATTTCTCTCCAAAATCGTTCATTGGTCATCTGATCTTGGATCGAATCGTCCACGGGAATGACACGTCCACCACAATCCGAGTCAACGGTGGATGTGACAACTTAAATAGCCAATCTCATCGCACCACATAAGCTGCCATGTGGCTCGATGGGATTAAGGCTTTAATTATGCAGTTTTAATTAATTTTTAAGGCTGAATCTTCCTAAATTCATAACTAATTATAGAAAATCTAAAAAAAAAATACAAATGAGGGCTCATTTTAAAGATATTTCAGAAAGGAATCCATTAAAATTATCATTGATTAATTTTGAATAGTAATTTCTACTTAATTAAATTTTGATTAAAATTTAAGTAATTACTCATTAATTATTAATTTCAAACTTTTGGAGATGTTTAGAATGACCTCTACCTCCCTATTTTCTTGGGATTTAATAATTAGGGAAATTTATTGATTCCTTACTCTCACATTAATTAATGATAATTAAGCAAATGAATAGAACTTAATCCATAAATTAAGTTCATGGCCCTCTATTAATAGTGAAGAGTCTTAGAGAAATGGTTAGGCTCATTCCTTATGAAAATTTCATTAAGCCTCTTTATCCATTTCAATTAATTAAAGATTAGGTGATTAATTAACCTTTTGATTAACAATTAAGATAATGAGCTATTTTAGAGCTTTATTAATTGGAATGACTTAGTGATTGGGATTGAGACTATCTCTTGATCTATTTTCCTAAGTTAATTTCATCATCCTAATTAAGAGATATAATCAAAGGATTTAATTAATCAATTAATGACATGATTAAAATTAAAATTAAATTTATTTAAATTTGCATCATCTGTAAGCAACCTTTTTTAATTTTTGGGTAGCCCTTTAGATGTTTAATAGTCTAAAGAAATTTAATGAAATAATGGTTAGCTTACATGTGTAAGAAAACCATAAAAGTAATTAATTAAATCTCTTAAGCTTAATTAACTATTAATCATGAGCCAATTATATTAGTCCCCCTTTCATTTCTTAGGAGCATTGTTAATTTACTTTTCATGTGGTTGCATCTCATATTAGCTCATCATTATTTAGTTAATTAGCTTAAAGTGATATAGGTAAGGGTTAATTAATAGACTTAATTCACACCTCAACTTAATTAAGATATAAAATCAACCTAATTGCTCTTTATTAAACCAAATTAACTCACATATGGGTGATGAGATTAGGATTAGCAAACCTCTTTCACATTTCCTAAATCAAATAAAACATAAAGATCAAAAATGGTTTTAAGAAACTTTGACTTATTTTAAATGAGTTTATTTAATATGAGTGTCCTTAAGACTTAATTGGATTGCATGAAATTACATGCTTGTGTTATTTTATTTCCTTCCATTCATGATAGATGTTGTATGCCACTTGTATTCATGCATTCATTTCTTTCAAATTAATTAAATAAAAAAATAATTTCTTTTATGTCAACTTGCATATGTTGGCCTAATTAAAAATTTGTATGGCTAGTATCACTATTAAATTCTAAATATAATTTCAAAATTTTATTAATGAATGAATATACATATATATTATAAATCTAGTTATATATACATAAGAAATGCATGTGAATATAAGTTTAGTGAGTGAAGTAAAGTTTCTTTATTATATTCATGTGTTGATTTGTATAAGTAAGAATGTTAGCGGTATATTAGTCGTGATATCCCAGGAATGCACGGCTTTAAGTAGTCCTATGGAGGTTCCTACCTCATTCCTTTGGTGCAGAACAATAGCGACGTACCTGCTTGATTTAACTCTTATACATTTGGACATTAGAATTTAGATAAAACTTTAATTCATTCACATAAATAAATTAAACAAATTAAGCACAACTTTTTGCATGGCTTCTATTCTTGTAGTTATTTATACATCCATATGCAACTAAGAATAATGGGTATATTAGTCGGACATCCTAGGGGCACTTTAAGTAGCCTTGGAGGTTCCTACCTTGTTCCCGTGCGAAACAATGGCTGTACTTGCTTAAAACTTTATACATGTGAATGTATACTTAGCTAATGAATGAACCTCTCTTTTATATTAACAAGATATGCATTCATACCTTGTTTAATTGGTTGAGTATGTTAATTAGTCATGTGATTTAAGGTTCTTTTCTTATGCTTTTGCATAAGAATTTAGATAGAGTTTTAAATTGATATGACAAAATCATTCAACCAAATAAAATATTAATCTCAAATACATTTACTCACATTCATCATTTAAGTGTGCTAATATATAAACTGTATGTATAGTTATGCTCTGGATTTAATCATATGCATAATATACATGATGGAAAGAAATGAACAAATATGTGTTATGTGATAGTAATTCATTCCAACTAATCTTAAGATGTCTTTTTTATTGAATGAGTTCATTTAAAGTGAACCTAAACATTAGGACTAATTAAAATATATAATAAGACATTCACATAAGGGAATTGATTGATTAATTTTGCTTTAAATGTGACTTAAGGTAGGGATAAAAGAGAGTGATCCTCTCTTTCTTTCTCTTCATAATACTTAGTTGTTAAGTGTAGGTCAAATGAAACAAAAGAAAATATTAAGTAAAATTTGCAAATCATTTAAGCCATTTGAAGTGAAATCACCCTTTATAATTAAATGTCTTTCATGCTTAAAAAATCTTGACTCTAAATCCTAGCTAGGACATATTACACAAGCCTTGACATACACATTAGATTAAGTCACCACTCTTAACTTTATATTAGGGCGGTGTATGGTTTGATGTATGATTATTTTGTTATGTACTGTTGTAGATTGGATGCTATGGTGTATATTTCGTAGACTGGATATTAGGCTGTGATTAACCTAATCATATTTTTGCAGGAGATTATGCTTAAGGGGCATTTAAAGTAAATATAAATGCTGTCTTTTATAGGTTGCTTAACCCCCACACATAATCTACATTAGGACAGGTGGACTTGGTTACCCATGTGCAGGGTGATAAGTCCAAATTATTCATATAACTACTTAGGTTGCATGGCGTGTTTAGCTAACACTTATTTTGTAGGTGTAGTTAGATTTATTTTTCTATTTTTTTAATGTAATTATCAATTAGGAATTTGGTTAAGTGTTATAGGGGCTAAAGATGAATATTGGCTAGAAGGTTTAATCTTGTGCCATGTGATGCCTAAATCCTACCAAATCAAATGGAATCAAATAAAGAAATGAAGGAGCATGAAGACTTGAAGATCCCCATAACACTTATCATTTTATAACTTGTAATTATTCTTTTATATTGGGTTGTATAAGGTAGAGCTTACCCATTTTTCTTTTCGAGTTATATGCGGTACCCAACCACCTCTTATTCTTTTGTGTTAGCTTTATAAAATTGCTTGATGTTTTGTTTAGCTTGTGCATTAAAAAAAGCATATCTTTTCATAGTTTATTTATGATTGGTGATTGTTGTATGACTTGGATGTGATTAGGCTCTTAGAATAAAAATTAATTTTTCTACCTCAACTACAATTCATAACTAAATTTTCTAAAATAACTCATAACCCGACATAAAGTCTAGGCATTAAATCAATATAATAAAATATTTAGCAACTCCTTAGCTAGATGTTGTATGCTTAATATCATGCATGTCATTTTATTTCACTCTCGCTAAGAGAGGATTTTCCTCTTCCTAGATAGGAAAAAGGCTTGACCTTTGAGAGCCAATGATGGAAAACACCTCTTTCTCTTTTGATTTAGCCCATAACTCATTTCATCATGCATTTAGATATATAAAATTCTATAGCCTATGTCAAATTAAAGTGTCAAAAATAAATTAAAAAATTGAAAAGATTTGCATTAGATTAAGTCATTATTCATACCACTCATGCTCTAGTCTCTTAGGGAGTGGGTTTAAAGATTTAATTTTTTTTAAAAAAAATAATAATAACCTAGCCATCTTACAAAGCATATGACTTGACCACATGATTTTAAAATGTAGGAGTTAGCTAGTTGCCACTCTATGCGGTTATAAGTCCAGCAATCGAGTGGTTTACTCTCTCTTGTGGATGTAAATAATATACCCACTTTTTTCCTTAGAAATAGGTCATATTTTAGCCCTCGCTAAAGCTCCCTAGATTTAGGATATGATATTGATGTTTTCCTTTGTGGCTACTAGCATAAATCCTTACCTCTTAAGTATTTCCCCAATCTTGTATTGTGAAATTATAAGTCCTAAATTTCTAATAAAATTTTAACTTAAATATATAATTCTCCTCAATGTCAAACATATAAAGCCCAACTATAGGATAGTTTAGGATGTTCACTAGATTTTCTAGTATCATGAGCATCCCCTACTCATCTCCTTTTGGTCTCGATAATAAATCTCTTCTTTCGATCTATCCCATTTGATCTTCCAAACATAGCCAATTTTTTGATAGTCATGTCTTTGAATTCTTTTGAGATAATAATTATCTACTTTAATCGAGAGTATTCCCAAGGAACTCACCTTCCTTATGATGTAAATAACTATGGTGGCTTGCCCCCATAGGGAATTTTAGAACCCAATTTAAATAAACTCTACTTTTTTCATCCATGTAAAGTAGGAAAAAAATCTCTAGTATATTCAAAAACTCATCATGCCTTAGGAGTCCTTATTAGGTGATCAAGTCCATCATAGGGTAATAATTTCTATCTTTCGAGATAGTACATTATTCCTTGATGTCATCTTGTCACCTATAAATCACTCTAGATCTGTGTGGTGTCATAATCACATACACATTGCACATAAAAAATAAAACACCACAATCATTTAAAAAAGCATGAACAACTATCTCAAGACTTATCAAAGTCTATTTTGCAAGAACATTTAAAAAAAGTCACCCAAAAGTGTAAGAAGTTAAAAACTACAATGAAGCTTTCATTGCCCCTTAATTGCTATCCTAAGGGATTCCAAATAAAAGGCTTTTGTTTAATAGCATGGATAATAATGGAAGTTCCCATCTTAATATTCAATAGAGAACACTACCTTATCATCACCCCCCAACTAATTAAGAGAGGTAAAACTCTTTGCTTTTGATATTTTGGGGACATAGGAAATCCTTTTTAGTTGTAAGTGCTATTATAGGATGTCACTGACATGTAATCACTAGGAATCCGAAGTGAAGCCATTGAAAATTAGGTGTCAGCCCCAAAAATGGAAGAGGAGGGAGGGGTGGTCAAGTCAAAGTTATTATGGTCCAACAAATTGGTGTTTATGATAAGAAGAGACAAGAAAGTGTGTTTAACTTTCAAGGAAAGCTCAATTGGAGAAGGAAGAGAAGAAGGAAAAGGCAGGGGAGAAAAGGTAAAAATGGGATTTTCCCGCCAGAACTTGGAGATCCCAAGGAAGAACTTGATCAAGGATAAGAGTGAGGGGGGATATCAACCGATGGAGGGGAAGAAAAAAGTAGCATTAACAACATAAAGAAAAATGAACCCAAGAAGCATAAAATTAAGATAGCCTCAATATTTCTTTTGTATTTGCTTATTATACTTATCACTTGGAACATCATTTCCAACAAGGCCATCAATATGATTTCAATGATATATGTGCTTGATATTACCTTCATTAAAATAATTAAACAACTTGAAATAATTTATTTAAAGAGATGTTTACATGTAGATTACAAAATTTTTATGTATTTATATATAACATAGAAACTTTTATATTTACTTACATTACACTCATAATTACATATTACATCAAAAGTATCAATAATATTAATTTATTTAATATAAAATAAGTTTTTTTAGGTATATATCTTAATATAATTTATATAATAAAATAATATATAAATAAATATAGAATTTAAATATCAGATATATATAACAATATATAAGAACTTTTTGGTATATATAGTAATCCCCCTTCGTTTAATACTAAATATTCTAAGGGAAATTTAAATACAAGCCCCCTTTGTTCACAAACCTATTACACGCTGTCACGCCATTAGAAACACATCTCTTGCTCGCTCTCCTTTTAGGTCTTTCTCCTCTTTGTTCACAACTCCAACAGAAATCCCTCGCAGAACCCTGCAATTGAGTGAAGCTTTTGTCTGCAAACTTGAATCTCACCGGTTCGTGCAGCTGAGTTTCTATCTCATGGCGCAGACTTTAGAGCATCTTTAACATCAAAATAGGTTGAATACATGTGGAGTAGCACATTTTTTAATATATGAATAAATCTAGCTAAATAGTAAATCTCCGAGCCCTGGTGCCAGAGAGCCCTTCCTTTAATTCTCGTATCGTCTTGCACGGACCCCCGGTTCGTGTTTCCGGCAGCCGCGCCATAGCCGTCCTTCTCGCAGGCGGCCCTTTCTCCTTCCCGTGTTCGTCTCGCACCGCAGACTTCCCTTCTAGTCTCGCGTCTCTCAGTTCCTTACAGCCTGTGGACGCCACTTCGATATCCGTGTCTACCTAGACGACGCAGGGGGACGTCAAAACCCTCGCAAGCTGGAAGCTCCTTCCAGGCGTGTCGCACAGTCCCACTTGCAGTTACTTGCTGGAAAATTATCGTTCTCCATTCTCTGGTATTCCCTCAGCCACAATGCCCCCTTCTTCACATATTTTCATATTGTTCATGTATGTATATGATTGAACATTTGAAATCGATTTGTGTATTTGTGCTTAGGAGTTATGTGCTGTGGATTTGTAGAAGTCTCTTAAATTATCTATCTCACTTTTACATTTATAGAATCACAATTACATGAACGAGACCATCAGTTACTTATTTTTTCTATAATTGAATCATTATTATATCATCTATATAATTACTAAATAATGAAAATTTTGGACCATTATCTTTAACTATTTTCTTCTGCTGATTGAATTTCAAAATCTCTGTGTATCTATAGTATTCCTTTCTTCAAATATCTTGTGCTGGCCAAATCATGTATAACCTCTATGTGTTCATAATAGATTGCTTTTACTCTACATTCTCATAATACGCGCACACTAAATACAAGAACATATTCACATGTATGCTTGGGAGAAGTATAAAAAATTTATAATGATTATATAGATCAATTTTCATATAATGATTATTAAAAAAATACTGGTAACTTCAATAATTCTAAACATTAGGTGTTATATTGCATGGGGTTAAATTTTAAAGAATAATTTCATTATGCTTTCTCTTCCTAATTAAAGAATAAAAGAATTTACATTTATAATAAAAGAGTTTCTTTTTTAAATATTATAATACAAATGTGGTAGATTTTTTATATTAATAAGCATTTAACCTAAAATTTTTAGTAATTAAGAAAGCTCAATATGTTTCTCTAATTAAAATCTTTTAGTTAAAGACAGAATGAAATAATTAAAAAAGATTATGTTATCTGATTTGTAGATTATTTTAAACATATAAATAGATCTGATAAATGCAGCTTACATTTTTAAATGGTTTTTCCACCCAGTACAAAATATATATATATATTGAGAGAAATCTATTTTAAATTGCGCTCTCTTATTATTTTGAAAATTTTGAGGAAACTTTTCTCTCTGTTGAGCTTCATATATTTGAAGAAATCTATTTAATTTACAGGAAATTGAGCTAGGGTAACCCTTGGCATAATTCTTGGGTGAGACATTGCATAATTTTAAAATTAAATTCAAACATATTTAAAAGCTTATTATCAAATAATCACCTTGAAATATGTACATGGAGCATGATATAATGTGAATGTAATCATTTTGATTAATATTTAACTATCTTATCATGCATGTCATTATTTTTAAATTCACATCTTGTCATTACCTTAAATTTGAGTTAATGTATGATATATATAAAATTCTAATGTAATTTTTTCTCCATTTATTCAAATTAGTATTCAACTCACATGTCAATGACTAATCTTACACACATTGCCCCAAGCTTTTAAATATTAACTAAAACTTATTCATGTTTTTAATTTGAATTTAAATGTTTAATTCTTAATCAATTTAACTCAAACCATGAGATTTTAGCATAACTATTTTAATTTTTTTCATCCCTTTTAACTCGTAACACTAGGTATTGACTAGTGATTATAATAATTTATGATTTTAGTTCTACAAATATACTTGTTATATTGAATGAACAAAGTTTATTTTTCTTTCATGATTTTCATAGTTTTAAAAATAATACAGTTTACAAAATGTGTTTATTTTTTTATTTTTAATATACTTGGTATTACTTGTTTCACTCGACTGCGGAATTAGTGATCTTTCATGACCTTATCACTTAGTGGGTTCATCTTTGGGCTAGATATCTTTAGCTCTTTGTTCACTTGAGAACACAAAGAGTTGGTTTTCATATCGAATTAATGTAAAGCTAATGTGATTAGATCAAAATAGAAGACTATCAGTAAAAATGAGGTTTTTGTTGTCAAAACTTATTTTCTGCTCTTAGTCTATGCGTACAATCTTGTTTTCTCCTAATCTTTTCTTCTCCATAAACCATCTTCTCCTAAGGAGTTCTTATATTTAGTCGTGAATTTTACTTTCAAAATTGTATTATAATTTCACAATTATATTTTGTAGATCTATTAATTACCAATGAGGTCTTAATTTTTAATGGCAAGAAACCATCATCCTTTTATGGTATTTGTATTGGTGTTAGCTTTATATGTAGGGTCACGACTTCGCTGTTTAGTTTGGTCTCAAAATTTGTCAGTTTTTGTTTTGATTGTGTGTTTGTGAATTTTGTTGGATGTCCTCCGAATGCATCTTGGGCATTGAAAATGGATAAATAGGGTTGTATGATTGCTTATTTTGTTTTTCCCTTTCAAATGTCAATCTTGATAAAGATTTTAGCAAATTATTTTAAAAGCCTCATGTTTTAAGTGTTTTTTTAATGGAATCTTAATGGGAATACGTTTTCAAATCAGCTAGGCTTTGCATTGCATCAATGCCTTATCATAGTTTTAGATAAAAATTGTTTTGCTAGTGGGCTTTTATACGGTCAATCTTCTCTTCTACCGACCAAGATATCTATAATCAAAGCAATTTCTAGATGATGCTGAAGCTCTTGAATTTTTGAAGAAAAATAACCAATTCTTAATATATTCCCATATTTTTTTGGAAGGACTACTTGAACAATGTCAGGTGAAGAAGACTTGAAGAAAACGCAGACTGTGGAAGCTCGAGCTAGAAATATTAGCCACAATGTACGTTGTACAGAGTGTGGAAGCCAGTCCATTGAAGAGTCACAAGCAGACATAGCCATTCTGTTGCGGAAGGTATTATTTGATTCTTGTCTTTCCATTATTTCTCATTTATTTGGATTGTTTTGTTGTTGATGTATATTAATTTAGGGTCTATGATTTCCTAATTCAATTATAATGATGCAATAAATATATATCACACAAAATAAATTAGGATTTGCAGATTAAAGGCCACTAAATACACAAAAATTCATTTTATTTTGATACAATGTGGAAAATATGATAATTATAATCTAAATGATAGTGTAATGATATAGTGAACCCAAAGAAATAAAGGATAAAATTTAAACCACAAAATTAGCGAGTAATTGAAATTTTTTTACTACAATTGATTAAAATAAAGAACTCTATAGCAAATCCAATACAAATATATTTAGGTGAAAATGATGATGAAATAACTCACCAAATTGAAGAAAATTGAGGCCATATGTTAGTACAAGATTGCTAAAATTAGATAGCCACATTTATATCACTTATATCTTAGACTTTCTATATATATAATTTTTATATGGCTCCTAGGATTTCTCGGTTATTAGGTAAGACCAAATATTTCTTTAAGTGGTCATGTTCAGAATGACATAAAGTTGGCAGAACCAAAATTTGCTTATTGGATCGAACTAACATGGTTGGCTACCATATTGACCATCCATAATAAGCTATAATACTTGAGTTGACCACCAATATTGTAACTCCACATAGTCCATTAAATAACTAGTGATGAGAGTAAGGCATTATGGAATCCACAATGTATTGGATAATAATCCTTTTCAATTTGCTTGACTTGTAAATTTTTGAATTTATCTAATTGTTCTAATTATATTTATCAAAAAAAATCTTGACATAAAATTATGTATTTTTTAAAAATAGTTTCTAAGTTATCACAAAAAGTTTGCCATGTCAATGCACTAAATATATTTGGAATCTATCATCAATGGTTGATACAATCTTATGATAAAAAGTAACTTAAAGAATAAAATAAATAATTTTTTAATTTTGAATGGGGAGTTCAATGTGGATTCATAAGAGATGAAAAAAAGGGAAGAATATAGAATTAGAAGTTCATGAAAAAAAGATCAAATCAGATGCATTAAAAAATGGAATAATGTGATGATATCCTAGATTTTTTTAAAATTTATAGCATTAATTCTAATATGCTGTAATATTTTAAATGGCCATGTTTTTTTTTTCATATTTAGTTTCTTAAAGATTCTTGATGAAAATCTCTTTGAGTTTAAATGCACCATTAATTTATTCATTTTATTGTTAGATTTAAACTTTGTGTCTCTTATTCACATCAACAAAAAACATATAATAGTCAACTTTTTGTTAATATTCTCATACAATTTATGCAAATAAATAAGAGGCAAAATATAATACAAAACAAATATGACTTGAAGAATACTAATAATGACTTATAAATAATTCCTAGAAAATGTGATAATCATGAAATTAAAGGACAAATCACATAAATATTATGTCTATATAGATCAACAATCTCATTGAAAAAATATTACCAAATGTTTTAAATATATGTTATTGAAAATTATGTATATTTAATGTTAACAAAATAAAAATAGTTTTATACTTTATGTTTTCTTTAAGGCATTTATCATAAATGAATTTTTTGAAATATTGATGTAAGTAAATTTTCTTTTTATGATTCTTCTTTATAATCGTATGCCTCTAAACCAATAATCAAAGATAATATAAACTTTTTAATAATTCATTATTGGAATAATACCTACAAATAATTCATCAAAAGTTGTGCTATCAGATTACTGGATCAATTCATCAACTATTGTACAATTGATTGGTTCACTTTGTTGTTTAAGGATAGACCAGTTTTTATATTATGTTTAGATTAAGATATAATCTCATTCTTAACTTTGCTTTTAAACTACAATTAAAACTCTTGTTCAAATATGGGTTCAAGTTCATAAATTAATTTCTTAAGTAGTTGTGGATTCAAATTCAACATCAGATGTAGATTTATATTTCAATTGCAAATCAACTTATTCATCTAGGACATTCGTGAGAATATTTAGAATATTTATGAATTGTAGTTTTTTCAATAAGATTATATTCAACCATACATTATTCTTTCATTGGTGTGTTTTCACTTGGCTTTTTGTAAGATGTTTCTAAGTTTTCCTTAGAAATGATCACATGCTCAACTATCTTACTAGGAGAGTAATAGTCATATTCCTCTTTATCAAAAACTATTTATAAATTCTCATGCAATATTTTTGATGAATTTTAGCCTTATTAATTTTTAATTTCTCGCTTGAGACCTTAAATTAAAATGTAATAATAACAAAATAAGCTATCAGAAAAATAATATTTAGTTATAAGACCTATAAGCCTTGCATAATACCAATGTACATCATATTTATTTTATTTATAATTTTTAATTAATCATGTAGTTGATCCTTATATTCACCAAATGAGAAGTAATTCTCTTTTAAGTCTATGTTTCATATCAACTCATGAAGACTTAGTGGAGCGATTTCATCAAAATGATTGAGCATACCCACTAATTTTGATTTGGCACATTCAACTCTTTTGGAATCAAATAGATAGTTCTTTCTAATGAAAATTTCTAAGTTATTGATCAAATTTGAAAAGCTTCTAAAAAAATACTTTCCATTGAATTTAGAAGTATAATTTTAACCTCACAATAATTACGTTATAACCAACTTGCATGATTTGGTTTAAATTACATCTTTTGTTGATTTAAGGCTTTTGTGGATTAGTTTTAGGATTCTGGATTATGTCTGCTGCTATCTTTAAGCATATATTGCAAAATGTCGATGATTTTGTTAGTAATGCCCTCAAAATCTGTTGTATTTTTAATATCCACTCTTAGCACCTTGAAATGCATGATATAAAAATATAAAATTGACTTACCACTTTTTCAATTACTTTTTTTGAATAATTAGCATATGTGAAGAAATGATTCTCATAATGCACGGAACGTAGATGTTTCATTCAACTTCAGCCATCTTTTTGAAATAAAAGAATTCTTCTATAAGAGCTTGATGCACACATATTTGGATGTGATAAACATGATGCTCAACAAAATAGGTATGTCTTGTGGTGGTAGATTCGGCAAATAAAGGCTAACAAAGAAGTGTTATATTGTAATTCCAAAAGGCAGATTGTTTATCAACAATATTTAGCTTGTTAAAGAGAGCTGCTTCAATTAGGAAGGTTGAACAATCTTTGGATCCCATTTGTTTTCAACTGAGAGAAAATTATCTCGCCAGCTTCTTGATGTCTAAAATATATTTTTGAACTAAATTTTCACTGGGACTGATAAATGAAATGTTTTGTACTTCTAATTTATTTTGGGCGAACAGTTTCAAGAACCAAGGAACTACAGAAGCTGTCGCTGTGATTAAATTTATGGCAACCTTCTTAAAATGCTGGTAAGGACCTTAATGAAGTAGTAATTTTATGTAGTAAATAAAAAAAATAAAAATATTATAATTATCATCACGATCATAAGCTTATCTCAATTTGTTGAGGTTGGTGAAATTTATTATTTTAACTATTTATATATTAATTAATATTTCAAATATATAATAATATTTATTTTAGTATGTCAATCACTTGTACTAATGATAGTAATTTTTAATTAAGCAATTTCAATTCCTTTTGCAATTTTGGCCGTAATCTTACTAAAAGGTTATTCACATTACATCACTAGCACATCCTGCTCATACCAAAAGGAGACTTCGTGCTTAATCTGCAACATGAGCATAATGCAGCACAGCACAATAAAGCCAGAGTCATAGCCGTCAAGTAGCAATTATTGTGTTTCGCTTAAAGCAAAAATTATGGGAAAAGTTGTGCACCATTTTCACCTAAATCCATTTAACTTGTAATGCCTACCACAAAGCAGGAAGAAAGTCTAGTGAAGTGCGGCCCAAGCAAAGGGATGTTGGAGGTCAATGATTAACAATTAGAACATGATTTTTAGAATTTGTTTGGTTCTTTAGAATGGTGTAAAATGAAATCTATAGAGTGAATCTTGAATTATCTTTATTGTTGTTTGGTGAAAAAATCCATGCTTTTTTTTTTTTGGTTGGATGAATATAGTAAATCTGTATTCGAATACTTTATTATATATAAATTAATTAGAATTTATTCACTAATTAATATATTCAATTAAAAAATAAATATATATTAAAATACAAATAAATTATAAATAAATTTTTTTTTCTTGACTAAAAAATAAATAAAATCAAATACAAATATAATGTATTTCAAATATTTAATTATTAGTAATTAATTTACAAATTTTCTAAGATATTAATTATTAGTATTATAAATAAATAAAATTTGAATATTATCATTTTATATTAACATAATGATTTAATATATATATATATATATATATATATATATATATATATATATATATATATATATATATATATATATATATATATATATATATATTTATTACTATATTAAACATTAATTAATTAATAGAATTTTTATTAAATAAATTAATCGTCAAGTTATGATTTAATATTTATTTATTAAATAATTTTCTTTAATAAATAGTTTACTCATTAATTATTTTTTTTTAAATAAATTAAAATTTAATAATCATTTTAATTTTTTTTATTATAAATTATTTATCATCAATTTGAATAAATATAATTATATTTATTAAATTATAATTAAGCTATAAAAAAATCGAAATCGAAAAAAATTTTTTTTCAGAAAATAATCTCGTTTGGCCAAAAGAAAAAAATTTTTTCCCATTTTCCCCACGTTTCTTTTCCATGTTCGTGAAAGAAAAAATTTTTTTTTCCCAAATTATCTTTTCATAGTTGGCGAAAAGAAAAATTTTTTTTTTTCACTTGTTCAGCTGCGTAATCATCGTTTTTGAAATTTCAAAGTCAAAATAGCCTTTTTTATGGTGTATGTCATAATAAATCTGATTATTTCAAACAGAAAATTTTATAGAATGTATGTAAAGTGAATGCAATACACTCACTTTACTTGCAACCAAACAGCCCCTAAAGGATTAAAATGAAATGCTACTTTAGAGTGGAATGGATTATCACTAATGGAACATGGTGGAGCTCGTCTTGAATCAAATTTGTGCCTAGGCATATAGGCTGGTAAGTAGCCTTCCAACTTCATTAAAGCTGAGTAGTTTATCAAATTTTTACCAGAAGTTCTGACTAATCCACTAACATGGTTTTGGAGAATTCTAAGATGTGTTATCATTCGAATATATTTTATTTATTAATATCAGGTATTGATTGAGAACACCCTATGGCCCCTCATTCCCAATTTCAGTTCTTGTAGTTTGTAGCTCATATAGCAACCTGTGATATCTATTTCAATTTTGACTCTTAAAGTGGCTTCTGATTTCTATCGTGATTTTAGATCCTTTAGTATTTTGCGATATCTATTCTAAGCCTAACTTTTGCAGTGACTAAAATTTTCACTTGTGCCACTAACCACGTGAAATGAATAGTAGCTTTGAACTATGATGAGACTTTTGAGGTTGTTGTTTTGTTTACATGGATGCCTATGAATAGAATAATCTGGAGCATATGAATTGTGGACTTTTACTTGATAAGAATTTCAAAATTTTGTTCAATATTGAGTGTTGCATAAGCAACTACCAATTTATGGTGAAATCACCTCCTTATATTGGTGTGAAGCTTCATTATCTCTATTTGGTGAATTCTTTCTTCTTATTTCTTTTATATAGTTTATTGTTGATTTTAGTCAAATTTAATGTGTTTCCAAATCTAAATAATGATGTATGATAATTGATTTTATATGTTATTATAATTTTTTCTTATTATTGAGGATATTCTTTCTTGTAATTTATTTAGTTATTCTCTTTTCATAATATAGGCACATATATGTTTGTACTAATTTGAAAATTTAGTAAATTTTTAATCCTTATTGATCTCTCTGTTCTTGTATGTATTGAATATTGTGTAAATTCTGCTCTAGGGCATCTCCATGAATGCACTGCAATCTATGTCAAAAATATTTATATCATCTTCTATTTCATCTTTTGGCCTACCTATGCACCTTGTTTAATGCCCACAATCTCTATTGTGATCATGATTAGCTCTACGCCACATCTTGTAATGTGACACTCTCATTTGCTCTATGATTTCTTTAGCAGAGATTGCACCCGCATGTTTTTGCCTTTCAATGTCAATCACACTATCAACACTTTTTATCATTGCACTTTGTAGTTCTCATCCCAATTGTTTCGTCTACAAGCTTCTATTTTAATAATTTTTATTGTATTTCTTTGATTAGGGTGATCATTTGGCGTACTTTTTGTATTTATGTGTTTACACGAAGGAAAATGAGTTATTATTGTATTTGATAATTTTTGTGCTTGCAAATTTCAAATCCAAAAATAAATTTTATAAGCTATGATTTTATAGAACTTTAATGTGATTATCATGAGGTTCATAAGCTATGTACTTAACATTAAATGGTGGTATAATCTTAGAAAGTTTCAAAATTGGATTAATACTTTGGAGGGTTTTTTTTATATACAATCTATCTGATTCTTAAAGGGTTGAATGTGTTAAATCAATTTAGTTGGGCATTCTCAATCATTTTGATGAACTATGGATACTAAATTTGCATGGGCTAATATAAAACACAAATTCAAGAATGCTAGTTTTCATTCGGCGATTACATGTATCAACTACATGGTCAATTTAAAGATTGTAATTAAGATGATTATGGTGTCTTTGACTATTGAACAATATTTTTAGGTATTATATCTAAATACTATTTGCTTTTAAACTATTATTTTATCATTATTTATATCATTAAAAGACTTAAGCAAGAGATTATGAATTACCGAACCTGCAATTCACCAAAAATATTATATGAGACTTTATATAAATCATGAGATATTAAGCAGTATTATAATCATTTTTATTAGGACTATCACACTTATAAGTAATGCCCTTAAAGAAAAATCAATGCCACCTAAGCTTATTATATAGACACCACATTAGAATCATGTATGCCTGAATTTGAACTTATTAAAGAAATTGTAGTTTATGAATGAACTTATCAACGCCACCTTCACAAATGTTTTTTTTTTTTTTTTTTAGATGATTTGTGGTTACAATTTGTATCTATATCTATTATTGGTGAATGAGAATTTGTACTTGCATTAGGGCATGCTCATGAATTCAAACCTATTTTTGAATAGGAATAAGTAGAGATTGAACATCATAATGGGCATGAGATTGTATCAAAATCTAAACTTGTAATAAAGATTGAATATGTGCTTCAATGTGAAATTTAACTATTCATGTCTATTGTATTTAATGAATGAACTAAGCAATATATAAAAAAAATAATTTTAGATGAATTATATTTTAAAATTATTGCTATGATAGATGATTGAGCTAGGGTCGATTTTGTTTTTTATCTTTATTTTTTGTTATACAATTTATAAAAAAGAAAAACCTTATGGAGGGAGTTATGTTGCATCAATCGTTTAAGGAATTTGCTATTGATGAATGCCTTAAAAGAAATATGAAATTTAAAAATTTATCTTGCCGATCAACTAAAAAAGTACATAATTCATCTTAATTAAATTAAAAATTTTGGGCTAATTTTATTTAAGGTGAATGTATATCCATATGTTTCATATTTGTGTAATTTATTTATTTGTTTGTTTTCTTTTATTATATCCTTTTTATGAATTAGATTTAGGTCTTTATTAGAATTCCTTAGAATGCATATGAATATTTTACCTTTTTTGTTCATATCATCTTCATGATTTTCATAAAGATTGATTATTAATTTTGACAAATAAAATTTTTTCATTAATGAATAAGGATTTGTGAAGTTTCAATATGTGATTATGTAATAATAGGCCAATATCTAAGAAGATTTTCTATTGAAGCTTTCAAGAAATAAAATGCAAGAAATCTAGGGCTATCTAAAATCATGTAGTGCGTTAGGTCTTGGATTCTTTTTTCTTTCCATCTCTACCTAGTGAATTTGCTTCTAACATGATGGTAATCAATTCAACTTTTTTTTTTTTCTTGAAGCTATTTGAGGAGATGAAATTGTGTCGAATACTACTAGTGAAGGATATCTAATGCACCAACGTAATAGATATGTGTTGATTTTTTGGATTATATTATAGAAAGCATATTAATTATACTTAAATTACTTAATGAATATCAAATATCAAAATAATTAATTCATCAGAGTTGATTATTTTCAATTCGAATAGATTAATTTGAAACTCCCTTCCACGCCCATAACCTTCCTCTAGTCTAAGCTTTGATTCTTGTAGTTGAGATTGGCTATTGTAGTGCCACGCAATATTTGTTTGAGTCTTGGGCTGCAAACGAATCGGCAGCTTGTTTGAGCTCGAGCTTGTTTACCAAATATCGAGCTCGAGCTCAATTCAAGCTTTTAGAATTGTGTTCAAGCTTGAGCTTGTTTAAAAAAGTCCTGTTCGAGCTTAATTTGAATGTGTTCACAAGATTGGTTTAGATTGGGCTTATCGAGCCTATTAACAAGCAGCTCGTTTAATAAAATAAATGTAGTTTTAATCAAGTCTTAATTGAGCTTGTTTGGGAGCAGCTTGTTGAGAAATATACACAGACTATATCAATTAAAGCTTATTATGCCTAAAAAATGAAAATTTAAATGATATTGTTCACGAACAAGTTTTAATCGAGTTGTAATCAAAATTTTGAATTAGCCGGAGCTTGAATGATGTTGTTCATAACATAAATAACCAAACAACAAACCATTTCGTTTGATCGAGTATTTATGAAGGTGTTCAAGCTCGTTTGATTAGTTAATCAAACGATTGTAATTGAGCTTTAATCAAGCCGAGTCACAAGTAGTTTGTTGAACGCTTAGTTTATTTGCAACCCTATTTGAATACAACTCATGTAGAGACTGATTTCTAATTACAATAGCAAATCCTATAGCATTTTGCATGTTTATTTGGATGACTAATAGTTACCTATTATGTTGGAGACTAGGACTTCCACTTGTACCACCGTCTGCATGAAGTGAACAATGACTTTGATATATCATGTTAAAATCTATCAAATCGAGCACGAATCTTGAGGCAAGACATGTATTAAATTTTCTAAAATTAACGTAGAAATGATCCAAGCTTTAATTTTAATAAATTTATAGTCAAATTGAACATCTTAGTGAGACGAGTCCACTAATGCCAAGAATGGGTTGGTTCCAACCCAAATAAGCTCAAATCAAACTTAAGAAGTGTACTTGAAGAATTCAAGACATTAATTAGATGGTCAAATGATCTCCAAATTTGACGTGCTTATAGTCGAATCGAGCGGCTCGGCAAGAGGAATCCATCGAGTCTAAAGATCATTCAAATCAAAGATCGTTAAAGTGCTTAAATCATCAGGGAACTATCTGCGATCAAGGGAATCAATTTGGATCATTCAATGGACATTATGGACTGCTTTGGAATTGACTATAATTACTAAAATGCCTCTCTTAAAATTCTATAAATAGGACCTCATTCTCTCTATGAAGAGGGAAAATGCTTGGAGAAAGCTTAGAGAAGGCTTGGAGGCTAAAGTTAGTGTCATAAACCATGGCATTATCGTTGACTATAGCAATTTACAGCCATATACAATTATTGTTGTAATTCAAGGCTTTCATGCATAACTTTGTAACTCCATTCTTCTGAAGATTGAAATTATATAATTCAAAGTATACATAATAGAATATTGAACAGGGCAAGGCCTCATGATTTTTTCCCTTTTTTTAGGATTTTTTGCATAAAAATCTTAGCATTTCTTGTTCTCTTTTCTATCATCTGTGTGCATGTTGGATCTTCATATAAAGCTAAAATTTAAAGATTTACACTCTGCCCCTATGAATTTTTTGGCACGTAACAATTTTGAATTATGATGGGACTTTTAAGACAATCAATTTTAGGGTTTATTTGGATTCTTATAAATAAAATAATGTAAGGTTTGTGAAATGAGCTTTTGTCTATATACAATTTAAGATTTTTTTCATTATTGAGTTTTGAGTTAGATGTTGATTCCTCCAAGCATAGTGTAAAATCAACCACCAAGACACCAATATTCGAGGAAAGATATCTTTTACTAACATGAGGCCCAGTTTTCTCTGCTTGGTAAATTATTATTTTTACAGTTAATTAATTATTAATTTTGCATTTATTTTAGTTAAATATGCTCCCACTGTGTTTCTTATGGCATGAATCATAACCAACACATGATTTTCGACAGTTTCAATTCTGCGTTGAGCTTTGTTTTTATTTGATGTGGGCAGTATCTTTAAATTATCTTTTGGTTCAAATTTTTGTATTTTTAAGGCACTTTTCTTGTTTTAATTGGTAGTTTTTGTAATTATAAATTCTTAAGCTAGCTTGTGCGATTTCATCCATGACATCATCTAGTTGCATTAAGACCTATAGATTCTAACGTATCCTACAAGTATAATCAGTTAGACGCATTTGTACTTCTAGGCACATGTTTATAAAAACACCACTTTCATCGAAGTTTGCTATAAGTTGTGACATTGATGCTGCTTTGATGGGAGTTTTAAGAAACCTCAAACGCATTGCACTTAATTGTACATTGGAACTTGTTTATTTGGCAAGTAATATATTTGCATATAAAAACCAAAATTGATCCAAAATGACCCCTTAAGTTTGGGGACTTATAATTATGTTCATTGTTCTTATTTCTTACTTTTTCCTTTCATCTATGCCCTTGTTTACATGATGACTTTATCAAGTAGTTAATTTGGTCCAATTTTAATGTTTTATGCAGCTAATACGGGATGAGATTAGGGATGGTAAAACGGACAAGGAAATATACGAAAGCCTACAGGATAAATTTGGGGAGACGGTACTCTATATGCCTAAATTTGATATGCAAACTGCAGCTTTATGGTTGTCTCCGGTCAGTTTATTCCATCAAAATTTTATTTTTAACCTATACCAGATGTATAATCAATATTTTTTTTAAGATGCGACTTCTGTGATAGTTGATAAACTATATAGTTCTTTAATCTATTCCAATTTATTTTCTTTCGTTGTTGATGTTTTTTTTATATCATTGGCATATTTCTCCATTTCATGTCTTTTCCTTCAAGCCAACAAATTTTGAGTTCATGACATCTTACTATATAAAATCTAATGCCCACAAATTTTTGGAAACGTAGGGCAGTGTGGTATAGAGTTTTGGTAGTCCAGGAGAGCTTGTTTTACTGTTAAGGAATTGTAGCTTAGTTAAGTTTCACTGTAAGTTTAGTAGTTTATATTTGTTTTGCATGAACTCACTTCCTGAGAATTCAATTCATGTTTCTTTTCAATTGCAGTAAGTTTTAGATATAAAAAGTGTCATCTAAATCCGATCCTCCTATGATATTTTACTCTTTTATTATTGCAATTTTTTGAAAGTAATTGTGAAGATGAGTTCTGGGAAAAAAATTATTTTCCATTTTACACTCAAAAAACTAAATTCCAACCAAAGGTGGATGTGTGTAAATAAGTTGAATTTGAGTGAGCTTAAGTAAATAAGTCAAAATTAATTGCTTATGTTTGGCTTATTAACTTATCAAGTCGATTATAAGCTATTCATGAACAGTAAAATCTTTAAAAGTCATACATAAAATCTACTTATATGGATATATTTATACATATATTCCAATCATGTATATATACATATATCCAAAAATTTTTTATGCATAACACGGCCAAACAAAATTTTGTTAGTATTTCACTTGTCAAATAAATGAGCTTATAAAAAAATTGTTTAACTCTAGCTAATTATCTAGCCAAATATAATCAAATATGAATAATGAGCATTTTTTATGACCCTATTTCTTGCCTCCTCTAGGTTAAGCATAAGTCCTCAGATAGTTATGTGTAGTATGAAAATTTTGTATATGAATCATCTTTTACGTACATGAAATATAGTTTTGCCCACTTAAAAAGAATTCAGAAACAACTTAGCTCGAACAGTTTTTACTGATGACAAGTTGCATTTATATATTACATTGAGATAGTAACTTCTGAAAACTTTTTTGTAATTTGAGGTTTTCATGAATTGATCAATAAAATTGATTGCTGAAAATTCATGAACTTGTATATGGAAAGTTTCTTGTCGCTGGAGCTGCTGGAGGTGTCTGGGCTTATCAGAGGCACAAGAGGAAGACTAATGTGCATATCATGGCTCTGAACCTTATCAGAGGAGTGCCTCTGACAAAAATGGAGAAAAAAACTATGCTGGATATCCTCACACCACCTCCCCGACAAAGGAAGATATGGTGGTGGAGCTGATGAGGATTCTTTCCTATTTTTACATCTCTGCATTTATATTATCAATATCCGTTGTTTAGTGAATACTTTGCCTGATGGATCTTTTTTATTGTCAGAGTAGGATTTAAGGTCTTTGCAAACTAAAGTTTTGAGTATTGAATAAAAAGGTTTTTCTTGGCTTATGCATTTTGACGCTTCACAATTAAGTTTTTTGGTATTAATTGAAAATTAAGTTTGCTATTGTGTGCAAATGATTTGCTGTGCGGAACCTTTAAACTGAGGATTGGAAAAAAAATGAATTAGCAAGATTTCTAAAAACATAAATCTATTCAAACGAGTAGTTATTTTTTTATGATAAAATGTGATAGATTATTATATATTTATTATATATAAAGCATAAGCCCTCCCTTTACAATACTTTTGATTCTCCAAATCTCTCTAGCTATTTTTGTTCTATTTGTGTCATATTTAATGCTAAAGTTAGGCATGATGCATCCTCATGCATGGTCGCTTTGGTACAGACGCTCCAAGTCAACACGTGCTAGATCCCAAGTTTGCACTAGACTTGGTACTAATGCTAGGTTTGTTGTGTTCTCGATGTCTATCCATTTTGTTAAAGACACCATCACACATATTTATGCTTTTTGTTAGGCATAAAATATACGGCTAATTTGACACATTTAGATGCTAGAGTCAGTATAAGAACATTTTTAGGTTCAGATTAGGTTTAATATAGACGCTAGGTTTGTTATGTTCATGCAATGTATCCTTTCCACTATAATCATAACAATTGACATACTCCCCTTGAGTTTGCATCAAGCCTACTACAAACAGTAGGCTTGACATGCTCCTACATGCTTGTCTTGCTACATATGTTAGGATTGAAATATTTCTAGTTTGGTATTCATCAAGCTCAAGCTTGAGATTTTCTTCTCTCTTGGCCATCTTGATATAAATATCAGGGGCTAGTATGTGTCTTATTTGGTATTCATCAAGCTTAAGCCTGAGGCTTTTCTCATACATACCCACATTACTACATACACTTTTTATAAAAATAATAAAATACTAAGCTTCGTGCTTTTCCTAACATCCCGTCGAGGCAAACATCATCGATAAGCACACACCAGCTTACATTGGCTTGTATCAGACCTCCAGATGAGAGGCTTGGTGCTTTTCTGTCGGGTGCTCTATTATTTTTGTATAAATCTAGAGCTAAAACATCCTAGTTTGGTATTCATCAGCCTTAGGCTTGGTGTTTACTTCCTGTCTACCCATCTTTATGTAAATGCCAAGTTTGGTATATGTTCAATTTGATATTCATCAGGGCCTAACTTTAGGGTCTATATCTCTTAAATGATCATCTCATTGCCGATGCCAGAGCCAACATGTGTATAATTTTGCATTTGTTAAGCTCATGCATGGGGTCTACTTCCTGCATGTCTGTTTTAGTGCGAAAGTCAGGGCCAGCATGTGTCCGCTTTATTTTTTGTTCGACTTAATATAAATGATATTCTTAATGCATTGCCTCCATATGTTCATTCGAGATATAAATGCTAGGGCCTATATATGCCAACTTGCTTACTTTAAGTTTGCTTAAGCTCTAATACTAATGCGAGAGGGTTCACCTTACATATGCCAACTTGCTTACTTTATGTTTGCTTAAGCTCTAATACTAATGCTAGAGGGTTCACCTTGGTACGGATGCCAGATTATATGCATACCAGCTCATTCTTTTGAAAGAATTATTAGAGGTCTATTACATAAGGCATGGTGCATTATATGATTTTTTTTTATAGTTTTGGCACAAATGCTAGATATTGACATATGCTCCCCATTGCTTCGTGTTCATTGCGATGAAAACATTTGGACAAACACACATCTTTTGTACAACGTTGTTTACAGTTGAGTTTGGCATGCTTTCTTGGACCCTCCAACTAAAGTTTAGATGAATCTAGTCTTGTCCAACATCAATGTTTTCAATTTAGGCGCTTCTCAAGACAACACATACGTTGTTCTTTTATCAAACATAGTATATATGGAGGGTTAATTTGTTAATCTCTTTTTTGGATTCACTCAATGTTAGTCCCCTTTATTTTAGTCATTCGGGTGATCTAGACTCATCGAACATACCAAAATACAAGCTTTATAATCTGGACTCAATAACACCTTATTAATGACTTCTAATAGTTGATTTCTTTTTGGAGACTGATTAATTATTAGCTCCATGGAGTATCACCTCCCATTTTGTGCTCAATATACTTGCCATGTTCATTTCACCATTTTGCATGGTCTTGTTCTATCAACCCTGCATATAGTCTCTTTATTGCCATGTTAATGCCTCATCATCGCCCATTTGATAGCTCCTCGACCTTTGGTTCAACTTTCCATGTTGTCGCCATGCACCAATGTCTTCTTGATAACTTTGATTTTCAAGCATCTTGATAAGTCATTTTGTAGAGATGACTCACCTTTTTTCATTGGCCAACTACAAGTCACTTTTCCAACTTCTTGCTAATCCTTTTCTTTTGACATGTTACATTATTTTTTAAACTTGAAAATTAAACTTACTTTCTATTTGGCCAACTTCTTTTTCATCTCTTAAGTGATTTAAGTGTCACCACCACCTTGGCAAGTTATCTTGAAAGATTTCTTTCTAGACATCCATTTTTTCAACTTCGAAGGTTTCTCCTCATTTAGTTGACTTTGATAAGGGTAATTTCTTCTTCTTCTTCTTCTTCTCTCTCTCTCTCTCTCTCTCTTTAATTTTTGACATCCACCTAAACTTAGTTCTCACTTTTCATAAAATTAGAGGACATGGCCGACTACACATTCTCCTTCTCTCATGCATATCTTAATGAATAAACAAGAGTTCATAATGCCAAATATACTTTTAAGTATTGTTAAGCTTGAGATAATCCTTTCATTAATGTCTTTCTTTGAAATAAAAATCACGGCTAAGAAGTGTTGTGGAGGCCTCCAAAATTGAGAGTTTCACTTATGAGGAATTAAAAGCCCCCACCTCTTGATTTGATGGGTGTAAGTCCTATCATTATTCTTTGCATGATCCTTCATTGCAATTAGTTATTCTATGTGGGTTTTACTTAACATTAGGTCCCTTCACCAATGAAGTTGTTTCCTTCTAATTTTTTTGGAGAAATATAAGCCTAGTCTCTTTTCTCTAGTCTTTTTTTAAGGGAAATTCCTTTAATTTCCATTCATTAAAATTGATGTTGTGTTGTACCAATTATTGTTGGGCAATTCTAGTTATTATAGATTATAAGCTTCATACATTTGTATTAATTATTGGCATTATATAGCTTCTCTTATTTTACCTTTTTTGGGGGTCTAATGTGTTGAAAAACCCGTCAATCTTATCTCCCATTGGTCAAAATAAAAAATTAGACATCTTTTTGTTGATTCAAAGAACACTAATTAACATCTATAATTGAGTTTTTTTTTCTTGAATGCAAATTCTCTAAAACCAAATATATGTGACTTAGTATGTTTTCCATTTATTATTATGTAAAATTAACGATCATTCATATAATTTAATATTTTATCGCTTATATATGCCCACATATATCAAATAATTGAGGAACAATTGATTGTCAAAATCAAGATTCTTATTGAAGCAAACATCCAAATAGAAAAAAAATTGCCAATGAATAATAATATACTTATGATAAAAAAGAATAATCACATATACATCTATATTAATTATTTAGGACCTCACTAAAGTATGACACATTATGCCTTTTTTACTACCTATAACAAAACTATTGGTTGAAGCACGTCTAAGTTATTATACATTTTCTTTTATGAATGAATCATTAGGTTAAAATCAAATTTGAATATCTCCAAAATAAGGAAGACATATTTGGTTTTAAATGTTTATCAACATATGTTATTATAGGTTATGCCTTTACACTTTAAAAATGATAATACCCATATATTGACCTCTATTTTAGCTAATTAGGAGAGGATTGGCCTTAGTTTTTTTTGATAATATGATATAGCTAAGTGAATTAATCCACCTCATAACTATTTGTTGGGTAGGGCTTACTATTGTTTAGTTAATCCTAAACTTATCTTTAGCTTAAATAAACTTAGGCTTATTCCTAAGTGAGACTTAGAATAACTTCCTAGTCAAGTAAGTCTTAGATGAGCAAGGCACCTTTAACTGAAAGCTCAACCAAGAGGTCTCAGTCAAGCTGCAGACATTACATGTGTATAAGTTTACATTAAATTTGCTCAAATGTCTCAAAAAAAAAAAGTAAACCTTAGACTTACCTTAATACTAAACCTAGACTTACCCTAGTTTAATAAGATTTAGACTAGCCACAACCTATTGAAAAAGTAAACCTTAGACTTACCTTAATACTAAGCCTAGACTTACCCTAGTTTAATAAGATGTAGACTAGCCACAACCTATTGAAAAAGTAAACCTTAGACTTACCTTAATACTAAGCCTAGACTTACCCTAGTTTAATAAGATTTAGACTAGCCACAACCTATTGAAATTCAACTTACATTAACTTAGTGAGCCCGAGTTAATCACACGTTTAATCTTGACCAAGCAATTCTCAATTATCCTAAGGTGAAACTAACGAAACTCAAGTCAAACCTAGATCTCACTAGGTAGTGATAAACTTATGTTAAACTTATGAGACCTATTCATTTAATTTGCAACAAAATCTAATAAAATAACCTATCAAATGGATATAAGAGATTGACTTTATGCCAAAATGAGCTAAGGATACATTCATTTAACCTGCCAACTATATTATACTTGGTTGTAATCATTAATTGTAAAATCGACATGATCTAAATTTTAAATTAATCTAGGAGACATTTGAGAAGGTTAATTTGGCTTATAGATAGCTTATATAACTTATTAGGATCAAACAAATAACCCAATTGAGTCTAATCGAGTCTAATTGGACTCATTCCTAAATCTTAAGTAGTCTAATTGATTGAATTAGCTTCAACATACTAATTGGTCAAATAAGTTTATATCAAATCTAAGTGGACCTATACCATACCATGATGTACTCCCCATCACAATATCAACATGCCTACCTGATAAAACATGTTTGATTAGAGATGAAAGTGGATCAACATATTACTCAAGAAGGATGATGTTGGCAATAATTTGAATATCAACATTCAAATGTCAATATTTGGCTTCGAGAATAATTTAATTTCTATGAACCCTTAAATTTGAAGAATTAGTAGATTGCATTTTCCATCATAATAAATAAATAAACAAATAAAATACACACCTACTAGTTTCAAGGTTTAATAATATTTTGATGCTAACAAATACCTTAAAATAATTAATTATTTATAGAGAAACAAAATTTAATGAATCATGCATTAAAACCCATAGAGATTCATATCAATCCAATCCAATTTATTTATGAAAAAAAAATCTACAAAGGATCAAACTCTTAAATGAAGATTAATTTTCTAGAGCTTTAGAAAAGGAAAATGGCCAACTCCCACTGACATATACTGATATCATAATTTTGCTATATATATTATCAAACAAACACTAGTTTTAAAATTTTAATGATTATTAAGCTTTGCAAATGATCTCAAATTTCTATTATTGTACAAATTCGCATAATTCTTTTTTATTTAATTTTCTTGCACCACTTGCATGAAAAAAGCTTATATTTTAATCAAATCATATAGAAATTCACATCATCAACGTGCAGGAATTAAAAATAAATAAAATATATATTAATTATTTTAAATAATACAATATTGTTCAAATATCAAACCAATAAAATCTCCTACTGAATAAAAAAAAAAAAAACTGATCCAACAAGGCAGGATTCAGATCCTCTCCTAATGCCACTATTTTACAATAATTAGCATCATTAGCCATCCATTTCACTTTGAATGGCCAATAATCTGTATTTAAAAACCAGAATAATTTCAAGTACAGCTAAGTATGGTTTAACAAGACTCATCATATAGAATATATAAATCTAACAAAAAAAATTCATAAAAAAAACAAAAGGAAAAAAGAAAAACTAAACCAAATAAATAGATTTATGTGAATACGGTTTCTCTCATTTTCCCCCAAAGTTGCTAAATTAAGTCTCAAGTAAGCATCAGAATCAAACCAAAACTCTCTCAGCCTCCTGAATATATTCTTTCCTTCCTCTTCATCATCAAGATTCATAACACTCCGATCACATACACATATAAATACCAATCTGCATAGCCTTCCAAAACATCCAAAACTACAAACCTTTCAGATCTTCCTCTGCTTCCCATGTCTTCTCCACCAGCCAACGAACAAAGCCACCAACAGCTCAACCATGAGCTCCGTGACGTGATCTCCATCCTCACCGGACTTGGAAAGACCAGCACCGTCGGCGCTGATGATGCCATGGGGATCATTACACTTGCAGGGACCAACAAAGGAGCAATGATGAAGATGGAAGGTCCTGAAGCCGCCATCGAACAGATCTCCGCCACCGTGAGTCGCAATGGCGGCGACGGCACGGAGGCATTTGCGAATAGTAACTATCAGAGCATTAACAACTCCATTGTGAGTGGTGGTAGCTGTGGTGCAGAGGATCCCGGCGTTCATCTTCTCATCCAGGATTACGAGGAAGGAGACGACGAAGGAGTCGATGAATACCATGAGGAAAAGAGCAAGGAGAGGAAGAAAGATAAGAAGGAGAAGAAGGAGAAGAAGAAGAAAGAGAAATCGGAGGAAGAGAAGCAGCATACTGAGGCATGATGAGAAAGATGACAAATAAACGTTGGAAAGGTCTATGCAATACGTTAAATTAAGAGTTGTGCATTGTTTGTTTTGTTTGTCGTGGGTGATGGTAACATGCTTACTTTTACTCATCAGATTGACAACTTACCACATAAGTAAATAAATTACCAAAAGCTCTTACCATTTTCCTCTTAGGATAGATGAATTTGAAGTCTAGTGTCATAAAGACTTGCCTCATACAAATCACTATGGAGAGAGAAAAGAAAAAGAAGTAAATCTCATCCCTGCTCACTGTAGCAAAGATGGAAAGGAATACAACTTTGGTATTGGGAGTTCGATGATGAAAGAACCAAAAGGTTTAAGACCTATAATGGCTGCTGATTCAAAAAGAAGTAACAAATTACCAAAACTTTATTCTTTTTCATCAATTAACTTCAATACAGACGTAGGCTTACTCCTCTTTATGGGGCTTTGCAAGAGAGAAACCCTTGTCACTGGCATCTGTAGTGGGAGTTGAAGCTCTTGGAATGGATGATGCCCACCGAGGAGTTGTGCCAGTGGATTCTATATTGCTTTCCTCAATAGTTCCGTCTGGCTCGCTGGGAATCCGGCCACTGGAGGTGCCAAATTGAAGGGTTTTGTATATGGAGAGAGCTTGAGCTATCATGGAAGAAGGATTGCCTGTGGCAGTAGGCAGCAAAATAGTTGTTCCCTGCAATGGAATAAAAAAGAGGGTAAAGAATGATTAAGATGCGTCAGAAGTCGATATTCATCTTTGAAGAAAGTGAGTGGCATGTTTTGTGTATCGCTTCACCTCTTTGCTATTGAGGAGAATGCTGAGATATATTGTTCAGCGACCCTTAGGCTTGCTGCCTGCAGAAAGGCAATCAGGCTTTGTAGTTGAAGAAAAAAAAATAGGTTAAGGATATTCTGACCCAATTTCTACTTTTGATGAGGACTGATTAAAAACTTGATAAGATGCATTTCTATTTTTATTTTATTATATTTAAATGGAGTCAAAATATAGGAGTTTCATTTGCAGGTAAGTTCAAAAATAATGAAAACATTTGCTATGATGTATGACTAAACAACAAAATATTATGACATTTGAATGTAATTAGTAGAACAAGAAAGAAAAAATTATTGTGTCAATTTTAAGACCATTCTGATGAAAACTGTTATAATAACTGAAATCAAATAAAGATCAATGTGTCAAGGCAAAAACACAGACAACCAAAACGAGGAGAAATCATACCTCAAATCCTCCATCTGCTTTGATTGCCACTGACAATAAACTGAGTCCTTCAGCAGTAGCTCGACATTTAGCTAGTATAGCTTCAGCTTCACCTGAATGATTGCCGCAAGCAATAATAAGGATAATGATAACTTACAATATATTTATTTTTTCATTTTATTTCTCCTTCAACGTGAGGATTTTCCACGAGGAAAATATTTAATTTAGCTTAATTAAACCTATTATTCCAATGATCAGTGTAGTTTATTATGCAAAATATGGCATGTCACTCGGAAACCCCAAATTGCCAGTGGACCAAGAAATTCCCAAAACATTTCAAAAGCAACAGAGAAAATGGCAAAAATCAGTTGGAAACATACTTCAATCTGATTTTGGCCCAAACTTATATTGGTACGATGTTGAACAAACATTTGTAATAATTGATTCAACACCGCCACTATATCTAAATCTTTTTCCATTAATAAAATTAACACGCATACATGCATATTTATTAACTATTTATCTGTATATGGAATCAGTTAGGATCAAAGAAATATTATTAAAAAAAGACCAAATATTAATGCCGTTGTGGTAACAGAGAATCCTGCATTAAATTGAATAAGTTCACGAATTTTTCTGAGTGAAATTTTAGTAAATTCAAAATGTAAATCTTGTAAACCAACTATCAAAGTTAGCATAGATCCTAATCAACATCATAATGATAAATATCATGCTAAATATGAAAACCAGGCCTCTATAATCTTTGGTGATGTATAGAGCCAAAACTAGGAAGCAAAATTTGCCATTAGATTCAAAATCTCATGCACACAAATGCAGAGAAGCACAAAAACAGCTTGAAGAGGCAGATTTCTGGTGATGCAAACTATTTAGACTTTAAAGGGCTTATCTGAAATAGCAATAGCATCATGACCATGGGCCATAAACCCTAAGGATGCATTTTGTTGGTCTTATAGCAATTGCCTAGCATATCTGAGACCACCACAATGTAACACTTGAGTTGCATTAAAGTTAGCGACATACAACTATTAACCTCATGCTACAGACTGGCAATATCTTCTTCCATAAAGAACAAATGTTATTAGACACTGAATACCACTAAGAAAAAATTGCTTAACAATGTTTCAGCAGCTCTTAAATCAAAGCAAATATTTAGCTCATCTAGCTGCCAACATGTTCCATGCGATTACCCCAAGAGTGGTTTGTGATAACATCAAAAGCTATCAAAACAAGGAGGAAGAATGGTTTTAATTGAAGGGTGGAACAGCCAAACATAAGAAAAATTTTACAGATTTTTTTTTCCCTGAACTGCAGATTAGCAGCATCGCAAGCATCTCAATTTGCCATGAATGAAAATAATAAACAAATGAAATAACAGGAAAAGCATACCTTTAGCCCGATTCACCTGATCCATCATTGCAGCTTCTGATTCCAAGATCACAGAGCTTTTCCTTCCATCAGCAATGTTTATATTTGATTGTCTCTCTCCTGTTTGCATTAGAGGACATATAAATGCACCAAACTTTATCATGCTAAAATGGAACAAGGAAAAGATATGTGAAGATCAGACAGGTGTGTAAAGCAACGGTTAAGAAATGGTAAAAATACAGTACACCCAGTCAACAGTGTTGCGAACATTCTATATTCAACACCTTTTGTAGCATTCTCTAAGTTAGCATTCATCAGCAATCTTCTTCGTATGACAATTACAAAATTTAAATACTAGAATTCAGTATCCAAAGATGAACCTTTTAATTTAACAAGTTTCACCTTCAGACTCCAGTACTTGAGCACGTTTTCTTCGCTCTGCCTCAGCTTGCATCTCCATTGCTGCTTTCACTCCAGGAGGTGGAGATATATCCCCTGCTCAAACGTGCTAATACATATCAAACTAGCAACAGAAGCTGTAGAAGCTGCACATGTAAATTAAAACGGATAGTCTTACTTATTTCATAACGTAAACACTTCAAACCCCAATCGGTAGCTGCCTCATTAATTGCTCTCTGTTGGATTAACAATATAACTCAGATGTAGATAAACTAAAAAGCTATCATTCACACCATATAATAATTATATTTTGAAAGTTGAGCACAAAGTAACTTTATATTAGCTTTATGAATCACTTGATTCAAGACAATAAACAATAAGCATGCTAAAACAACAACAAAAGTAATCTACAGCTAAATAAGTTATCTACTAGAAAAGATCTTGAACAGTTTAAAGTTCTTTCCAATCTAATTAAAATGATCGCTACATACAACAAAGAACTAAAAACGTGTTGAAGATCTAGTTTGCTTTTGATTGACGAGTTAGTTATTCATACAAGAATTCATCAGTCAAAAGCACAATAAAACATCAGCGTTTTTATTTAGCAGACATTGTATTAAAAACTATTAACAGAAAACAGACCTCAAATGCTGGCTGAAGACAGCCAAAACAATTAAGCAAACTGACAAGTAGGCGAGCCATTGATGCAAATCTCAAAGTTTCTTGTCGTAAAAAAAAAATAATAACAATGCAAAATGCATGCGAAAAGAAGAACAAAGTGAAAGGTGAACTTCAAAGTTGACTTTGGTGGTCGTAGTTTAGTTTGATTTAAGTAGGATTTTTTTTACTTTAATAAGAGTTTTTCTTTACAAGCCTAAGATGTTACCCTAATGCAACTTTGATCCCTACTTGAGCTCCGTATTCATCACAAGCATTCTAGACTTCCCTGCAGCCACATTGATTCCTGTCTGCAAATTCTGTTGGTGGATTTCTAGTTTGGTCTTCTACTCCTTCCCTCCCTGAAGTTAAATGCCTCTAGCAATCTCGATGGACACCTTTATCATTTCGTGTAGGTAATGTTTCTGCTATTTGTAGCTTAGTGTCACACCCTGAAAATAACCATGGAGATTAACCAAATTTTCTTGGGAATTCTATGGTAAACATGGGCAAAGAACACATCAGAAGTATACTGAAATTGAGTCACAATATGCTATAAGGTTACAGAGAATTTTATTAAATCCAAATTAATCCAGAAGATTCTGAAAGACCCCAAAAGATTTTGAATGTTATGATGGTATTTTATAAGTATATGAAACTCTTTAGAATCTTCTCGATATTTTAGAATAATTTGTAAGTCTTTGGAACTCCATAATATAATGGATATGTACAAATAATGTAAAGTATTGTAGAAATTTCTATATAGAAGAATACTGTAATGAAAATCTAGAATATTTCTAAAAGAAACGGAGACTTGTATAATGGAGGCACTACCATCCAAGAAATCCAAAGCTTTCTTAAGCTTTGTAATATTCTTTGTGTGATAAAAGTTTTCACTTTCTCCAAAAGTCCTTTCTTTGGTGTTCATTGTATTCTAGATCATTGTTGATGAAAATTAAGCCGACTTAGCATCAAGAGAGAGTATTAAGATCACACGAACAGCTTTCCAAAAGTTTTAGTCCATGACAAGTGGTATCACAATAAGTAGATCTCAAGATTGAGTTGATATTAGAGACTTGGGTTTAGCATGGCAAATGTAGAGTCATTGCAGCAAGGCCAAAGTCATGAGGAGCAATGCAATCCTATAGTAGCAAAGCCAAGGTGGACATCCAGAGATGTGATATCTGGTTTTGGTTCATACATATCTCTAAGAGAGGAGTCTGTGATTGAAATGAGGGCACGGATGGAAGACTTAGGTAAGAAAGTGAATGACCCAGCAAAGGATGATTCCACCATCCATCCTATGATAAGGAGCATGCTGCTCCAACTGGAAGAGTCCTTTATGGATAAGATGACAAAGATGTGCAAGGGGTTATGCAAGAGCCTAGTAGCATGCGACAAACTCATAGGCTAGAGCTAAGTAAAGTGCTTACATGCATTGAGTACATGTATACGAATGTGGTCCTATGCAAGTACACATTGGCGATGACATCTACCAACAGCACTAGCAAAGTTGGGGAATCACACAATGCTCAAGAAGTTGATAACTTACAATGGAGGCTAGAGTGATACTAAAGAAACATGGGTCAATAGAAGAATGAGTCTCTCCAAGACTTCACCTTGCCAAGAGAAATAAGAGAGGTAAGTCAAGAATGGCAAGGATCTGGACAATCCCCATAAAGATTGCTTCATTTGTGGGGGTACTCATTTGGTTAGAGACTGACTACTCTCAAAAGTAAGCTTTGAGCTCGCTCATTGCAAACTATCAAGAGAAGTAAAGAGCTGAGGACAGTAATTGGATGGCACACTTGTGGTCTACATAGATGGTCTCAACTCAAGAATTTGAGAAAAACATTATGAGGAGTTGCAACTAAAAAAAATGTCTGAAGGAGTGAGAATAGTTACTTGGCTCTTCTTCGCAGAGTTGATGAGGAGCCAATGATTGAAGAGAATATGCCAAAGGAGGCAACAATAGTTCTCAAGGAATACAAGATGTCACTTGTAGAACTGGTTGAAGATCTACCACCAAGAGGAGAAAGTGTGGTAAAGATGTACTAAGCATCAAGCAAAATCCCAAGTTCTTAGTTCGTTGATGGAAAGGTTCCAAGGGAAATGATCACTTGACATTGAGGATAGCAAGACATCTGAGTATGTCATATGACAATACAAAGTCAAAATCCAGTAACCTACTAAGGGAAGGTGAGATGAGAGCATCACAAGCTTATGTGAGGGAGAGTATCACGCCTCAAAAATGATCAAGAAGGTTCCAAAAACATTCTATGGCAAAATGGGCAAAGAAGCCTACCAAAATTACACTAAAATGGGATCACAATGCTTTAGAAAATTTTGGAGTATTCACGAGTCCAAATTCATTCAAAAGATTTTGGAAAACCCCAAAAGACTTTGGATGTTACAAGAATATTTAACATATCTCTAGAACTTTGTAAAAATTTAAGAATAAATTGGAGTGTCTAGAGCTTTCCATAATGTAATGGGTTTAAAAGAATGGTGAAGAGTATTCTAAAAATCTCTATATCTAAGAATATTATAATGCAAATCTAAAATATTCTCAGGAGAGTTGGAGCCTTAAGAAAGAGAAGCATTTACTTCATTTGTAGACCTTTCAAGAAATCTAAAACTTTCACAGCCTTGTAAAATTCTCCTTGTATAATACAAGTTTTCTCTTTCTCCAAAAGTCATTACTCTCTTTGGTATTTGTTATGTTCTAGCCCAGCATGGTAAGAATTAGGCTGGCTTAGCATCAAAGAATGATGCTAAGACCACACAAATGACTTGCCAAGAATTTAGTTCTTGACATTAGGAACTAATTGTCATACTTTTTGTATGCATGCCGTTAGCTTTAACAATATTTTGTTACTGTTGTTTGCAACTGTTAACAAGCTTTAGCAAGATTTCTTCCAATGTATGCCATTCTTTTAGTGTATTGTGTCTGGCAAAAAGTGTAATTTCAAAGGACTTAATGATTATAAATAAAAATTGAGGAATATGCAAAATGCAATAGTCAGTGATTGAATAAAATTTTCAGTTGGATATACTATTCATTCTATTTTTGACATTCAATCTTTTGATAAAATGAGAGACTTGAAAAATTTTAGGAGAGCTATCTCCTTATACAAGCTTAAGACAACTTTATTATGAAGTCTTAATCATTTTTGGCAAATGACCTTCAAACTGAGGGAAGTGAACTTAACAAGTCATTGATTCCTGGCTTTGTACTTTTTAACAAAGCTATGAAAAATCTGGTAAACATTAAAGCTTGTATCAACAACAATCACATCCGCAATGCCAATCATCAAATCTATGACACATGCCCAAAAGGTTGAGCACCAAAGTATCAATGCTTTCCATCAAGATTAAGAGGCAAATCAATCATAATCTTCTCAACACAAAAATCAACAACAGTTGAATCAAAAGATCTTCAATTATAAAAAAAGATGCATCAATTAAATACACCTCTAACAATCAAGCTGTTGTAATACAAACACAATCAATAGCAATAATAAGCCTTTATCCCAGTATGTGGGGTCGGTACAACTAACAACAACAACATCATCAATTAAATACACCTCTAACAATCAAGCCATTGTGATACTAGCATAACCATCTAATAAAAAAAAGGGTATCACCCACATAAATAAAGATATGTATTAAAACAAAGACACTCAACTAAAGCCATTAAAAGGCCTAAAAAAACCATTTTGTTTTAAGTTCTTCATGCTTTTAATTTCATGAATACTCATAATAATAATAATAAAACTTCATAAAAAAGATTAAAGCTTTCAATTTCATGTTTATTATGAAGTTTTAATGAATGTTACATGAGTTAATTTCCATCATTTTTTTGTTTTAAATGAATGTTAAATATTACTTTAATATTGTACAATAATTTTGCATGTTTATTGTATGATTTTAATGAATCTCGTATCAAATCTGCATTAGAATTTCCAGATCTTAAGATGACTTATATTAACCATCCTTCTTGGCACCAACTACTAAGTTAAAATCAGGAATCCTTTCTTCATCATTTACTCCTACATGCCACATTTAAAGTAAAATAAGTAAATCCACATGGACAATTTTCCATGTTAGGTACCCTCCTTTTCTAGCCTTTTCACATAAAGTCTTTTCTAAAATATGGTATTAATTTCATAGTTTGACATATAGTTTTGGAACAAATAGTACCCTAAAACAAATCTTCAGTCTCTCTCATCTAAGCATGGGATGAGTGGTGATGGTTTTGAAGCAAATATATTCTTGCTTTTCTTAATAATTCAACTCAGAAATGAAGGATGCAGAAATTTCAATCAAAACAACATGATGCCTTCAAGGAAATCTTTGGATCTATTAGGGTTTCTTCTTGTTTTTACTTTTAACAAACAGATTAAGAGGTAATAGAATATGCGGCCTGACTCTGAATGAAACTTCTCTTGTAGAACAATAACAACAACAATAAACTTTTATCCCACTACTGAGGTCAGCTACATAAATCCTTTTTCTCCAATGTGTCCTATTAAATGTCATATTCTTATTTAACAAAAAAAAAAATCTTAAAAAAAGGATAAAAATAATCATCATCATTAAATAACGAGATTGAAACAAATCAAACCTTGGAAGCAAAATGACATCAAGACAGCTGAAGAAAGTATAAAATTTACTAGCTAGAAAATAATTGAGGCAACCTACCAGAAAACCTTGTTTGATTAACTATCAATATCATGTTAACTGGAAGGCTAGCAACTAAAGCTATAATTAAAGTATCTGTCCATGAGAATTAATCATAATTTTTTTCAAACGGAGGCAAACTTACCCTACCGCATCTAAATCATGTTACAGGAGGTTATTCTTTTAATGAGGGTAACAACGTCATCTGGGGTTAAAAAAGAATTATCCAACTGTTGCCATAATGTTTTGTGTACCAATAGGAACTGAAACAAGCTTGAGATAAGACTATCTAACTCAAATTGCAACCATTTTATATCTGGCCTTCTGAATCATTATGCACATTAATCAGAGGGTATTTTCTTTCCGAAACTTGCATCAAATAAAATTTGAGAGCCCCTTACCAGGTGGCGCTTGAGAATTTTCCAAAATTAGTGCAAATAAGGAAAACAAGGAAAAGGGAGAAAATGGAGTAGTGTGGAGAGGACAAGATAAAGGATAAAAGCAAGGAAAGAGAGACGAGAATAATGAAAAAAAGCTTTAAGAGGAAAGTATCATGCTTCTGCCACTATTAAAATGGTAGTTGATATTTCAACAAATGAAAATCTCAATCCATATTGAAAATAGATAATTTCACCATCCTCACTTTTAGACTATAAATAAATTTTCAAAGAATGATTTTGGCGTATTACATAATGAGTTTTCCTTATTTTTTATATCACTTAATTTACTATGTATACCAGTAATAATTCAATGAGAAAAATTGATTTCTTATAAAAACTGATTTAAAAGGAGTTGGTGCTATTAGTTAAGATTTGTGAACTCTAACATGTCCATTTCTTTGATTTTTTTTTTATAGTTCTCCTATATCATCATTTCCTTCCCAAAGCTTTAATCCATTTTAAACCACACAAAAATTGACACATTCTGCTTCTATAAAACCCTAACTCATGTTGTCTACCTGTTGTGAGTCTTGTGACTAATTCACTTAAAAAATCTACAACTTTCTAACCACACATCCAATTGACCTGAAGTCACCTCCAATAGTTAGCTAATATCCCAAACCTCTAATCTACAGGTCCTCAACCTTTTTCATTAAATAAAACCCAACCATATATTGTAAGAAAATCATAGCCTAAAATCTGTCCAAAACCCATAAACTAGTCAACTTTTTTCCTTAGCCTTCTACCAACCATAAATCTCCCACCACCAATTCAACAACACTTAAAACCTCGTATAAGAATCTCCATCATTTGGTATCAGAAATAAAAAGATCAAAAACACCTTATCCTTTGTCCTAAATATGGAAAAAATAATCAATCCAAAAAAGCACCAACATCAATAAAAAGATAACATTATCTCAGAATTTTTCCACCAAGACTCTTTCCAACCAAATCACTTTTTGTTTTAAGTGTAGGGGATCTTATACTTCATCAAAAAGGTATCTTGAAATTAAGTGATAATATTTATTTATTTATTGTTATTATATTACTTAACTTTGATAGAAAATAAGAAATCAGTGTTAAAGAAATCTAATATATTGGCATGTTATGCTAATAATTCTAAGATTAATTAAGTAATTCTCCAAGTAGTGAACTCTATATAATAGTCAAATCAATTCTAATTTAAAACCTACTTCACCCCTTTGATAAATCAAAGTTCTATATAATGTGAGGGCATGAAACACAAAGAAATATTTCATATAACATACTAAACGTATTTTTAGAACATAAAAGTTGAAGTTATATTTTTCTTAATGTTTACTCATAATTAACCAGATTTAAGCATGTTTATTTTCATTGTGGGTGCCAATTTAGTCTAATTGGCAAAGATTTTGAAAGTTATTAATAAAGCCCCACCTTATGAACTTGAGTGGGCAAAAAAATATTTATTTTCACCGATGAAAATAAGTTTGTGACAAATATTTAAGGACTTAAAAAAACATCAATCTAGACTTTTTAATTTGCCTAATGCCATGATTGATAAAACTTATATTCTAAAAAGTCAACGCACTATTATCTTCTAACATAAATATCAGCTATCTCTTTGAATTCCTGGCCTGACAATTTTGATTATAATGATATGCTTGATGCTGATTCCCTCCTTGAGACATTTAACATATTATTTCCTCTTAAGATACATGGCATATTATAATCCCATGTCCCCAACTTCTCTCATCTATACATATTAAGGAGTTCAATAATGATCCACCATTCTTATATAGCATGTAGCATGACTTAGATCTTACTCATAGAACTCCATTACCAAATTTGACACACTTAATTGAGCATTGTATGCTACAAAATAACACATGATGACCTATTCTAATGCCTTTCAATTTGATTGACATCAAATATTACTTACTATATGATATTGTCTTTTCATTGATAAATCATACACAATCGTTATTAACATGTGTTACAATAAATTGACATGGATAGTAATGACATTATTGAAATTTTTCCAAAAGTATTCACCCTGAGAATATAATAACAATGAGCATGTTTTAATTTACACTCAAAATTTGACCTATGAATCCATGAATCCACAAATTACTATATGATAAGTAGGAAGCCTAGACTTGCTCTCTCTCTCTCTCTCTCTCTCTCTCTCTCTCTCTCTTTATATATATATATATATAATATTTTGTCTCCAAACATGTTTCATATTCTTATTTTTATTAGATTTAGTATTTTTAAATATAAAAAATATTATTAAGAATTGAAATTGGAAAACTAACTCATTTACAAAAGATATAGGCCCACTTTCAAAATTATCATTATCAATTATCTCATTAACCACAAATATAGTACCATTAGATGCAACTAAGACTAAAAACCCTGCCATCTATACACATACAATATTATTGTCCTTCTCACTTCACCACAATATTTTTAAATCTACAAAGTAAAGTTCATCATGGATAATCAAGATCTCTCACTAGATCAATTTCGAAAGCTAATTATTTTAATATTTAATTGTATCTATTTTTATTCTATTTTATTCCTTTAAAAATAGGGGGTGGGGTCATCATATATTATTTGGTGAAAATAATTAAAATATTAAAAACCATTTTAGAAGCATCTAAATCAATCCAAATTGAAGTTGCAAAAGAATTAATCAAATATTTAATTAAATCTTTTAAATTGGAGTGTAATTATTTATTTTTAAAGATGGAGAGATCTTAAGGTGAGGCTATCAGTATAGCCTATAAACAAAATTTTAGAGAGATTTTGATATATTTCCTTATGAATCTATTTCATTTTCTATATCACTTCATGTACTATTTATACCCCTATTGATTCAATGAAAAATAACTTTGATCTCTTGTAAAAACTTGCATTTACATGGAGTTAATGCTTCCAACTTTTGAATTAATTTGCAAATCAATCACTATTAAAGTTTGCAAATCCTAACATATCATATTTTTTATATTGTGTTCTCCTACATTCATACTATCTTCTCAAAGCCTTAATCCACTTTAACTCTAAAAAAAATCGAGCTATAATCCTTCCATAAAATTTTAACTTGTGTTGTCCACCAACTATGATTAGTTCACTTAAACAATTTATAACTTCCTAATTACACATTAAAATAATTTAAAATTACTCCCATTCATTAGCTAGCATTTTAGAGCTCTAATCCAATGGGTCCTCAACCTTTTCCATCATAAAAAACTCGGTCATTAATTGCAAGAAAATCTTAGCCTAAATTTCGTATAGAAATCATGAACTAGTCAATATTTTTCTTAATCTTTTTATCAACTATAACCCTTTCACTATCATTATTTGAAATATGTTAATAGCACCCCCATCCAAGGGTAAAACTACCCACATTCGAGAGTGGACAATTGTCAATTCTAATTTTTTTCTTTATTAGGATGCCTACTTTAGTCATATTACCTACCTTAAATAAAAAATTTTGTCCAACAAAAGCAGAAATTTTTTGTTATTAATTATAACTTATTTCTTTTGGTCATAATTGTTTATATAATTATATATTATAAGTTCAATTTATTTATATCACATGCAACTAGTTTATTTTGGGCTATAAATATTTATATAATTATATCTTACTAAGCAATTGGAATTAAAAAATGATATATTGATTGATAATAATAATGATAATAAGATAATAATTTCATTTTCAATTTGAACTAAATCTCATAGTTATTCCTATTTTACTTTGAGATGAATATTATGAGAAATTAATATTAAATTCATTATAAAATAAATTCACAAAATTTTAAATTTATATAAACCCCATATGACTACATTTCAAACTCAATAGCTCAGAGAGTTGAGCACAACAATAAAAAGTTGTTCTTGATTCCCTATAAAAAAAATAATCTAAAATTTTAAAATAATGTGAACTAAATAAGAAAAAATTATCATACTATTAAGTGCAAAGGAGTGGGAATGGGACTCTAGAGTTGGCTATTAAACATTAAATAACAAATTTGCTCCAGTTATGAGAATTAAAATTTAACATATTTTTATTATGAACTATATTTATAATTATATATTTATATTATAATATTCTAATTAAAAAAATATTTAATATGCATATATCAAAATTTATAATGCACATATATTTATATACATATTAATGGAAAATATTAATATTAATTAATTATTTAAATTAGTGAATAGAGGCTGAAAATTAAGTTTTATATCAAGTTTTTTGCTGAGCCATAATCAATCAAGATATTTGGTGAGGACTACATCTTAATAATTGTATTTTGGCATATATTCTAATTTTTGTATAAAATGAAATAAAATTATTATAAATCTTCAATAAAAACATGAGTTGTAACTAAATCTTCAATAAAATTATTACAAAATTATTAATAAATTTAACTTTGTTCACAAATCTCAATAAATGATAACAAAAATGTTATCACCAAATTTTAGTAGCTAAGTTTTCCCATCCTCAAAAGAGAGGTGGGTTCTACCCCTATCCTCATCACAGGTCTAACTATAATGATTCATTAATTACTCTATAAGAGGCTAAAAATTTATGTTCACATTTTCTTATGAGTACCAAATGCTACATTCATTAGAGTGAACTTTGTCCAAGCCTACAAATTTAATGAAAATCTCTACAGTTATTCTCAACGAACGCATCACATCAAGCATTATTTTTGTGAAGTTTACATAATTTATTTTTAGTAGGTTTTTTTTATCATATAGTTCATTTTGTTTGTATTTATGTTTTATGGCATGCCAATTATGATGACCAAGAAAGGGTGTAATTGTTTAGAAATATATTTTCAAGCTTCAAGTTAATTCATATAATTAACATAATTTCAATTTGAAATTAGTTTAATTAACTCAAACATAATGGATTTGGTCTCAAATGTTTAATTCATTAGAGCAATTTTTTTCAAATCAGTCAGATTGATGGAGTGTCCTTTGTAATTTAATTTGTCATTTAGATTGTAGTGTGCAATGGAAGTGAAGGGATTGCTTTAGATTATCTTGAGGAGTTTTGAATTAAATTATGAAAAATCTAAGTTTAGAATGATAATGACCTTGTGCCAGTCTTAGCTAATAATCTAGGATATGAAGAGTCTATAAATAGTAATCCAAGGCAATGCATTTAATCAATAACTTTAAACTTGAATAAATTTTTCTTCTAATTTTTAATCTAATGAGTAAAATTTGAAAATGTGATTCCTTCGCATGCAGTACAAGTTTGACTGCTAAAATTTGGGGAAGGCATTCCCTATACCAGCATGAAGCCTGATTTTTTTGTACTTTAATAATTTAATTCATTATCTATTTTTTATGTTGAATTTAACATTGCCTAGTTTAGTAATATTGATTTTGATCAAAATTGAACTGTCAAAAATCTGACTTTAGTTGCCTAGAAAATTCTAACTTTGAATCATCCTACATCATCAGCATGAATCTTAAAGGACTTACTAGCATGTGAAAACTTTTAAACTATACCAATGCTAGAAGCAAGTGCACCTTGAGAAAGAATCTTCCTAACTAAAACTTGTTCAGGTGTACTCTTGTTATTTCTTTTAAGACAACCAAAGCTTAAGTTCTCTCCAAAATCACAAGAACACACAGTTTGGCTCTAAAAGATGTGTTCATTAAGTCACAATATTGATACAGATAAAATAAAAGAATAATAACAAAAGTCCATCAAGCTTTAAATACTAATCAACTCTATCTGTTATCGTTAAATATGCAAATACCATAAAATTGAAACAGAAACTTCATACTAGCTCACCTGTTATGTCATCTGAAACATTACTAGAATCTAAAAGATCAACAATAATTTGCATCAAGATAACTCACAGATAAAATGTTACAAGCAACGTAATTAACATATAATGAAATGCATATCACCGGAATTAGATGCGCTTGGAAACATCAAAAACGTACCACAATGTTCTCATTAAGAGTGTCCCGTTCTTCAAATGTCTTATCTAGAGTAATCTTCCCAAGTTCACTCCTCATAGTAGTTTGAGCCAGCTGGATCACCGCAAAGATCGGGTTCTCCACTCCATACGAAGCAAGAATCGGGTCAACAATCTACAAGAAGCCATGATCACTGTTCAAATCATCAAATGACTCGAAAGTCATACCCCTAAAAGTAGAGTCCATACCTTGACGTACAAAACTCCATCAATGAGTATGCTAACATTATCCTTGGTGATAGCAGACTGGTCCGGGATCGGGATCGCCTCCTCCTTGAGAGAGTGAACATAAGCGATTCTATCAACCAAGGGGACAAGAAGATGGATCCCAGAGGAAAGGGTTTTAAGATACTTCCCGAAGCGTTCCACCACGTATGCCTTCTTCTCGGGCACAATGCGGATGCCCCAGTTTGTCGGCGGCGTTGGCTGCTCATAGCTGCGGCGACTCAGATACATGGTTAAATGAGAAAGCGAAAGGACGGAATAAGGAGGAGTAGAGGATCTTCGAAGGGGGGTTTACCGGGATCCCGGGAGGTCATCACGGAAGCGGCCCGAGCGGAAGTGGCGGAGTAAAGGAGAGGGGAAGGATTTGGATTGATAGGGTTTCGGCGGTGGAGAGATGTGGCAGAGTGATAGGCGAGGGAGGAGGCGAGAGCGATACCGGAGGGTCTTGCTCTCCATAGAGCCATTTTTTGGTTTCCGGATTGGTTTACTGGACTCCGGAAGAAAACCCTCGCAAAACCTGGACCGGGGCGAGTGTAGTGTTTTCCTTTCTTGGAGGGCAAACTTCATATATATAGGATAAATCGGACCGTTGAAAAGTGTTTGCATTTTCTTGTGAATTGAGTTTAAAAAATAAGAGAATTCTATAGAGGATGCTAATAGAATAATAATAATAATAATAATATATTTATAAGGATAATGTTTGATATTTCAAAATTGAAAGATTTACATGCACACTTTATAATTTATATGTGTTTATATTCTAACATTTAAAATTTGATATTTACTATTCTAATATTTTATATATGTGTGAAAATATATATTCACTTTAGGAAATTAATAATAATAATATTTTCAATATAACGTTAAATATTAAGATATTTTGCATATAAATATATAAGATTTGTGTGATGTATATGTAAAAGTCTCTTTAAAATTTAAGAGGGATTGCCCACTAAAACTTTATGTTAGTTGCAAGGGTATAATTGAAAGAATTGCTAGAGGAATAAGATTTGTATATTCTCAATAAATAACAGAAAGTAGGAGTATTTGATTTGAATCAGATTTGAGTGAATGACTCAAAATTGACCTGACTTGAACTTGATTTTTATTAAACAAGCAAACAATTTGAGTTCACGAGTCGAGTTTAGGTCTGAATCTGACTCAACATGAACATGACCCAATTAACTTATTTAGACATGTATTTTAGGTTAAATTTGAGTCAAAAGTAAGCCAATTTTGAGTTCACGATAGACAAACAAACGAACTTATAATATCATAGAAGTGTGCATCCAACTATATTTAAATAGTTTGTTTTTTTCCCTGTCCATTTTAAAATGGGTTTATAAATTTTAAAACCGTTTGAATTTTACTTTTACAAAAGCGTCGATTTCATATAAAAAAGTTGTTTGTATGACGTTTTAAAGTAGCTTAAAACTACTTTAAAATAAATTTTTTTAAAAGTAAAAGTTTACCCAAACGAAGCCTTAATAGTTTTCTTTCATCGCATAGAAAAAGCTAGTTAGAGGACTTACATCCCAATTAAATATAATGGAGAAGTCGGACTAATAAAGAATGCACACAATACCACCTAAATTAATTTACGCTTAATAACTATTACATTCATCATATTATGTTAAATTAGTGACCCAGATTTCTATGAGACTTATTCACATTAGTAGGAAAGCACAAGCACACGGATTGTAGGTCTCTACTGTTATATTGATTTTATTATAGCCTTCAGATTTCAATCATTGTGCTCTTATTTTAGTTGAAAAGTATAAGCACATGGATTAAGGGCCTTTAGTATTTGATTAATTTTATTATGATTTTTAAATTACAATCCATATACTCTTATTTTATTGGTCCTTTAAAAGGAGCCTTACAAAATTTATAAATATGTTTTCACTTGGTACAAAGTAACTTAATCCCTTCTTTGTGAGATTTTGTGGTGAGAGTGTGGATTTATTTTTGGTTATTGAGAGAGTGATTTTAGATTTATTTTTGAGGTGATACTTCTCTCTTTTATAATAATTCTCTTTGATTAGTGTATTATTTTCCCCTGTTTATGATTTTTATCCTTTATAAGGGGGTTTTCATGTAAAATATGGTGTGTGATTTTCTATATTTGTAATTTTTGATAAATCTCTTCTTACATTATATCTCGAAGAAGCTTTACTTGTGATCTTAATTGCGCTTATGTTGCCTCATTTCAAGCAATTTTTAGTCATCTAATTGAATACTTACATGTTTGAGGTACAATGATAATTTGAGTTTAAATTTTTATTTTAAAAAAATTTACATACATATCACACATAGGGTTATAAAAAAAAACTCATTGTTGGTGAAACGATTAATTGTTCTTCATTAAATAGCGTGTTTATTTATTAAACAATGGCCGACAAATATTTATTTCGATTTATAACAAACATTAACAATCTCCTGATCATGTTTGATTCGTTGAAATATAACATCATTATATCCATTTATAAGCGTGACTTAGTGGTTTGAATTTTGTTATCTGAAAAGATTGGCAGTTAAAATCAATCTCTTTTGGATTATTATTTTTCAAATCTTTTTGAGCTTATCACATTTCAAACACAAGCAAACAATAATTTTTGAGTCAATAAGAACAAAGATTTAAATTTCATCTCATTTACACCCCTAATCACACAATTTATATAAATTTATATATCTAATATCTAAAATTTAATATATACATATATATTGCACTTTATTATACATGAAAAATTCTATTTCATTAAAAAAAAAGTTAATAATAGTGAGTTTTGATGTTATTTTGAGATTTAAGTGTTATTTTTTAAAATATTAAAATTTTGATGTATATATATATAAATACAGGAGAATTGTGTGGTATGCATATAAAATCTCTTTTCATTTATTTAAATAATAATCCAGCTTTCATTTCAATTATAACACCTGTGATAGATATCTTCTGATTGGAATTATATTAAGACAATTCAGCTTAACGTGTACAAAATAGAACTTGTATCATGCACTATCATCAGCTTAATATTCTATTATAAATATATGAAGATTAGCATTAAATCACATAAATTTGTCTTCAATAATTTTTATGTTTTTTTTTTCATTTCTAACACTATAGCATCCTTACTTAAAAGAGAATTTTACAAATCAATCATCCACCACATATATATTTACAATTTAATTATCCTTTATATTTTTTTAAACCATCTAATTCATATATTTGTATTTATCACAATCAAATCATTGAAAATTAAAAAAAAAAAAAAAAAAAATGAGTTGAACTTTTATTATGAATTCAATATTTTAATATAAAATTAAAAAATTAAGATTAAAAATAATTGATTTATAAAAATAAAAAATAGGATGACTTTATATATAAAAGTCCTCTAGATAAAATTTAAGAGTTAAGAGTTATAGATAACTAGAAAAAATGTATTATTTATTTAAAAAAATTTATATACATATCACATAATTTTATTCATTCACAATACCTAATTTTTAATATTTACATAAATAATACCTAAATCTTTAATATCACATAAAGAATACGACTAATTTCATAAAAAAAAAATACACATTTGTATGCATAAAAAAAAATACTACATACATAAATATCAAATTTTAACTGTTAGATATACAAATACATAATTAATAATGTGGTATGTACCAAAATCTTCCTATTTATTAATATTTCACCTACAAAGAAAATCAAAATAAACAATTCATGAAATGAAAAATAATGCACTAGCCAATCAATAATACACTTTTATTTGAATATCTGATTACAAATTCCAATCTAACCTCCATGCTTCAATCAGCTATATATAGAGAGAGAGAGTGAGAGGAGAGAGAGAGAGAGAGAGAATTATTTCCTATATCTCTTCAATAACTTACACTCTAACACCAACACTAGGTCTACCAGATTCAGATCCCTGGAACTATACTCACTCCAAAGGCAGAGAAAGAGCAGGAGCAAAAATGTGCAGGAGCGTCCAAATTGGCCTCTCATGACCAGCTACAACTTATCTGCTATCCTACCGAGCGCATCAGCAAGCTTGTTCAGAACACCGAGAAGGCCGTTCACCTGATCCTTCCTCTGCTCTCTGTCTAGCTGTGTGTTCGTGTTCTGCGACTCGAGCTGGGCGGCGAGCATCCTGTTGTTTCGATCGAGCATCTCGATGATCTGAGGGCAAGCTGGAGCCGTCTTCGTCATCTTCATGGGAGGTTCGTCGCCGGCGCTTCGGGTCTCCTCGCTCCGGCGAGTCCTTGCAGGAGTTTTCGGCAGCAGTTTGGTGCTTATCTTTGGAAGGAGCTGTAGCGTCTAGTTCATATGAAAAGATGGAATCACTGCTTCAGTATAGGGAAGAATGTATAGCTTACAGTTTCATACTTCAAACAAATGAAATTTAGATTGTTTCAACACATGAGATCAGCCTTTCCTGAAATTATAATACGAGAAATGTTCACAGCTGATGAAGGTGACATAATTTATCAGATATTTAAGTTATATTTAAGATAAATGCAATGATTTTGAGTATATATATTGATGAATCATTTATTTATGGCTATGATTATGTTATGATCATACGCATGTAAAGTTTAATTAAAATTAAGAATCAAGTTTTTATGTTCTTCATCGCATAAATAGTCATTATCAGATGCATAATAAAAAAAGGTCGGATTTTTTTGATAAATAGCTAATGAGTTTGAGATCGATCAGCAAATCAGCCAATTTTGAGTCAAATTCAGCCAAACTTACGAGTTCTTTTACACGATATAAAAATACATAATTATTCAACAAACTGACGAGATCAACATCACGGTCTGGAAGCGGAAGAATTTCAGTGTCAAGGAGATTAGCATTAATTAGTTTTGAGAGTGGCGAGTTGGAGGCGAAGTTGTTATTCAGTATTGCTACGCGCATTGGTGTTCTGAATTGTGATTGAGAGGTTATTCACCAATGGCAGCGTCTTGAAAACCAGGTTCAGAAGAAAAGTTTAGTTTTGTTGCGAAGCACAAATGTTTGAAGAATTAATAATAAAACTCTATAATTTTATGTGAAAACCTCGAAAAGAGAAAAAAAACTACGGTTTAGCGATAAAATCTTATGTATTTTAAGAGTAGAAAATTTTTCGATAACGGGATTACAAAACATATGAGAAGGTTTGATAGGAATCATGTCGAACGCAATCAAGTTAAAGTATAACTCTTAAAGTAGTAGATGATGATCTTCAATGAGTCAGCCAGCGATAACGTCAGTAATCTTGCAAGCGAGATGGCAGCGATAGTGGCGGTGGCAGCCGGCCAGAAATGCGGTGTCAGCGCTGTGATACCCGGCAGCGATAGCGGTCAAAAGCGATAACGCGAAAATAACCAATGATGTTAGCGATGCGAATGAGTGGCGCAGCGGTTAGCGATGGTCAGCGGCGAATGGCAGCAATGAGTAACGCATTAGTAGTGAGATCCGGCAACGATGGTGAGTACCGACGGAGATGGCAAACAATAGCCAGCGGTGCAAATGTGGCTGATGAGCGGTAATAAGCGCAGCAGCGTGGTTGGCAATGAAGCGTAATGACCGGTGGTGGCGGCAGCGATGGGTCGGCAACAATGGTTGCGGCCACGGGTTTATGGCGGTCGAGTGGTGACGATTATCTTGGAGGATTTTCGCTTTAGACTCTCTCTCTTCCTCTGTGAAGAATGATGAACTATAGATTAGAGGTAACGCTTACGTAAATACCAAAACCCAACACTCCATCCATGGACGGCTCAAAATGATTCATTTGATCATTTGATGTATTTTAAATATTTGAATGCTCAAATGAAGTCAATTATGAGATCTTGAGCTGTTAGATCCGGCCGTCGAGGGCTCGATTTATTATAAACTACGTGTTTAAGAGTATTTAGAGATTTAATTGATATCCCAAAGTTTCCAATGATTTTAAGTTATGTTTGATCTACATTTCAACTTAGGATCGATCAACTTGTCAGATTCGTCTTTTGTAGTAGTATTTTAAGTGTCATATCAATGTTCTTCATCGCATAAATAGTCATTATCAGATGCATAATCAAAAAAGGTCGGATTTTTTTGATAAATAGCTCATGAGTTTGAGATTGATCAGCAAATCAGTCAATTTTGAGCCAAACTCAACCAAAATTAGGAGTTCTTTTACACAATGTAAAAATACATAATTATTCAACAAAATAAAATTCAACAAAATCTAGGATATCTATATAATAATATTCAATTGTTTAGGCTTTCTTCACAAATCAAGCACTTCATAAATCTAAAATTCTGTTTGATCTGAACTAAATCCTGGAATTTGTAATCTTCATCAAAGGCTGAATTTTAAGTGATTTATAATTGTAGTATTAAAGTATTTGTAAAATGCACTTTCTCTCATCCAAACAGTTCTAAAGATTTAACATTGATTAAAAATATTGACAATCAAACATTTGTTTTAGAACTTCACACATTACATGATTTACTAAATTTGAATTAGTAGAGTTTACTCAATTCTACTTCATTAAATCCTTCAAACTGGAAAATAGCCCCTACAATATCTAAACAGTCTCATCTCATTATTGCTCAATCATAATACTTTCCACTGAAAAAGGGTTAAACTGTCACAGTAAGTTAAGAGGATTTCAGTCAGCACTCTGCCTTTCTTAGAAAACACCATGAATCTTCCAAAAACTTCTTCCAGTTAGATAAAGATCTTATGATAAAAAAAAAAAGATAAGCAGATGACTAAAGCAGTAGCAGGCAGCATACTCGATCTCATAGTAGCAACTAAAATTAATTGAAAAAAAAAATCAATGAACAAAGCACAACCTGGAGTAGATTCTTCCTCTTGAACTAATTCCAACTTCTTCTCTGCAGCCAAACAAAAAAAACCGATAAATTCGAAAAAAAAAAAAAAAAGATCAAGAATTGTGCAAAACACAATCAATAATCAATCCCAAACCCCAATTATCATCTGTGGATAGATCAATCAATTTCCCCCAATTTAACCAATTAAACCCTAGAAACTACACTTACCAGAAAACCCAACGCTTTCTCCTGGCGCTTTCTCTCCTCAAAATCCGAAAACAGCTATCATCGCCGCGCCTGTCTATATCAAACACCACCTCTTTCTCCATCCGCCTCTCCTGCCTGAGTCACTGCCGACGATTCTGCCGGCGACACGCCGTCGAGTATATCATACACCTCCCGATCAAAGAACCCCGGCAACTTTCTCTCCCTCCTCAAATCGTTCCTCATAGTCCAGAACGACTCCGCCTCCCCTCGCATCGCTAGCCCGATCTCCCACTCCTTTATTTTCTTGTAATCTCCGGCGAGATTGCTCCACCGCTTCCGACACTGAACCGCTCCCCGATTCACCCCGTGTCGCCGACAGTAAGTCGAAACCGCGGCCCACTTAGGCTCGGCCGCCACCGCCGACGTCGACGCGCGTCCCCTCCCTCGGCTTTCGACCACCCGCTTACCTTGTATGAGAACCAGGATCTCCTGCCGCGTCCACCGTGGAAGCCGCGGCGGCCGGCAGGCTTCGCCGCCGTTGCCGACCGAGGTCACCGCGGTGTTTGCCATCAGGGAAATCAGTTAACGGCAAGTTAACGGCGGCAGGGGCCACTCAGCCCTTTGGGAGGGGAGGTGAGAGGAGCCGACCGTAACATAAAAGAAGGCGTGTAGTCTAGTGGAGGGAGAGGGAGAGAAGAAAGCAGAGGACCGGTTCAAGAGATGAGGAAGTAATGGACTGACTAATGAGAGACGTAATTAACCTACTAAATGACGGCTAAACGTGTTAATTACTTGGAGGGTACAATTACCATTTGTACCGAAAAATAAAGTCTGATTGCATTAAAAAAAAAAAATGTATACTAATTGTATATCTATATGAAATCAGGAGAACGATTCAAATCCAAATAGCTAAAACACAATGATATGCCTAAGGGGTAAAGACTCACCTCACATAGGGCTAATACACAAGAGGAAGAATTTTCATTAGGTGATTGATACTTAATTGTTCGTCTCAGATCCTTCAACTTGCTCATATACAGAGGATCGTACATCCAAAGTATAGGATGAATGAACCACTGCGCTAAAATTTAAGATCCCCAATCAAGAAACTCGCCATCTGGCTGAGGCGAACTCATGTCTAGCAGACGAGTCGTCTATTTTATCTATTCAACATTCTCCATAAATATTTATCATATGTAAATGCCTCCCTCCAAACTCTATAAAAGGGGCGTTCTTTAGGATTATTGAGTTCTTTTTTAAAATTTGGGATCTTATAAGGAGAACTTTTGTCTAATTCCCCTCAAATCATTTACTATAATATTTTTTTCGAAAGAAATGAGAGTTATTCTTACTCATTTTTTGGATATTGTAGAATATCTTATATTCTTCTTATTATTCTCGCTACTCTCTTTTCTGTCTGAATCCTACTTCTCAGGTATCTAAGTAAGTTTTATCTCATTCACGAACAAAATCAGATTCAACACTAATGTTCATTTGGATGATATGAATTAGAATGTCCTTTTGGAGCACTCTATTTGTTCTTTTATACAATTGAATAAGGGAAAGGTGAAGGAATATCCCTTCATTCAATTGGATTGAGAAGCAATTGCCAACTTCCTCTAAATCCAATAGAAATAGGATACACCCTAAGCTTGCTTCAAAGCTTTATTTGGTCCACAACAATAGTAAAGATATATAGTTGTCATATATGAGAGATTGCAAGTATATGAGAGGTTCGAAGGATCGAAGGCGAGCTGCTTAGTATCAGTCACATAGCGGAAGTTCTTCTTCTTGCGCATTTGCCCTGTGTGAGGCAAATCTTTACCGCTGAAGTGTATCATTATGTTTTAGTTATTTTGACTTGAATTATTTTTTTGATTGCTTTACTCATGAGGTACATATAAATATACAATTAATATACAAATTTTTTTAATGCAATTAGACTATTTTTTTTACAAATGGTATATATATATTATATAAACTTTTTAATTGAGGTTTTTAAATTTATTTTATTATTTAAAGACAAAATAAAATTTTATTACTAATAATATAAAATAATATATGTATATATATTTATATCATAATTTTCCTAAACCTTACTCATGATGACACCTGATATTTTTATTTTTAAATATACCGGAACACGATATTATAATAATAATTAAGAATAATATGTATAAATTAAATAAATAAAATATTAAAAATAATAAAAAATAAGTCATTTTATAAAAAAAATAAAATTAATTACTTAATTTATATATATATATATATAATTATAATTTTTAATAATTTTAATTATTTGTAATAAATATATCTTATTATTCTCTCTTTTTAGCTCAAATATTATTCTCTAAATTTTTAAAACTCTCTATAATAATTTAAAATATAACAAACTATATTTAAAATATTTTTATATAATTTTAATTCAATTATGTAGGATACACGTGTCCCTTTAATTTTTAATATTATTTTAATCAGATACTTTTTCTGTATTAATGCGTGGTATGCCTGTTTGTACAGTATCCCATTCGGATATTATATATTTAATTTTTAGGAGTATCGGTGAATCATAGTTTACTATATATTCATGATGGTCCAAATAAAACTGTGAGGTAAGCTCACCTAGGGTGCATCCCATTTCTATTGGATTTAGAGGAAGTTGGCAGTGCCTTGTCAATCCAATTGAATGAAAGGGATATCCCTTCACCTTTCCCCTTATTCAATTGCATAAAAAAGTCGACAAATAAAGCCCTCCAAAAGTACATTATAATCCATATTATTCAGATATATATATATATATATATATATATATATATATATATATATATATATATATATATATATATATATATCTTATCAATTAAACTCCATGAATATAAAAATAAATAAATAAAATTATTCTGTTTTGTATATACACATATATACACATTCATGTTATTTGATATTTATGAAATAATCAGGAAATATATTTTCATAATGCATTAAGTTCACATATTAATGATCTATTTGAGATTTTTTTTATTTTTTATTTTTATGCTATTTTATAAGCTTATTTATTTATAAGCTATTTGATCAGTTGAATTTGAAATGATATGTAAACAAATATAATGTATAGTGGAGGTCGCGATAGCGATGACAGATGGTGACTGATGAAAGTAAGTTTCAGCGAATTTACCGTACAATGTATTTGAAAAATTGTCTGTTTCGAGTGAATTTTAAATACAAAAAAAAACTATATGATGAATCTAAAATTCATTGAAAAAAAAATCTAATGCTTTAAAATGCACTAGGTCAAACACTCAATACTATGAAATAACTATAGAGTAGTGAAGTCATCGAATTGAGCATACCGAAATAAGCTTACAAGCATAAACAAGCTCGAAAAATCTCGAAATCTCGAGCTCGATTCGGTTTTTTATTGAAATTATAATATAATAGAACTGTAATTATCACGCATTACATTATCGATTTAATAATTTTAAACGAAATTTAAGATTCTGATCGATTGATTTTAAATTGAGTCGAGCTCAAGCATGATAATTGAGCTTGAGCTCGAGCTCAACAGGATTTAGATAAGTTTAGCTCGATTAAGTCAAAATTCGACTCGACTCGTTTATACCCCTAAATAACTATATTTCATTTACATTACACACCAATTGTATGCAACTAATCTGCCCCTTAATGTTTTTTTTTTGAAAATAAATCATATTATCTAAAAAAATACTCAAAATAAAATATTTTAAATATTTTAAAATTAAATCCTCCAATTCACCTTGGATGTTTGCCATTAAATTCATCAAAATTGAAAAAATTAAAAAAAGTTCAATTTCAATCGCTCAAAATAAATTACACGATTGAAGATTTGAAATGAATTTAAAAGCAAGTCTCACCGATTCTGAAAGATAAAGCTCAGTCAAATAAATACTTGCAAGCTTTCAACATCACATCTTTTTAATCTTAATTTTAGTAGACCACTCTATAATATTTCTATTTAATTTGAATAATATTTGATATCAAATATTTATTTATTCAATAAAAAAATAATACCATCTAGACTGTTTTTATATTTCAAATTACGTTATTTTTCATATCATTAATTATAAATTTAAAATTTTACGTGATTAACTTAATTTGTTTAATATTTTATTTCATAGAAATCTGATAACTCATATTTTATTTTCTCAAAATTTTAAATTTAAATAAATGCATCTGAATAGAATGTATTTATTTAAAAACATATATTTATTGGCACTATTTTTTTTTATTTATAAAAAATGAGATTGTGTAAGTGAGGGTGGGCAATTGCCCAACCTCAAATTTTTTTATATTATTGTTTCTTTTTTAAAAAAATAATTTTGTCCATCCTAATAAAAAGTTCTGCCCAATAAAAACAAATTTTTTTCATTTTATTAGTTAAATTTAGCTTTATTTAAATTATTTAAATAATTATTTATTATATATTTAATTATTTTTATTACAAATAAGTTACTCATTTAGATCTTAATAATAAAAAAAATATATTTTTTATTAAATATTTTGATCAATATTTAAAACTTAACAACTCACATAAATCCTAATTGAGATTTCTCACAGGCTTTAATTGATTAAAATTTTATGAAAACTAGAATTGATAATTATATATATTTTTATATATATTGTTTATATTTTATGAAATAAAATAAAATTATTATAAATCTTATATAAAAAAATGATTTATATTTAAATGTTTCAATATTTAAATTATGAAAAAGATAATAAATTTAATATTAATTTTAAAAATTAATAAATAATAATAAAAATTTTTATTTAAAGTTTTGATAATTAATTTATTCATCCTAAAAAAAAATGACTGATTACATCCCTCGTGATCAATATCTTGCTTCACGGATCTACAGGATTGTTCTCTGGTGTTATAGGGACCGAACAAAGTGCTCCGAAGGGGGTAAAAAAATCCATTAGACTAATTAGACTAATGAGTCATTGACAAAATTTTAGAATTTATTTCATGTTTGTTTTATTTTAAAGAAATTGTTAATCGGAGAATATGATATTTGAGTTTCATTATATGAAACTCAGGGACCGTTTGGGGCAACACTAATGATATTAATATGATGCGGTATAATCTGTAACGTATTATATATTATTTAGGGTGCTAATTTTGACTGTATTTTAATTATATATTTGAGAAATTTATGACATAAAAATTGCATTTTTTATCCTGATCTGCTACCAGTGATGATAGTAAAAAAAATTATGATTTGATTTTTATAAAATAAAAAAATTATATACCTATTACAGCTTTTTCAAATAACAATTTATTCTGCAATACTTTTATTATTATTTTTTTATGATTAAAGATGTCTGAAATAGATCCTAAATCTAAAATTGATGTGCAAAAGAGCTTTTTTACTGTAGTATTTCAATATTTAATTTCACTTACTTTGTATTATTATTTATTAATATGCTATTTGTGTTATTCCTATTTTTTAAATAAAAAAATATTCAAAATGTTTTTATTTTATGTTAAAATATAAATAAAATTAAAAAAGATTTAAAATGATATTTTAATTAAAAGGATGTCATAATTATATAACAGTTTCTTGACTCTGACGGACCAACCTATCCATCGTAACATATATAGGCTAACATGTTGGTCTTTTTTTTTTTTTGGTAATGGGGTGTCTACACCTAATCCCACTCACTATGTGGTGTGTGACTTGACGACTAATCGAGGTAATCCAGCCTCTGTGCCCCTCGCTTCTTTTCACCCGTTAAGATAGTGCATCCCGCACTGAAGGGGAATCGAGCGATGGTAGTCGCGTCACCTCACCAATTAAGTGGTGGGTAACATGCTGCTCATTTAACATTTTTTTTCTGTTTGTTTTTTTTTTCATGTTTTTCATTTTTTAAATTTTAAATTGTATTCAATATTAAAAAACTATTTGATACATCATCTTGATATCATTATCACATGTTAAAAAATTTAAATAAGTAAATAGCTTTAAAATTAATTTTAGAATCCTCTAAATTTTAATTTTTCTAATTTTACAGTTTACATTAGAGTATTGAAGAGATATACTTAATGATATCTAGAACTCCTTGATTTGAGTGCAAATAAACTTAATCAAGTACTTAGAAGCATAACTAAAAGAGCATTAAAGTTGTCACACGTGAGTTTAGAATATCAGTAGAACAAATGATCGTCTATAAGAAAACATACATAATATTTTCAATCTTAAACAAAATTTAAAATATATTTTCAATGTATAATTTTCTGATAACACAAACAATTTGTCATATATATATCTTGATTCATATAAAATACAATTTAAAACATAAATCAACATAACCGACATAAATATTTATCTCTTGAAGTCTACTGCCTGCTAACATATTCATCATCCATCTAGTTAGGATACTTGAAAAAAAAACTAGTAATTGAATAAAATTCAGTGGATCAGTTATACATTTACACTATAGTAAACAAGAAAGTAGAACTAATATGCATGACAATTTTTATTATAACATGTGCATAAAAAAATTGCTCAAATAATCAAACATATGGGAGATATGTACTAATGAATATTTCTTATGAACCTTACTTTTATATTGTCTATCTATAGCAACATGATGTTTAGATAGACAATCCATTCTTAAAATCACATAAATTCATATATTGACAGTGCTATTAAATCCGCATCCAAACTTCTTTCACAGATATTCAGGTTCACACTGTAAAATATTTTAGTATTCATATGAGACCCATTTGACATTGCAATTAAAAGTACTACAAATATTTTCATAACTTTCAATATCAAAATTCTCACACATTTCTTAAATATAAATGAATGTGATGACCCAATATCAAATAAAACTCTAACTGATTTACTTTGAATAAAGATGATACTTATAAATGAGTAGATTTATGAAACAAATATATCTAGCACAATATAAAATTTTAACAATGCTAATTTAAATAAAGACATACCTGTAATGACATCAGGCGAGACTTTTGCATCTTGCTGCGTGAGTGCATATACTCGAGACTATTCTGGTTGAGTTTGAGATGGAACTGTTGATGATTCATCATCCTTCTACCAATCCTTTATGAACACTTGTCCTAGTATCTATTGAAGATTTTTGACTTAAGATAGGATAAGATTTTGTCATATGTCTTGGCTGATGACACAATTTCAAGTGTTTGTTTTGAGAGGCACTCTCCTTTATGTGCTCTTCCATATTTTAGGCATGTAGTAACACTGCTACTACTGACATTAGTATGAGACTTAGGCTTCTTCTAGTTTAACTTTTAGTTTGAATATTCTATCCAGATTTTGATCTATCATCATTCCTCTCTGAGTAGCTTGCAAATCCAATTCTATCATTCTAGCCCTCTCCACCAGTACATCATAGTCATCAATACTAAGAGAAATCAAGGGTTGTCTGACTACATCCTTCAATCCAGATAAAAACCTATGAAATTTTTTCTTATGGTATCGATTGATGTGTGCATACCTTGACTTAAATCGCATGATAAAATGACCTCTCTGTAACAATCTGATGAACTTGTCTTGCATTTTTTTCTAGCTAAGAGGGTATAAACCAATCTCTAAAGGTCTTCACAAAGTTCTCCCATGAAACAAGATTGCAAGGCCTTCCTTCAAACTTTTCTTGCAATTGTCCTTGCCACTATCTCTCAGCTTCACCCTCAAAAGCAAAAGAAGACAAAGCAACTTTTCTTTCTGAAGGGCATGACATACTTTCTAAAATTTTCTCTATCAGCATCAACCAGTTTTCTGCTTCAATATGTCCTCTTGTTCTTGAGAAAAGAGGTTCATATCCTGAAATAATTTCATGTATTTGTCCATAGGAACTCTGTGACTTCCACTAGCTTGCGTATGCTGATTTCTTATCATTTGAGTTATTGCTTCCATCATTTGTGTAAATACACTTATAATTAATGAAGGTGGTTGCACCAAATTCTGGTACTCAGTGGTTTGTGTGTCTTTATTTTCACCCATAACATCTTCTTAAATTGATTACATAGGCCTCAGAAGCATAAATTAATTATAACCATTACGCATCAATCAATATAATTATATGCAAATATCTTCATAAATTTACTATTTTTTGAATGGCTCTTTGATTATGATCATACTTATGTTCTAAATATAAAATCGGCTCACTACTATTGTCACGAGAGATTAGAATACAAAGGCGGGAACAGACGGTTAGATGGATAAAAGAAAATCTTACATAACATTTTCAATCTTAAACAAAATTTTATAATATATTTCTCTAATCATATAATAATTGTTACAATCCACAACACAATTAACAATTTGTCCACACATATATACTAACAGAATTCATATGAAATATAATTTAAAATATAAATCAACATAACTAACATAAATACCTATCTCTTGAAGTCTCTCTACGATAATAAACATAACCCTCCCTTCTATCATCCATCTAGTTAGATTGGTTACCTGAAAGAAATAAATAACTAGTAATTGAATAAAATTTCAGTGGGTCAATTATGCATTTATACTATAGTAAACAAGAAAGTAGAACTAGTATGCATGATAATTTTTATTATAACAAGTGCATAAAAGAAATTATTCAAGCAATCAAACATATAGGAGATATGTACAAATGAATATTTCTTATGAATCTTATTTTTACATTTATCAACCATTTTAGGAGTCACTATCTAAACATTTATCAAAACTTATCCAAAGGACAAGTAGCTATTGAATTTTTTTTCTTTCGTGCACGGGTATATTGCATCCCCAGCCAGTACAATAAGAGAGTGAACTCCGCTTTCAATATACATATTCATAGCATACAATTTATATAATTATGCATATTAATTTATAACTAATAGTAAATTAGTTAACTTTATAAAATGATGAAGCGATAATATGATCTAGCATTCAAGCTACTATTCAACATGAAGAAATAGAAAAATAAACCATAATTTGCAGTACAAGAAAAAGTTAGAATCATGTCATAATCATGTACAAATGTATTTCATCACAAGAAAATAAAAACTTTTACCATAAATGTAAGAACATAATTATGCATTTTAATTTGCAGCTTCTTGAATCTTCTTTCCTTTAATACTTCTTTCCTTAATTGAAGTTCATATGATTAAAAATATTAACTTGATCAATACTCATAATTATCTAAGTATATACGGTATGGAAACATAACTACCTCTCTTATGATAATTTAGGTTATGCTTACTTTCCTGAATTAATTACTTAAATTAATTTATTTTTCTTTTATTGTTCCCATAAAATCTATATATAAATACAAAAGAAAGACTAATTTTGTATTATTATAAGCTATAATATATGTTATTTTTATTTACATTTATTAGCTAAATATCAAGCCAATATTTAAAATTATATTTTATATGTAAATATTTAATGTTTAAATAATTGAATTTGATTTATACTATAAGAGAAAGTGAAATTATGCTCTCTTTCTATTAACAAAATCAATAGTGTTCTTACTACCTCCATCTCATTCTTAATCTCAATTTTAGATGAGTCTTGTAATCATTTTTTACATAATTTTTGGCATAAATAAAATGTAAGCTATGTAGAGATACAATTGTAAAATCACACTTGTCAGTTTGCAAACTTTATTATTCCTCACTCAACTTTTATCTTTCATTTCAATCTCTTTTCAATTTAATAATAATTATTTCAAACTTGACTTAGGGTTTCTTATAATACTTGGAGCATGATTAAATCAAAAGAAAAATTCAATTTATAATAAATAAACTCTTACCTTATTTATTCCTCTCGGTTTTCCCTAAGCGTCGACTTCCTACTGTCACACATACACACACACACGGGTCGGTCTCTCCCTTCTTCCTCCCGTTGCTCACTCTCGTTCGCACCCAAAGTCACGGAAAGGGGCTTTCCTCCTTCCTTCTTCTTCCTCGGTCGACGACACACGGAAGGCTCTCCTCCTTCTCTCTATGTCGTCGACGCACGGGTGCTCGGCTAGGGCACACATGCACGCAAGGATGCCTTCTTCCTATTTTTCTCCCTCTCTCGTTTCCTCTTTTGCTGTTTTGGGGGTTTGGATTTGGTAAACAAATAGCCCCGATCTTATTCACTACGGTTGTATTTTATATTATATTTTATTTTTGTTTCCTCTTTTTTTCTTCTTTCTAACTTCCGGTTATTACAAAAGTGAATATCTTTTGAAGCTTCTATGCCTTATAGTTAAGATAAGCATTTCAATGAAAAAAATTTGATGAGTTCAAGATTACTCAATTTTGATATCATTTTATATTAAAATATTAAATGATCATATGGGATCAATGTGGACAATCCGTTAGAGCATTTTAATTTTTAGTCAAAATTATTAAAAAGTCGCATCAAAATATCTATAAAAGACTTTCTTTCTATACATTCGAGGGAAGGCTGAGAACACTCTAATATGATTTTCTATAAAATTTAAAATTCTATGTGTTAACACCCAAAGTCCATTGTAACACAAAAAGTCAATGCCAATCATCAACAATAGTATTAATTACCACCACTGACACCAAATATGATGCATGTTGTCTCAATAAGGGCTATGCTTGTCAATAACACCAATATTAAAATTTGATATCACCAATGAGGTTGATGCTCATTCTAGGCACCATCTCTAACATTTATCATAGTTTGAAAGGCCAGATCTCAACCTTTAAATGCTATGCTGGCACATAAGTCAACATTTGTCATCTACAAAATCCAACTCATATGAAACTCACTATTATGACAAACCACAATTGCTAATAAGATCGATGTAAGGGCGATGTTTTTCATTAATGCCAATTATAACGTGTGTCTTTATTAATGAGATTTGCAACCATCCTTAATACTAATGATGATGTTTGTAGTTCTCAACATGGTTGACACTCATGATTTACATGAATGATGATGTCCTCCTTCACCATTAAAGATAATACCCAACTTTTATGTTTATTATCTCTAATAAGAATGACGTCCAATATCAACCTCAAAATTGAAGCTCAATGTTGACCTTAATGTTTAGGATCACTATCGACCCTAATGTTGATGCCCTAGTGCTAATAAGCTCAATGCTCGTTGTATCTATAAGATAGATGGACATTTTTGTGGGCTCCAAAATTCATCACCGACTTCTGATGAAGAGAGTTTGATTTATATGTCAGTGAAATTTTTAGAAGGTAGATGGAATAGTAGATAAGACACTACCTAGAGATTTCACCCTCATTTTGTGAAGACTTTAGATCTGGTTCCATGTTTCCTATAGCACAAGCACCTATAGGTAATTAACCCTCTCAATGTTGATAGAGAACTTTCGATTAAGGCTAGTCATTAGATTCTAAATATGTAGCTTATAATACCACATGTGGAGTTTGGTATTTAGATTTATGAAATTCATTATATATAACTTAAAGCAATTGGTTGGGGGAACGATGATGCGCTGATCTAGATCCCATGATTTCGTCATCTTGGGCTATCATGGTCCCCAGTCTACTTAGTCAGAGGAGGTAGTTGACCCAACCTGATAGAAGGATCTTTGTTAGCAACCATTGGTCTCATCGTCTAAGAAATCTTTGTAGACCTAGGGTGACATTTGTCTAAGGAGACAGACTTAAGTCTACCTTAGCTAACAGAGGGATTTTTTCCCTATCAAGTATACCCTATGGTTCAAAAATCAAAGCGAAAGGCCATTGGGGAGCATACGTGCTACAGTCATGATCGTGATATAGTGGAGTCATTTGGCGACAACCACCTAGTCAAAAGACTCTGGTCGTAACTGCATCATGGGGAGCCTACTGGTCAAGCCACAAAATCGGAGGACACGGACCATGTCCTTGCTGGCATGAGATTGTTTGAGTGAAAACATAGTTATGTACTTGATTTAACTTTGGCTCCTTGTGAGCTAGAGTTTTTTTAATTTATCACATTCAGCAAATAATTGAGAAATGTGGATTAAGTTATAGCTTTAAGTTCTTTAAAGATTAAATTTTATTTATGCATTTAGTATTACATAACATTTAGATTAATTTGAGTTAATTTGATTTGAAATTGCAATCACATTTTGATGAAAGTATCTCCATTTGAAATCTTCATTCAACACAGCCATCATCAAGGTGGTGTGTTATTTTGCTACTTCAGATCTTGTTGACTCTATTTGTTTAAAAATAGAGGATTAGATCTATTATTATATGATAAGATTAACTTCTCAGATATTTTATTAGATTAAAAATATTATAATAATATCATTATATTTTTTAAGTTTTGTTAACCCGGGCCCAATCATAAGTCATAACCGGGAGTCAACCCGCGCAACATCCTCAAACACTAAGTTTAAGCATTCATTGTAGAGTCAGGGCACATGTGGGTTGTTTAATTTTAAAGTGATTTAACTTTAGAGATTTAAATAATATTGTTTATTTTGATTGAGTTTTATTGCAAGTTTATAATTTTAGATGATGACATTTCAGACTCTTGGTATCCCAGAGGGGGCTACAACATGAGCACCATGCCAAAAAAGGCATGTATGGGTGGTGTAAACCCCATGGCCGAATACATCATCCCACCATGCTAAGAAAGACATGTATGGGTCTTTGAAATACCTACAATGAACACAGATTTTTCCACCATGCTAAGAAATGCATGCATAAGTACTTATATACTTGTAATGCCAGGTTAAAATATTAATTTTAGCTTCATAGTTAAATTTTAATTAAATAATTTATGCCTCATGTCAGTGTAAAAGTTTGGCAGTATTTTGGCAGCATCCCGACATTGTCCTCATATAGAGGACTACTTTTGTATCTTGGGCCTTACCTTGAAAGAAATTATTGGTGGTATAAATCAAAGCCTGAATGCACCATCCCACTATGCCAAGAAAGGCATGTATGGGGCTCTAAAGTATCAACTGAAATATAATTTTTTGCCATTCCAAGAAGGCGTATACGGGTACTTATATACCTATAATGTTAGTTTAAATAATAATTTTATATTGCAACATGGCTTTATGTCAAGCTGTGTATGTCCCCCTGTCGGTGTAAAAGTTTGGCAGCATTTTGGTAGCATCTCGATGTCATCCCATGGGGACTACAGATGTACCCTCACATAAGGCATGTATTCTAAGGTACTTAAAATAGATTTTCCATATGCCAAGAAAGACGTGTATAAGTACTTATACACATGCAAGCAAGTATAGATTCCTCGCAACATAAAGAAAGGCATGTAAGGGTACTTATAGTCAACAAAGGCTTCGGTGCGGCGTCTGAGGGGCTCTGCATTTGGACATGTCGTGCGTGGGATATAGGTCGGGCTGGGGACACGGGTCACGCATGAGACGCCGGTGTGGTGTGGTCGCAGATGAGTGCGTGAGTGTCGAGAGTGAATAGTAATCGGATGGAGGTTTCACCGGGAGGCAGATCAGTCCATGATCGGCAGAATTTTGTCAGAGGGAGCTGATCCCCTACTGGAAGCAGATGGGAGAGGGATGTTAGAGTGGGGATTTTTTTTAGAGAGAATAGGTTATGGTTCGAAAATAAGAGGGGTGTTGGTTAGAAAAATTTCCATAGGAGTCTCCTTTAAATCTGTGGAGAGAAAGAAAGGCAAGACCTATAAAAATTCATCCTTTTAGGACGCTACGCAGATTCGCAGATATACTTATTCAGGTGATCGAGTACGTCATCAAGGAATAGTATACTATCTCGAAACATAGAAGTCACTACCCTTTAATAGACTTAAGCACCTCAATAAGGACTCCTAAGGATGATAGGTTTGCATATGTACCAAAGATTGTTCCCCTACTTTACAGGAAAAGTAAAGCAGGGTTTATTTTAAACCAGGTTTGTTAAGTTCCCTATAGGGGCAAGCCCCCGTAGTTAATTACATCTTAAGGGATGAGATCCCTTAGGAAAACTCTCGATTAAGGTAAATGATCGTTGTCTTTGAAGATTTCAATAGGAAGGACTATCAATTGGTTTATATTTGAAGATCAAATGGGATTGATCAAAAGAGGGAGTTATTATCGAAGCCATAATAGGAGATGAGTAGGAGATGCCAACGATATTAGGAAACCTAGCGAGCATTTCAAACTATCCTATAGTTGGACTTTACATTTTTGAAATTGATTTAGTTTATTTGAGTTGAATTTTTTATTAGAAATTTAGGACTTAAGATTCTTTAACACAAGATTAAGGAAATGCCTAAGAGGTGAGGAATTATACTTATGGCCCAAAAAGGGGAGAAGCAACCTTAGAACCTAAATCTAGGGAGCTTTGGTGTGGGCTGAAAGCACAACCTAAATCTAAGGAGAAAATGGGTAATTGGTTTGCTTACATAAGAGAGGACAAACCACCCAATAGCTTGGACTTACAACTGCCTGGGGGTGGCTTCCAACTAACTCTTCATATAATTTTAAATACATGCAGGCAAGTCTTTATGCTTATGCAGGATAACTAGGCTGTTGTTTATTTAGAAAGAGACAAACTCTTTAAACTCACTCCTTAAAGAGACTAGATCATGTAAGGGCATGCTTAAAATGACCTAAATCTAATGTAAATCATATTATATGTTATTTTTATTTTTGGACAATCATTTGACTCAGACTTATATGATTCATATACCTAATGCATGAGAAATTATATTATGAGCTAAAATCAATAAGATGAGAGGTGTGTTTCCACCATGGCTCTCAAAGGTTAAGCCAAGTTCTCTAGCATGGGTGGAAGCCCTCCAAATCAAGAGTGAATCAATATGCTATTGTGCATGATGTTGTAAAAGAAATACTCATCCAGCTAAGGGTTGCTAATTCTTTTATCTTGATTTAAATTATGCTTTAAATGAGGTTATGAGTTGCTTATTTTTAATTTTGAGTTGATTAATTTGGTAGAAGATTTATTTTTCCTTAAGAGCCTAATCGTCATCCAGGCCATACATAGAAGCAAGAAAAAAATTAGAAAACATGCCATTTCTAATGCACAAGCTTAAAAAACATCAAACATTTTATAAAGCTAACTCAAAGGAATAAAAGGCCAAGTGTGGAGCACCACTGCACAAACTCGAAAAACAAATTGGGTATCCGAGCTCTACACTTATACAACCCGAATTACAAATGAATTAAATTACAATTAAGCTAGGAATTCATTATTATAGGGGTCTTCAAGCTTTATTCTTTTTTCTTCATTTCTTCTTTCTTCTTCTTTTCTTTTTTTCTTCTTTGGTTCCTTCTTTTGGATGGTTAGAAGATGGATGCTCCAAGGCTTCATATGGTGCATAAGATAGGATCTTATGACCAATGCTTATCCTAATCCCATAATAATTATTTCAAAATCCTAATTGCACAAATTTACATGAAAAGGAAAGGTGGAAATCTAACTAACACCTAGAAAACAAAGGTTAGTTAAAACAAGCCACACAAATCTCAAGCATGTAAATTGGACTTATCACCCCACACATGGGTGACTTAGTCTACCTGGCCTATGGATTATTCTTAGGAGTATAAAGCACATACAAGCAAAAGCATTTATATTTTTATTTATGATAGCGCTCTTTAAGCACAATCCTCTACAGAAAAGAATAGTTAGAGTAAGAACATCCTACCATTCATTCTACGAGCATACACCCACATCTAGTCTAAAAATATATCACAAAATAAAATAACATCAAACCATGCACCACCTAACCTAAAGCTAGAAGTGACTTAGGCTAATGTGTGCTTTGAAGGTTTGTGTGGTATGCTTAGCTATGGCTTTAAATTTTCTAAGTGTGAAGAACATGTTCAACTTAGAGGGTTTCATTTAAGTTGTTTAGATTTGGGTTATTTTTCATGTTTTGATTTGGTTTAAGTGGATCCTACAATTAATTACTAAGTTATGAAGAGAGAAAGAGAAGAACTTCTCTTTCCTTCCCTAACCTAAGTAATTTCTAAAGTAGATTCACATTTTAGTTTTTTAGGTGAATGTTTTGATTAAATATTTTAATTAATCCTAAGTTTAGATAAACTCTAAACAAACTATTCAAAAGAAAGGCATTTTAAGATTAAATAAAATGAATCAAAATTCACATAACACACATTACTTCATTTCTTTCCCAACATATATAACATGCATATGGATGGACCTAAGCATATCTATACATACAAATGAGTATTTAACACACTTTATGATGCATGCTAAGTAATCCATTTAAAAATTTAGAAGTTGAATATGCATGATTTTTCTTAAGTAGAAAGGGTTTTCCTTATCCAAATTTTCACACATGAAAGTAAGAAAGGCATAAGTGAGTACATGCCATTGTTAACCAGAGGTGTAAGGTATAAGACCAGGGGAAAGCCTCAACCTTAGGGTTGTCCAGACTAATATACCACTTTCCTTAAATACAAACATGTGTATAAAAGAAATGAAATAGAAAAGGAGAATGCAAAAGTTGTTTAATGGATTCATTTTTATTTTATGCAATTTATGTATGCAAGTATAGGTAACCCTTCTTAGGTGATAGCATAGGGATGAATAGGATATGGAATTAAGTAAGTGTTGGGTTCTTTTCAAATGAACCCTACATCTTACCAACTCTATTCAAAACTATGCTAACATAAGAAAGAAAGGAAACTATGCTAAGCATACTTTATAATCTATCACATGCAAGCTTATAATTAAAATAGTAGCACACTTTCAGATTTGGTATTTGATTTATATGTTTTGAAAATAATTTGGATTTAGTAGTGATAATAGCCATTCATATTTCTACTTTAGCCAACATGCAAATTTGACATAAAGTAAACAATTTCATTTTAAAATTTGAATTTCAAAATTATGAATGCATGAAATCACATGACATACAATTTAACATGTTGGGGAAAGATCAAAGCAATGAAAGCATGTAAACAAACTCACTTTCACTTAAATCCTAAAGACATTCTTATAGAATAAGAAAGTTTAAAATAAATCAAAGTGAATTCAAAGTGATTTTTGTTTAGTTTGAAGTTTGATTTAATTTTGAAAAGGTGAGATGAGTTTTCTATTTCTAACCCATTCCCACATGTGTTTGATATTTTTATTTAATTTTTAGATAATTAGATCCATTTTTATGCATTGATTAGGTTAAGGTATGAATTAAGTAACTTAATTAACCCTTACCTACACCACCTTAGAAGAATTAACTAAATAATTATGAGCCAATGAGATGACATAAAACTCACAAGGAATTTAAATTTGCAATGCACCTAATAAGAAAGCCTAATGCAATTTGGCTCACAATTAAAAGTTAATTAAGCTAAGGGGTTTAGCTTAAGTAATTTCAAAACACCCTTTCACACTTATGAATTGGGTTTTGATTTCTTAATTGAACTTAGGCTATTAAACACCCTGCATCTACCCAAAGTAGATTAATTAAGTTATGGGACTTTTTTAGAATTTTTAGAAATTGATTAAGGGGATAATTAATGAATTAACCCTTAATTAAGAGGAGATTAAGGAGAAGAGGGGGGGTTTAGGGAATAACTTAGGGAAAATGCCCCAAAAATATTCCATAAACCTCCTACTTACTAGATCTGACCTTAATCAACCTAATCATGGTTAAAAATAACTAATCATACCTTATGCTTAATTACATAAGGAGGTAATTAAGAAACCATATGCAATTATTCTAATCAAGCCTTCAATAAATCCCAAGAAAATTAGGGAGGTAGAAGTCATCCCTAAAATACCCAAGAAATTTGGGATTAATCGAGCTTAATTAAAATTAATTAGAAAATAACTTTTCAATAAAACCAAATTCAGAAAAGCATAATTCAAAACTCATCAAATTAATTTTAAAATATTTAGGTTTAATTATCTTTCCATAGAATTTTATTTCATATTTTTTGAATTTTAGAGAGTTATGAATTTTAGAAGATCCTAGGTTAATTAAATTAATTATTTAACTAATCCTAACTAATCACGCTCACGGCATGATGCGTGGCGGCGGTCATGCTTTACATGCGTCACGCATGAGGATTACTTAAACATCACATCCCAAATGGCGGTAGCGCGTGATTTAATCTCGCCATCGATGATCGGGCGGCGAGGATCTCCCGTTTTAAAATGGATAAAGGATTTCCTGGAATTATCTCACGTCCATCTAAAATGCGGATGGATGGCCGAGATCTCCAAGTTCTTCCCTTGATCAAGAGACCATGATCAGGGAAGATCAGCTCGAGCTCAATCAAACTCAACCCACACCATCTAAAGCAAAGCGGCATCCAAGAAAATTGATGGGGTGAAAATTTCTTTCACAAACTCCACACCATTGAGTTTAATGGTCAAAATTCCATACCTCAGGGTGATCAAAGGATTCCTTGGAAGCTTCTCAGTGAGATGAAGCCTTGAAGTTTTGAGCACTTGAGGTTGAGTGGATCTTATGGACCAACCTCCTTAGCTTGATCTTGACTTTGATCCAATTCTCCTCTTGCCTTGAACTTGGAATGCTTGGGTGAGCTCGACTTGGTCCTTTAAGTGTGCAAAAGGAATTGAAGGGATTGAGTGTGGAAGAAGTTGGAGAATTGAGCTCCCTATTTTCATTGTTTGAAAAGAAAATCAAGAGCTCTAGGAGCTTCTATCACTCTTTGATGGCTCCCACTCTCGCTCAATTGAATTGGGAATCATGATTTGAATTAGGGGAGTATATCTCCCCGAAGGATCGATGGCCAATGCTCTTGCCATTTTGATCCAATTGATCATAGGTTGTGGGTTGTTTGATTGTTAGAGTGTGCACATGGTCGTTTGAGCCAAGGAGTGGATTTGCCAACCTCATGTGCTTGAATTTGAGTGGAGGGAGTTTGAATTTCAATTTTGACCCATGGGTGTTTGGTCTAGGGACCAAATGGGCTGACCCAAACCCATTAGGTTTGGTGCACCACTCTCACTAGGTACCCTTGAGCTTTTAGGAAAGCCTCAAGTGAATGTGAAGAGGGTATGACCAAATTACCCATGGGTTAGCCAAAATTTGTTCTATGGCCTAGGGTAGATGGTCATTTTGTTTTTTCACTTTGGATATGTTGGGTATGTGGAGAAACTAGGCTTGACCAAGTTTCATGAGGTTTGGAATTCATTTGATAGGGTTTGGCTCATGTTGACCCATTTAGGTCAAAATGGGTCAACTTAGTTCAAGTTGACCAATTGGTCAAATTGGGTCAAACCAAGGGTTGGGTCAAGTTCATATGACCATTTGAAATATTTTGGTGGCTTTGGTTTGATTCAATTTGGTATAGTTTTGAATTTGGCTCATATGACTTCATTTAGGTCAAATGGGTCAAGTTGACCTATTTGACCCATTTGACCTATTTGTAGGTCAAGTAGGTTTAGGTTAGGTTAGTCATATGGAGTGGATTGTATCTTTGTTTCCAATCAATTTGGGTTAAGTTCAATTTGGCTCAACATGACCCTTTGGGTCATGTTGGGTCTAAGGTCAATTGGGCTGGGTTGTCTAGTTGGCCAATTGAGGCTTTGGTCAAGTTCCAAGTGATTTGGAATGGACTTGACCCATTGGTTTTAATCAATTTGGCTTAGATCAAGTTTTGACACATTTTGACCCTTTAGGTCAAAATGGGTCAACTTGGGTCAAGTGGCCAATTGGGCTAGGTTAGGCTCAAATGTTGGCTTGGTCAAGTTCAAACATAGGTCATGAGTGAACTTAGATCAATGGTTTCAATCAATTTGGCCTATGGTGGAATTTGGCTATGTTAGGTTTCATTTTGGGTTAAGTGTTGACTTGGTCAACCCTTAGGTTTGACTTTTTTTGACCCAATTTGATTGATTGATCATCCCATGATGATTGTTGATCATGATGAGAGGGATATATGAGTTTGGTTCAATCCAATTTGGTTAGGATCAAAAATTGGCTCATAAAGTACTTTAGGTCACTATGGGTCAAGTGAGCCTAAGTGGGTCAAATGGCTTGGTCAAAGCTTGATTTGAAGTTGATTGATCTTGTGTATGGACTTATGATTAAAATATAAATCCATTTACAAGTGTTTTGAAGTCAAATGGGTTTTGATCCATTTGAAAATTTCATATTCAAAGGAAGAATATGAAAATTTTTGGTTTGATTTTTTGACTTGGTTTTGATTGTGATTGAAGTTTGGATTTATATATGAGCTCATGATTGTAGGGTTGATTGAATCATGAGAAAATCAAGAGTTTGGCTTGCTTTGAAATTTATTTGGCCAAGTTCAAGATTTTGACTTGAAAGGCTTAGATTGGATTTTGAGTTGATTTGAGTTTGATTTTGGAATTGGTTTTGATTGTTTGAATTTATATTTCATTTATATATGTGAATATAAATGAGAATATAAATGATCATGAGAAAATTTCAAGGATTTGAAGTGGTTTAATCATGATTTAGGCTAATCCATTAAGAAGGATTTAAGGACTTAAGAAAATTTTTTTGAGTTTGAATTTTTGAATTTGGTTTGATTGATTTATATTTATATTTCATTTATATATGATAATATAAATAATATAAATGAATTATGAGAAAATCCATGACTTTGATATGGTTTGATCAAGATTTAGGCTAAGTCCATTAATGGAAAATTAAGGACTTAAGGAATTTTAAATTGGAATTTAATTTTTTTTGATTTGATTGATTTATATTTATATTTCATTTATATGTGAATATAAATGAGAATATAAATGAGTTTTGAGAAAATCCAAGTTTTGAATTGGTTTGATCAAGATTTGGCTAAGTCCATTAATGGAAAATTAAGGACTTAGAAAATTTCATGAATTGATTTGAATTTTGAGTTTAGTTTGATGGGTTTTTTATATTTCATTTATATATGTGAATATAAATGAGAATATAAATGAATTATGAGAAAATCTCAAAGATTTGAATTGGTTTTGATCATGATTTTGGCTAAGTCCTTAATTTAAGGGACTTAGGAAATTTGAATTGATTTGGGACTTAGTTTGTGGGAATTTTATTTCATTTATATATGATGGAATTTTTATGAAAATTGATTTGAATTGGTTTTGGGATTTTGGAATCCTTAATATCAAAATTAATGATTTGAAAAATCATGATTTAGAAAATCAATCATATGGAGGATTTGATTTGGAGTTTGATTTGAAACTTGAAGAAGGAAAGTGAGGAATGGTTTAAGGGTAGGAATTTTCTAACACCAAGGCATGACCTATTCACATGGCTAACTCTTCTAAGTCTCTAGGGGCTGGGTTGAGTGTCCACCTAATCACTAGATGTGTCTTAAGACTAAGGAACTCTTAAAGTCTAAGAGTCCTATGTCAAATGGAGGGTTGAGCTCATTCTAAAATGAGGTCAACAAAGGCAATAGGTGTGGTGTGACAAGAACATGTGTGGTGTTGACAAAATGATCAACAGAGATCACAAGCACTATAAATAATCTATTAACCCAAGGAAAAGAAAGAATCGAGCTTAGTGCAATGTGGCTCTACTTGTCCATAAGAGAGAGAGGGAAGAATCCACTAAGGGATAGAGTGTGAACCTTCCACTAGGGAAGTAGGTTCAAGTCATCCACAAGGGGATGAAGGTTTGATTTGATTTGAATCTCACTAGGAGAAAATATTTGATTTTCCACTAGGAAGAGGGTTGAATTTGTTTCAATTTTGTTAGGTTTGAATTTTTGAGATGAACCACGGTTTGATGGGTTGACTGAGGAGCCATGGAGGCTAAGACCTAACTTCAGTTACCAATCCAAAGGGTAGTCTACTAAACACATAGTAGGACTAGCAACCAAAGGGATGCCTTTTGGTATGCAAAGTACTTAGGAAGAAAGTAGTAGACTTACATCCTCCAAAGTAGAGACCGTTCTTTGGGGTAATCTATTGGCAAGCAATAGATTGAACCCAACCTAGCTTACTATTGAGTGAATGCCATGGGGACTTAGATCAACTTGATAGTCAAGATTCATTTTATTTTTGTTTGATTATGATGGATCCCATAGGTTTGCGATGAACGCATTGGTAGGGGCCATGGAAGCCTGGACCTAACTCAGTTTCAATTCAAAGGGAGTAGTCTACCAACCATGTGGACTATCCAACCAAGGGAAATGCCTTTTGGTATACAATGGTCAAGTCTTGAAGAAAAGTGGGGACTCACATCTTAGAAATAAGAAACCAGGGGTGATTGGTTGCTTTGGGCAACAAATCAAACGACTAGGCGACTGAATTGCCTTTGGGGACTTAAATCACTCAAGAATAGTCAAGATTAATTTCATTTTTTAATTTGTTTATTTTGATGGATTCCATTGTTTTGATGGATCACAGAAGGAGCTTATAGAAACTCTATCTATTTATTGAACCAAAGGGAGTAGCTTCCCTGATGGGAGAACTATCCAACCAAAGGAGTACCTTTGGTTTGCAATGATCAATTGAAGGGAAGAAAGCTCAGACTCACATCTTCCACTAGTGGTGATTTCTTTGGGCAACAAATTAAACGACCTAGGTCGTTCATTTGACAATCATGCTAGAAAGAATGCATGAGTCTTATATTTCAAAGCGGAATGACCAGGTAACACCTTGTGGAAAATAGATTGAACGACCTAAGGACTCTGGGTGAGTCAATCGATTTATCTTCAGGTAGTCGTGATTCTATAAGGAGTTTGTTCTTAAAGATAGATGCGCTTGGGGAAAAGGGCCTTTGGGGCTTGAATTCAAACCACTAGAAAAATTTTGTTTATTTTGTTTATTTTAGTTTGTTTTCTTATGGACCTTGTTGGTTTAGGGATCAAGAGAAGGAGCTTATATCCTAGACTATCTGATTCTTGAACCAAGGGAGAATGTGCATGGTTGAACAAATTTTCCAACCACAGGGGTGGTTACTAGGAAGAGGAACGTCCAATCCAAAGTAATGGTAGTGTCTAAATGGGGTGCAAAGTGATCCAAATAGAGTGCCCATGGGGATGGGGCATAAGGGCTTAATCCAACAGAGAAGATGACATGGCTAGTCATATATCAATAGGTATTGTGTCCAACTCAAGGAGAAAAGCAGGGACTCATATCAAGTGGTGTACTCAGGGTGAGTTCAGATAGCAAACATCAACCAATAAGGTGCCCATCAATTTGCAACAATAGAGAAAGCTGGGACTCCTTCTATAGAATGATTGGATAATTTGTCTTGACATAGGTGCTATCCACTAGGACTCTTGAGTGAATGCCACGGGACTTATATCAACTCAAAAAGTAGTCAAGAGGAAAGGAGCCACTGGGACTTATCCTAAACCCCAAATATACTGACCTAGTTAGAGCATGATGGCTAGTTCAAGAAGAAAGCACAGATGACTCACATCTTCTTAAATAAAGTCAACATGAGGTAGCTTCTTGGGGTGAGAAGCCATACTAATAAGGCTCATTGGTTTGCAATGGTCAAGTTAGGAAGAAAGTGGGGACTCACATCCTTCAATAAATGACCAGGGGTGACATCTTAGGAGGTAGCATGTAGACCTAGAGCACTAATGAGTGAGTGCCGGGGGCTTGCTCCCACATCAAATAGATAAAGATTTGTGTTTATTTTGTGCATGTGTTAAGAAGGAATGAGGCCTCTGGGGACTCTTACAAACAACGTTTTGAAATGATGCCATGGATGGAAAACAAGATTCCCACTAAGAAAGGATGCCACTTGGGTTCTCTCACACCTATCTTAGTTATGCTAATCGAAATAGGATGCCTCTTGGGTTCTCTTACACCTATTCTAATTACGTCGGGAGATTATGTTTATGTTGTGAAAGAGGGATAGGATGCCAGTGGGGGACTCTTACACCTACCTAAATATCACGGTGGATTCAAGACAAGCAAACAACACTTTAAAAGAAGAAGATTTGATGAATGGAATCAAATTTTTTGTTCTTTTATTAATGATTATTTTCAAACATGATTTATTTCATGGGTAATATTTCTTTAGATAGAGCCCATTAATTGGAAGCATCGGTGTTCCCCTTTATAAGTTGATAAGATCCTCCTTGGTAGGCCTTCTCTATGACATAGGGGCCTTCCCAAGTGGGTTCAAACTTGCCTCCCATCTTTCGATGGGCAATAATTGGTCTCCTTAGGACTAACACAAGTTCTCCTACTGAAAAGACCTAGGCGGCGACTTGTTGTGAGCTTGAATCATTTTGGCTTTGTACAACTCGAGGTTTTGGCATGGAGACTCTCCTCCAAACCTTTGAGCTCTTCTAACCATAACTTTGCATTATGCTCTGTAGTGATCTTGTTATCCAATGCTATCCTTAGTGATGGGAGTTGAACTTCTAAGAAGAACCATAATACACAAAAATGGGGTAGGAGTTGGAGTTCGGTACGTGGTGCGGTAGGCCCACAAGGCTTCAACTAACTCATTCACTTGTCATTTGTTATCATCAAGAGTCTTCTTGATCACGGATGAGAGTTTTGTTGAATGCTTCACTAAGCCATTAGCTCAGGGTAGTAGATGGTGGAGTATCTCCTATTTGTCTTAAATATTGATCTTTATGCTTTTGAATGACCATTATCGATATAATTCATTAAGGCACCCTATATATGATATGGTTCTTGAAAAATTAAAGCACATGGTGAGCTATGACCTCTCAGTGGGATGGCTCCTTGGAAAAAAAGTCGTGGCACTAAGATGAATCGATGCCCCTTGGAAGAAGGAGGATCGATGGACTACAATGGTACCCAACACTCAAATGGCCATGAGGCTAATGTAGGGTGTAGAATGTTGGGTGGTTGGTGGAGGACCACATCTCCTAGCTACATCCATGCAATCTATGATCATAGAAGGCTAGTAGTATCCAAGTCTTTTGATCTTCATCTTCATCTTTTTGGATTGATGCTCCCATAGACACAGAATCGGTTATAATGCCATGGGCTTCATGTTTTCTAAACAACATAACCACATTTGGTCAAGGACTGATGCAGGTGCCATCAACAAGAGCATAGGAGAGCTCTTTATTTCACTAATGAGCTTGTGATTCTCTTGAGGTAGTTTACCGATGTTCAAGTAATCTATGAATGGTTCCCTCCAATCCGACTCCGTCCATTTTGGCAATGACAACCTCCCCTTCAAGAAAAAGTCTCTTGATGAGTTCAACATCAATAAGGGATAAGACCTGTCTATTTTGGACCCTTATTAAAATGAACTCATCTTTCATATATGCCAACTCTTTGGCAAGTTTGGCCAAGGCATCTTCTTCTCTTTGGGAACCTTGTAGATGGTGACTTCAATTTGAGCCAACTTCATGGTATACTCGTAGTAATGATGAAGCTTGGGTTTGAGAACAATAGACCTGTCGGTTGATGATAATCCCAAAGATGTTGATGCTCTTATAGTGATGGCTAACTCCAGACTAGTAATCAAAGCCTCATACTTGACTTCATTATTGGTGCAGGGGGTTAGAAAGATTGTATGAGAATCTCATCACATCGTAGTTTGGAGTTAGAAGAACTATTCCTACCCCTGCCTTTCCTAGGAGAATAGATCATGGTGCTTCATCTTTAAGAAAAGAAGCACCATCAAAATACATCTCCCATCGGCGATTGTCAGCCTCCCCTAAGTTCATGATTTGCTCATCGTGGAGATCATCACTAAGAGAATAATTAGTAGAAAGTGGGTGTGCTCTTAAGAAATCTGGTCTTATCCTTTAGCATGGAGGGTACAAATGATATCAAACTGAGAGTATCATGGACCAATGAGCCAAAGTAGCGTTGGCATGTCATGAATCTTGTGGATTTATTTGGGATCAAGTTCACCTTATGAAAGCATGTAGTGCATAGCTTCGAGATGCAAGATCAAAGATAGGCAATGTTTCTCAATAGGTGGATAGTTTTTAGTAAGATCATGGATGAGGTAGTAGAGTGCACTCTCCTTCCCTTCATCATTGGCTTAGGCCAATAAACCAGAGAGTCATCAATAGTGTAAAGGATGATTGGCACTGGATAGAGTACTAGAGCGGCGGCTTCACCAAGTACTCTTTGATGTCTTTGAAGCATGTTGCACTTATCATCCCACTTGAACTTGGCATCCTTTTGACATGTCTGAGAATGGTTTGCATCTCCGATAGGTTTGAGATAAAGCATCTTAGATACACCATCCTTGAAAGGATTTGAGTTGAGTTAAACTCTTAGGAGGTGGCATTTCTAGATAGCTTTAATCTTTTAGGATCTATTTCTATTCCCGGTGTCAAACAACAGGAATTTTCCGGCGACTCAATGCACTTGATTCATTTTAAGGTTATATTATCTTAACCATTAAAAAACTACTCTCAAGTCAAAGAGGCGGTCTTCCTTTTCTTTGCTCTTGACTACTAGATTATCAACATAATACTCAACCTGATGATGGTTGAGTTCATTGAAGATTTGAGTCATGGCCTGTTGGTATGTTGCACCAATATTTTTAAGGCTAAAAGGGATGACCTTATAATAGAAGATTCCGATTAGAGTTCAAAAAATAGTGTTTCTTTCATCTTCAGAAGACATCTTTGGTTATAACCAGATGACCCATCCATGAAAGAGAAAACTGCATGAGATGAGGCGATGTCCACCATTAATTTTGGTATAGGAGGAAACTCATCCTTAGGACATGCCTTAAGTCCCTAAAATTCAAATGAATTTGGCCATTCTTCTTCTTAACGGGATGACATTGGCTAACCGGTAGGATATTTTCTTCCGATGAAACCATCGATCAATTTCTTGACTTCAAAATGACCTGTTCAATTTCTAATCGCATGTCTAGGAGCTTGCTTAATAGAGTTAGGGTCTATTGCTAGCTTGTACTGACGAGAGATAATCAGGGCATTTCTTCATAACTCCATGCGATCTTTAAACTTAGTCAATAGCTTAACTAAGTCATTGGTTTCTTCTTCATTCAGTAATGAACTGATGTATGTGGAGCGAGGATTTTCTTCTATCTTGAGGTTGATTTCTTTAAGCTTGTCGATTGTTGAATGAATCTCCTCTTCAAATTCTGGTGGTGCCTCTTTGACTTGGAGATCATCTGGATCATCTGAAGTTTCTAAGCACACATTCTCATAAGAGTTGGGGATGTGAGAAGAACTATCGACTCCAAATGGTTGGTAACTAGGCAATAATCTTCATCATCGATAGACCTTATGAATCTAGTCGCTCTTGATGTGCTTTTCTGCTTATGTTGTCCATAGCTTTTTTGAAGTATTCGACATGTGCTTGGACCATGTGAGGAACTAAACCTTTATAAGATTTTGAACACAAGGAGTAAAAGTCAAAAGGTAATTCCATTAATTCTTTAAAGTATCTTCCTCAAGCTCTACATCAACTTGGGGCTTGAGGAGATGATGAAAAAACTCTTCTTCTTTATGTCATTGGAAGACTTAGGGACTTCCTTAACTACTAAACCTTCAACTTTATGAGATGTAAGTGAGGTAAGAGCTAAGGTTCCCAACTGCTACCTAATAGTTTCACATAAACTAAATTGAATACTTTGCTTTGCTTGGAGGCTCTTGTCTCTCTGGATCAAAAGTCACCTCCAATGGAACGAGAGGGTTGGTGGTATACTAATCACATTAGACTCATCCTCAGCTAGATTCCAAGTCTATGTGAATAGTAGGGTACTATGGTGGAACATGACCTATTGGTGAAGGCCAACTAGGGGTCTCCCACCTCTAGAACTCTATTTACGCCTCGCCTTCTTGGTGGAGGTTGAGCCATCCCACCACATGTCCATATGATGGAATGAATTGTGGGTGGAATGTGATATGAGATCTCTTCTTCAATTCTTTCTTGTTCACTTGGACTTTTCATTTTTTTTTTTTCTTTTATCTTTTCTTTTTCTTCATTTTCTTTTTTCTTTTGTGTTTTGCATTTGAATTTTGTCCAAGTTCATGAGAAAGGTGTTTTGAAGATAGTAGGTCACATCCTCATAAATCTCAACCTCTCTCTAAAAATGGCTTTTCATCTCGACACGTACTCAATTCCATCTTTTTTTGATGCATTGATGAAGGGAGGATGGAAATCTTGTTACGATGTATCCAAGGCCACCAAACAAAGCAATGAATGTATTGAATCAATGATGTAGAACTTGGCTTCATCTTCCAGTCACCTATCTCCAAAGGTAACACTATAGAACCTAAAGGCTCACCTTGATCATTGAATCCTCAACATCATCCTATCTCCTCGAGTGTAGAGATGTCAATCTTCAAATAGGCAAGGGTCTTTAGACTCATAATGTTCTGATGCACAATCCATGAGAACCGGAGTCAACTTTCCATGTCATTTGATGTAGGGGATGGTTGTGCTCCAAGTCCCTGAAGGTCTTCATCATGAAGGTGATCCCTTGAGCTTCTTTTGCATAATGTGCTTCCTCTATATGGTCATTAAGCTAAGCATATTTAGGATCAAGGAGCCTTGATTAGTGATTCCTCATCTCTTTGGATAAGACAAGGGCATCATATATGCTTAGCTTAGATGAAAACTTTCTTAGATGAGAAAGGATGTTGTAGTCCACCTTTTTGGTCTTCCACAAGCATATCCAAGGGTGGAGCATCCTGTGGAAGGGCTTCTTGATCTTTAGTACCAATGACTTATTTCCCTCTATCTTGAGGTGTTTCCCTAGGAGGTAGAACCTTGCCACTACGGAGGTTGACTTCGGTGATCTCTTGAGGCAAGGTGGTGGAAGGTTCTACACACTTGAGCTCACCTACAACTTCTCCTATGGGACTCTTATGGATGATTCCAAGTCTATCTCAAGAGGTGAACCCATAGTATTGAGTTGAAAGTCCAACTGAATCAAGAGGAAGATCAAAATTATTATAGTTATTTAGACTTGAAGAGTTATCATTAGGAATAGAAGAAGATAACTCATCAGAAGAGACATAGATGTAATTCAAACTAGCTTTATTCTTCAATTTCTTGGAATTATTTGGAGGTACAAAGTAGAAGTCAAGTAAAGTGAGTGGAGTAAGGGTTTTGATGCCCTTATTTGATAATACAAGAGTTATACTAGAAGAAACAGAAGATCAAGCTGAAATGGAAGAAGTCATCGGTGTGGAAGTTGCAATTGAAGGCTGAGGTGGACCGATCGGTGTGCTAAAGAGCTATCCTGACACATCTGCTCTGCTCTCTTGAGCTCCACTTTCTAGAGTTGGCACTGGAAACTTGCAAACCTTCCTTGGTGTTGGAGGTTTGAGTTGACTTAGGCACCTGCAAGGAAAGCTTCTTGATCTTCTAAATTATTTTCTTAGAGGTTTTGGACAAGAAAATGTCCCAACCTTCTTTGGTTTTGGTAGGATCACTTGTATCCCCAAGGATTACCCTAATAGAACTGGAAGGTTGTTCCACAAGATATTCCTTTGGGATAACTACAACACTGAGCTTGAAACTATGTTCAAGCTAATCCTTGAATGTTAAGCAATCCTCCAAAATGTGACCTAGCATACTGTGGTAAGGGCAAAAGTCTGGATCATGACTTTTGCCTACTTCTTCTGGTCTCCTAGGCTCAGGTAATTGAAAATCAAGTTTCTTTAAAAGATTCTTAAAGATTTTCTTGATTACCTCCCGCTTAAAAGAATAAGGTTTATTTAACTTATCTAAAAGTAGGTGGACCATAGTACGGTGCATGCATCTTTGGTGGTATATGAGGTGGCTATGGGTGGAGGCTATGGTGAGGCGGTATGGCTACCTCGGTGGTGGGAGGTGGAGGCGAGGTCGTATGGTCTCTCTGGTGGTAGGGATGTGCTTCCCTTATCAACCCACACTACTTCTCGGTTTCTTCTTATAGACCTTCACATCTTGCGATCTTGAAAAGGTTACTATTTGGCCTCTCCTTGTAGACTAGCCACTTGTTGATTAGCTTCTCAAATGTCTTGATAGTGAAGCCCTTAAGCATGAAAAGGGCCATGGATATTCTTCAAGAGAATCTCAATGGCATGTTATTTAGACAGCTGTGGTTCACACTTCATACTCAGGTTATGCCATCGAGAATATAATCAATAAGTGACTCATTGGGGTGTTATTGTGCTACAACGAGATCACCTACAGTAACCCTTTGTTGAGCTCCAACAAACCTCTTGATGAAGAGTTGCTCTAACTCATCAAATGTCTTTTCTTGAACGTTGGCAGTTGACATATCAAAAAAGTAATACCCTACTAACAAAAGTCAAAAAAAAAAGCGCCACTGCCACCTACATTGCAACAACTAGCCACGAGTGCTGTATGTGCCTTTTCAGTTCATCAAAGCTTTTGAAGGAAGGAGGCGAAACCCTTGGGATATTGGATAACATCAAATTCCTCTGGTAGGGTCTACCCTTTGGAAATGATCCTCCCTTGAGCCAAGCTTCCTTCACCTGCTGCTCAACCATGGATTTTATATGTTTTCTTGTATGGAGGTACTTTCCACTACCTTCCTATACAGGTAGTGCTACCTTGCTCAATGGGAGGTAGAGTCTTGCTGGGTCCAAGACATGCACTAACTCAGGCGACCTGTCGGTATAGGATGAACTGAGGCTTATTTAAAAACACTGCGCTAACAAGTCTATAACCATGCCATCCTATCAATGCTATCATACGCCTTAACTTGTGAGAGGTGTTGGGTGATTCTCTGTCTCTTGATCAACCTCATCACCTTCCATGGCATGTTGCTCCCAGAAGAGATCCTCTAGTGTCACCATATGACTCCAGGAATCCCATCAAGTCATCTTCATTGGGATCGACTCTCTTCATCGGACCAAACATACCCAAGATCTCCTTCTTCTCCATGAAATAATGTGCAACTATCTCATCTAAGGAATGATCCAACTCGGTAGGTACAAATGGTTTAGGGTGACTATGTGATCACTATCGTGCCGAGAGGCACGGACCTCACCTTGAGAGTCAATCTGTGGCTCACTAGATGAATGATACACTTGACTCTACTAGGCAAGAGTAACAATCTAGGATGTTCCTCTACCCCTAGGTGACTGTCATGGAATATCTATGATAACTATCACCATCTCCACATCCAGTATGGGGTTGGTGAAGAGCGACCACGATGCTTGGGTTGCCACTCCTTCCACCACGGGAAGGTTGAGCAAGAGCTCGACCCTACCATAATGGGTGGTGTAGGAGGGTAGGATCCCCAGCCTAGCGGATCACCCAATGGGTGCACTTTTCCCGGATGTGGCCTTCATGGCCTTAGATGGAATGGGAGATCTTTGTAACACTTGCGATGGCAGATGAGGGGTAGAGTGGTGGGGTGGAGACACCATTGACTCTCTGTGCACATGAACTGCCCTCTTATGGTGGCTGGTCCCAGTGAGAAGAATATTATCATATGGTGTGGTAGCCGCCGAGATAGAAAATCAATCAGCGGAAGCTGTGGCTAAATCTTCTCTGCTAGTAACATGTGATGTATGGGCCTCCGGAACCCTCTCTTGATCTACCTCCCACTGAGCTATAGGGAATAACATGTCCAAGCGTGTCACTTTGAGCATCCGTATGCTTCGCCTACATGGCATAGAATAGATTGGAGGCCGACATATGATCGAGTTGCTGCCTCTAGCTCCCTAGCTATCCTAGTGTAGAACCGTTTGATCATACAGTTCTTGTTCATACACTAGGTATGGGTAGGATGGGAGGAGTGCAAGCTAGACCCATACTCAAATGTAGGAGAGGCAAGCCAGAGGCAGAGCCGATCACCTTGGTCTAACTATGGTGAGGGAATGCCCTCACAAGTGATCTGCCCCTCAAATCCTCGACCAAAGTGAATGGGGTGGGTATGGTTAGCGGGGGGAAATTTGATCAAGCTAGATCCATATGGGGGAAGGTGAAGACAAACTTATGAGAATGGCCATTTGCAAAGTAGTATTTGGCGAATAGTACTATCTTTGTAAAGAATCTACAATGAAATGAACTTGTCATTTCTATCTCCATAGATTTTTTTTTTTTTGAATTTTGATTTGAAATTTGAACCCACATCCAACAACTTGGAAGTGTTAAGTGGGGTTCAAATGGATTTGAAGATTGATTGAAAGAGGAATTTGAATATGAATCAACTTCAACAAATTTATGTATGTTGAAATATGGATTCAAAATTTTGATAAGGATGCTTCCATAGGTTCATTTTGTTTTGAATTTGAATTTTTTTGATTGAGGACCCTTTCCTTTAACAAATTAGGTATGTTAAAGTAAGGGTTAAATGATTTTGTTTTTGTTTGATTGTTTTTTAATTTCACTTACTTAACAAATTTAGGTATGCTAAATAAAGTGTTTGAGAATGTGATTATTTTCTTTTTGTGGATTTTATTTTGATTTTGAAAAATTTGGAATTCTTACTTAGCAAATTTAGGTATGTTAAGTGAAGAACCCAATTGTGTTTTGTTTGATTTTTGAAAATAGGAATTTTAGAAAATTTAAGTATGCTAAGAAAATCTTAAATGTTTTATTTATTTGGAATGTTTTGATTTTTGAAAAGGGTAGGATCCTTAGCGAATTTGGTATACTAAGGGAATCCTAAGGTGCTTCATTTTTTTTTTGATGTGATTGAAAATGAAGATTTAACTTTAGCAAATTTGGTATGCTAAAGATGAAGTCCCACTTGGTTTTGTGAAATGGAAATTTCATTTAGCAAATTTGAGTATGTTAAATGAAATTCCAAATGGTGTGTTCAAAATTTTGATTTCATTTTTGGTTTTGAAAATGGAAACTTCTCCTTAGCAAATTTGGTATGCTAAGGAAGAAGTTCCAAAGGTGTTTGAAAATTTTGGACTTTGGAAACTTTACTTAGCAAATTTGAGTATGCTAGGTGAAGTTCCAAAATATGTTTTGAAAAATGTTTGGTTTTGGATTTGAGAACTTTACTTAGCAAATTTAAGTATACTAAATGAAGTTCTAAATGTGTTTTTTAAAATTTTTGAAATATGATTGTTGATTTTGATTTTGGATTTGGAAACTTCACTAAGCAAATTTGATTATGCTAAATGAAGTTCGGAAATATGTTTGAAATTTTTTTGAAATATGATTGTTGATTTTTGATTTTGGGTTTGTAAATTTTACTTAACAATTTTGGGTATGTTAAATGATGTTCCAAAAAGTGTTTGAAAATTTTTGATTTTGGATTTGGAGACTTCACTTAACAATTTTGGGTATGTTAAATGAAGTTCCAAAAAGTGTTTGAAATTTTTTTTAGATTTTGGATTTGGAGACTTCACTTAACAAATTTGGGTATGTTAAATGAAGTCCCAAAAAGTTGTTTGAAAAATTTTGATTTTGAGATTTGGAAACTCCACATAACAAATTTGGATATGTTAAGTAAGGTTCCAATTATGTTTAGAAAATTTTTGGATTTTGAATTTGGAGTCTTAACTTAACAAATTTGAGTGAAATTTTAAATGTGTTTTGAAAATTTTTGAAATATGATTGTTGAAGTTTTAATTTTTGAAAAGAGGACTTTTATTCAACAAATTTAAGTATGTAAAATGGAGATCAGTTTTATTTTTGAAATGTAAAATTTTTGTTTTGTGTGTGATTGTTGCTTTTTTTTTGAAAGAGTGGAATTCCAAATTAAAACATATGTGAGATATGCTCAAGTGGGATTTACTAAAATATATTTATTATTATATAATTTTTTGGTTGGGAATGAAACTTTCATTTAATAAATTTGAGTATATTAACTGAAGGTGTTTATGTGTGCTTTTTAAAAATTTTAATTTTGTTTGCAAATGAACTTTCCATTCAATAAGTGTGAGTTTATTGAATAGAAAGATTCCTGTGTGCTTTTGAAAACTTTATGATTATGATTGTGATTTTGGAAAAGATGATTGTTCACTTTGAAAATGAAATCTTCATCAAAGTGAATTGAAAGGAAGATGTTCATTTGTGCTTTTGGAAAATATTTTTGGTTTTATTTTTGAAAATTCTTACATGTAACAATAATGGGAATTGTTAAATGAGGGTAATAAAATTTTGTGGAAAATATTTTATTAAGTGCATTTTTGAAAAGGTCCTTTGGAAAAGCAAAGTTCTTTATGGAAGATTTATTACTTTTAAGATGAACCATTCCTTATCATGAAAATGGTAAGGAGGAAGTCTTTAAAAGATGTTTTCTTTTTTCATTTTACCCATTGGAGAACCCAAATGGGGTTTCAAGACCAATAAGGAATGCGGTCCTAAAATCTAAAGATGTTAGCTAACTTAACTCAAGAATGAAATGAGCTAAGTGCCAACAGAAAGAAGGATAGTCTTGAATTCATACCAAAGTACAAACCCACTATCGATACTCAAAGACAATGATCATTTACCAAAGATGGATAGAGAAACCATCCCCAGCGGAGTCGCTAGAAAAATCAGTTGGTTAGAAAAATTTTCATAAGAGTCGCCTTCAAATCTATGGAGAGAAAGAGAGGAAAGACCTATAAAAATTCATTCTTTTAGGATGCCACACTGATCCACATATGTACTTATTCAGGTGATTGAGTACGTTATCAGGAATAGTGTACTATCTTGAAAGATAGAAGTCCCACCTTTAATCATACCAATGACTCTAAGACGATGATGCACATTGTACAAGATTCTTCCCCTACTTTACATGAAAAAGTAAAGCAGGGTTTATTTTAAATCGGGTTTATTAAGTTTCCTACAGGGGCAAGCCCCATAATTAATTACATCCTAAGGGATGAGATGCCTTAGAAAATTTTTTGATTAAGATAAATGATCGTTGTCTTTGAAGATTTTGATAGGAAAGATTATCAATCGATTGGTTTATGTTTGAAGATCAAATGGGATTGATCAAAAGAGGGAGTTATTATAGAACCCAAAATGGAGATAAGTAGGAGATATATCTAGAAACTAACAAGCATCTCAAACTATCCATAGTTGGGCTTTACATTTTTTGAAATTGATTTAGTTTGTTTGAGTTATCTTTTTCATTAGAAATTTAGGACTTAAGATTCCTTAACACAAGATTAAGGAAATGCCTAAGAGGTGAGGAATTATACTTATGTCCCATAAGGGGAGAAGCAACCTCAACCTAAATCTAGGGAACTTTGGCGAGGGGCACAACCTAAATCTAAGGATAAAATGTGTAATTGGTTTGCCTCCTGAGAGGACAAACCACCGGCTTGGACTTACAACCGCAGGTGTCCTGCTAACTCCTCCTTTGATTTTACATATATGTTGATAAGTCTTTATGCTTATGCAAGATTGTTAGGCTGTTGTTTATTTAGAAAGAGATTAAGTCCTTAAACTCACTCCCTAAAGAGACTAGAATTATATGGGCATGAAATGACCTAAATCTAATATAAATTATATTATATGTTATTTTCATTTTGGACAATCATTTGACTCAGCTTATAGGATTCATATGCTTAATGCATGAGAAATATTATAGCAAAATCAACAAGATGAGAGGTGTGTTTTCCACCATGGCTCTCAAAGGTCAAGCCAAATTCTTTTGAGGTGGAAACCCTCCAAATCAAGAGTGAAATAATATCATTTGTGCATGATGTTGTAAAATAAATACTCATCCAGCTAAGGGGTTGCTAATTCTTTTATCTTGATTTTAACTTAGGCTTTAAATGAGGTTATGAGTTGCTTATTTTTAATTTTGAGTTGATTAATTTGGTAGAAGATTTATTTTTTTCTAAGAGCCTAATCGTCATCCAGGCCATACATCGAAACAAGGAAGAAACTAGAAAAATATTCCATTTCTAATTCACAAGCTAAACAAAACATCAAACATTTTATAAAGCTAATGCAAAAGAATAAAAGACCAAGTGTGGTCGGGCACCACCACACAAACCTGAAAAATAAATTATATAGCCGAGCTCTACACTTATACAACCCAAATTACAAATGAATTAAATTACAGTTAAGCAAGGAATTCATTGTTATTGGGGTCTTCAAGCTTTATTCTTCATCCTTCTTTTCTTCTTTCTTCTTCTTTTCTTTTTTCCTTCTTCTTTTCTTCTTTGCTTCTTTGGTTCCTTCTTTTGGATGGTTAGAAGGTGGATGCTCCAAGGCTTCATATTGTGCATAAGATAGGATCTTATGATCAATGCTCATCCTAATCCCCATAATAATTATTCCAAAATCTAATTGCACAAATTTACATGAAAAGGAAAAGAAATCTAACTAACCTACAAACAAGGTTAGTTAAAACAAACCACACAAATCTCAAGCATGTATATTGGACTTATCACCCCACACATGGGTGACTAAGTCCACCTGGCCTATGGATTATGCTTAGGGGGTATAAAGCACCTAAAGCAAAATAAACTCACTTCACTTCAATCTTAAAGATATTCTTATGGAATAAGAAAGTTTAAAATAAATAAAAGTGAATTCAAAGTGATTTTTGTTTAGTTTGAAGTTTGATTAAAATTTGAAAAGGTGAGATGAGTTTGTTGTTCTTACACATTCACATGCTTTAATATTTTTTGTTTAATTTTTAAATAATTAGATCCATTTTTTTATGCATTGATTAGGTTAATGAATTAAGTCAATTAATTACACCATAGAAAATTAACTAAATATTTATGAGCCAATGAGATGACATAAAACCACAAGAAATTTAATTTGTAATGCACCTAATAAGAAGAAGCTAATGCAATTTGGCTCATAATTAAAGTTAATTAAGGAGTTTAGCTTATGATTTCAAAATACCCTTTCATATTTATGAATTGGGTTTTAATTTTCTTAATTGAACTTAGGCTATTAAACACCTAAACATCTATCCAAAGTAGATTAATTAAGTTGAACATTTTAAAATTTTAAAATTGATTAAGGGGATAATTAATGAATTAACCACATAATTAGAGGAGATATAAGAGAAGAGGAGGTTTATAGCAGGGAAATGCCCCAAAAATATTCCATAAACCTCCTACTTACTAGATTTGATCTTAATCAACTAATCATAAAAAATCACTAATCATATTAGTATGTAATTACATAAGGAGGGTAATTAAAGGAAATTATGCAATTATAATAATCAGCTTTCAATTAATCTTAAGAAAATTAAGAGCAAGTCATATTAAAACATACCCAAGAAATTTGGGATTAATCAAAGGCTTAATTAAAAAGTAATTAGCAAAATATACTTTCCAATAAATCCTAAATTTAGAGAAAAGCATAATCCAAAACTTATCAAGATTAATTTTAAAATGTTCTAGGTTTAATTATCTTTCCATAGAATTTTATTTCACATTTTTTTGAATTTTCTAGAAAGAGTTATGAATTTTAGATTTTCTCTAGGTTAATTAGAATTTAATTAAGGAATTTAACTAACTCTAACTAATCCATCATGGCGACATGTGCATTGGTAATCATCATGCTTTAGCATTTGTGAGGATTACTAAACATATCCCAATTGAGGCTTAAAGGACATTTAATCTCAATCAATATGGTTTGTTTAGATCTCCTTATGTTATAAAATGGGTAAAGGAATTTCAAATGTGCAAGATTATCAGTCATCTAAAATTATTGGATGGATGGTTGAGATCTCAAATTCTTCCCTTGATAGAGATATGATGAGGGAAGATCAACTTGTCAAGAATTTAAATCAAACTCAAACCATCTAAAAGCAAACAATCCACGATCAAAATTGATGGGTGAAAATTTCTTTCACAAAGCTCCACCACAATGAGTTTAATGGTCAAAATCATACCTCACCATAAGGTAATCATGCTTCGATTAAGAAGCTTAAAGATTAGACAAAGCCTGAAGTTTTGAGCACTTGAGGTTGGTGGATCTTTATGGGTCACCTCCTTCATGCCACACACTTTGATCCAATTGATCCTAATTGATGCTTAAAAGGAATTACAATTGTAGTGTGGAAGAAGTTGAAGAATGGATTGAGCTCCCATGTTTTTTGTTTCAGAAATGGGGAATAGAAGCTCTAGATGCTTCTATCACTCTTTGATTTAAGTCTCATAGTACAATCAATTCAGGAATCATGCATTTGAGTTTGTTTAAATATTTCTCCCAAGGATCGGACTCATATGCTCTTCTTTGTTTGATCCAATTGATCATAGGTACATTGTTTGATTAGTTAAGTGTGCATGGTGGTTTGAGCCATATCAACCTCCCATGTGCCTTAATTTGTTTGAGAGGAGTTTGAACATTTTGAATGTACTTGGTCAAGGGACCAATGGGGTGACAAATTCATTGGGTTTGGTGCTCCACTTTTAGATCCCTTGAGCTTTTAAAGCCTCAAGTGAATGTGAAATTAAATTACCCATGGTTAAAAAATTTATTCTATGGCCTATGATGGTCATTTTGCTATTTTTTCTACTTTGGATATTTTAGGTATGTGGAGAAACTAGGTTTGGCCATGTTTCATGAGATTTGGAATTCATTTGATAGGGTTTTTCTCATGTTGACCCATTTAGGTCAAAATGGGTCAACTTAGGTCAAGTTGACCAATTGGTCAAATTGGGTCAAGTTCATATGACCATTTGAAATATTTTGGTGGCTTTAGTTTGATTCAATTTGGTATAGTTTTGGATTTGGCTCGTATGATTTCATTTAGGTCAAATGGGTCAAGTTGACTTATTTGACCCATTTGACCTATTTAGGCTAGGTCATGGGTAGGTTTAGGATAAGTTAGTCATATGGAGTGGATTGACGTCTTCATTTCCAATCAATTTGGGTTAAGTTCAATTTTGGCTCAAGATGACCCCTTTAGGTCATGTTGGGTCTGATCTATTGGGCTAGAGCTAGGTCTAGTTGTGGCCAACAAGGCTTTGGTCAAGTTCCACAAGTGATTTGGAATGGACTTGACCCATCAATCAATTTGGCTTAGATCAAGTTTTGACAAATTTTGACTTTTTAGGTCAAAATGGGTCAACTTGGGTCAAGTTGACTAATTGGACTAGGTTAGGCTCAAATGTTGGCTTGGTCAAGTTCAAAATAAGTCATGGGTGAACTTAGAGGTTCAATCAATTTGGCCTATGGATGACTATGTTAGGTTTCATTTTGGGTTAAGTGTTGACAGTCAACCCAAGTTTGACTTGGTTTGATCCAATTTGATTGATTGATCATTATGGTGATTGTTGATCATGATGAGAGGGATATATGAGTTTGACCCAATCCAATTTGGTTAGGATCAAAATTTAGCTCATAAGGGTACTTTAGGTCACTTTGGCTCAAGTGAGCCTAAGTGGGTCAAATGGCATTGTCAAAGCTTGATTTGAAGTTGATTGATCTTGTGTATGGACTTATGATTAAAATATAAATCCATTTATAAGTGTTTTGAAGTCAAATGGGTTTTGATCCATTTGAAAATTTCATATTCAAAGGAAGATTATGAAAGGATTTTGGCTTTAATTTTTGACTTGGTTTTGATTGTTTGATTGAAGTTTGGATTTATATATGAGCTCATGATTATAGGGTTGATTGAATCATGAGAGAAAATCAAGGGTTTGACTTGATTTGAAATTATTTTGGCTAAGTTCATGATTTTGACTTGAAAGGCTTAGATTGGATTTTGAGTTGGTTTGAGTTTGATTTTTGGAATAGGTTTTGATTGTTTGAATTTATATCTCATTTATATCTGTGAATATAAATGAGAATATAAATGGATGATGAGAAAATTTCAAGGATTTGAAGTGGTTTGATCAAGGGTTTAACTTATTTATCTACACATACAAAGTTATGCAATAGTATAAATTTACTCTCTTTTACATTTTTTAAGTTTGAGGTGGTCAATGTTGAATCCATGCATTTTATGTACACATACATTTTTAAAGTTTGAGTGGCAAGTTCATAATTTTGAACCCTAAAAAACTTTTAAATATTATTAAAACTAAATCTCTTGGGGTTTCTATTCCTTTCCCTTTTTCTTTACTTTACATTACTTAGACTTCTTGGTGTTAGATGCTCTACATTCCTCTCTCCACCATCTTTGTCTCTCACATTTTCTTCTTAGCCCATGTCTCTTTCCTTAATTCTCAAATAGCCCATATCTTCTCACAACACCCCCATCTAATAGTGTTAGGCACCTTCTCCTCCTCTCCCAATCTCTTCTCACATCACCTACACATAACATTTATTGCCTCATCAATTGGCCATTTTTCTTGTTGGAGAAGAAGCACTTAAAGGAGGTGAAGAAGTTGCACTTGGTTACCTTGGTCAAAAAGTAATCACCAATTTTTATCTTTTATTTTATCATCTTCAATTTTGAGAACTCATTATGCAAAGAGAATGACATTGTGATGAAACTGTTTGATTGGCATCGTGTTGCACTATGATCATATTACTAGTTCTGTTAAATAATTAAGAAATCAAGAAAGCCTTATCTTTTACCATATGGATTGTTGGGTAAAGGTTGTAACTATAGGTGTCAATTGTGTAATCAATTAAACTACTATTATGGCTATGCCATTTAGTTTTGAACTAGATTCCTTCATCTTCATCAACAAGTATCAATGATCATGTTTTATTTTTAGTATTGTTTGTAAGATTATCATCAATTAATTGAATTCAATGAATACATGATTTAAAATTTTCAAAATTTTGCTCTTTAATTTGAATAAATGAGATTGTGTCTTCCATTTTATTGTATTAGCTAAAGCTAAAGAAAAGCACTTCATTTGAGTATGAGAAATGTGATAATGTGTATATATTTGTCTTTTTCAAGTGTTCGGAAAGATAGAAGTTTTATTTGCATTTCTTGTCCTAATTGATATAATAATATAAAAATAGCTTAAGATAAAAATCCATTCAAGTTAGATGAAGTCTATGAGCTTATATGTCTTCATTAAAAAAGTATTGCTTGTATTTATGTTGAATTGAGAGAAACCTATATGAAGGAACTTTGAGTTATGGATACATATGATTTGTAATTTGTCATGTCATAACCTGATTTGAATATAAACTTTTATGTTATCATTGGATCAATATTTAAAGAGGATGAATGTTTTGAGATTGACATTGATAATTCCACAACAAATCCTAAGCTTCAAACTTCAATCTAGAATTATGATGTCAATGAAAGGGATAGGATCTAAATAGTATATTTGGTTATGTGACCAAAAATCACAAATTCCTTCAAATAACAATTAACAATATTGTATGGAGGTAAATTCATAATGTTTAAAGAATACCAAAAATAGTTAGTTTATACAGTGCAGAATGATGCCACATTTTTTTATTGGTACCTTTTTATGCCTCATTGGCAAATTATGTGAAGTCAAAGTGATGAAGGCTCATTTATTAGTAAATGGTTTAAAATTTGAAAGAAAAAAAAAAAAGCTTCTATCAAGTACTTTCCCAAGAAAACCCTCAAATTTCCTTCTTTAGCCTTTGAGAGAGGAAACACGCAAGCACAGTTCTACCAAGCTAGGGATAGGCTCTCTCTATCTCATTCTCTCCTCTCTTTAGAGTAAAGCCGTGACAGCTCCAGCTCCCTCTCTCTCTCTCTCTCTCTCTCTATTTCACGTTTAAAGATTAATATTTCGAGAATTACTAATAAATTATCATAATTTTATAAAAAGATCAAAATATTGAGATTGCAATAAGATTAATGCAAAAATTGAAGCAATAATTATAAATGATGAGAAAATATAGAAATGTTTTTCGATTAAATAAAATGTCATATTTTTATAGTGTCTTTAAAGTTATTGCACCAAAATATAATTAAGAAGGAGAAATGAAGTAATTACAAAATTACATCATTATTTTGTTGAGTTATTTTACACTATATTTATATTAAACTTTAAGAATTGAATAATTATTTCTTTGAAGCCAATACTAAGTAGCTTCTTGATGTGGCAAAGATATATTCAAATTATTGTTTAATTTTGAATTCTTTGGTTTCCGATTGAAATTATTTCGGTTTTAAATTTATAGAAATTTATCTGAAATTGAAACGATTTTGATCATTTGTAATGAGTTGAAATCAATTAGGATTGGTCACATTTAGGTATTTAGATCAAACGAATCGACCTTGAATGACACTCTAATCCTTGCTTTTTTTTAAAAAAATTTTATAGTTTGTACATTGATTCGAAGTGTAAATTTTAATTTTTAATTTTTTTATTGTGAATCATGTTTTTTAGGTATCTATTGAATCCGTTGTTTCAAAGGAATTAATATATTTTTTTTTTAATCTAAGGGGCTGGTTGGGATCATTTTTATTTTTCATTTTTTGTTTTATATTTTATATTTTATTTCAAAGTAAAATATATTTGATGTTTATTATTATTTTTAAAAATAGTTAAAATATCTAAAAATTATTTTGAATATTTTTAAAAATAATATTATTTATTTTTGAAAATAATAAATAAAAATACATAAAAAAATATATCAAATAAATATATTTTTAAAAATAATATAAAACAAAAACATAAAAAATATAAAATAAAATTGATATCAAACAACCCCTAATTTTTTTATTTTACTTTTGTTTAGTTTTAATTCGTTTGAAAATTTTTTACCAAACAGGTGATTGTTTCATTAAACAATTCTACGAAACAATGAGAGTTAGAAAAAAAATTTGACTTTTTTTGGTGTTATATTTGAAATAATTCAATCTTGTTATGTTAAAACAATTGTTGAAATATTTCATTGCTTCAAATGAAGAAATATAATCGAATTTATAATGGGATTAAAAGCGTCTTTCATAATAAAACTTTACTTCTTAGTCTTAAAGTCATCTATGATATATATATATATATATATATATATATATGTTGCGTCTTTAGAAATTTTATTAGGTAGATGAGATCTTTGGCAAAATTATCCAACACCTGGCGGATATGAACCGCGGGGTTATCGTGGAAAACCGTTAAGGAAAAACCACGGGGCCTTGCCGTCTGTAGAACTTTCACTATGTGTTCAAAGATCTGGTCCTTGCTTCTCGTTAGTTAGAGAAGGTGTTTCTGAGACAATATTAGAGTGAAAAAATCTATATCGGTCAACTCCCAAGGAGAAGTTTCCAAAAGCGGCGAGCGGATCTTGGGAGCCACCTCTTGATCTTGAGGAGAAAGAGGCGTGCGGTCTTTCTAGTCCTGGCGATCTCTGGCGACTCGATCTTGACACTAGTGGTAGCTTGGTAGTGGATGCGTCAGCGTCGAGGCGGGTTCTCGAGCTCTCAGTCTTCATCAATTCGGTCCCCTCAGGTGAGAATGAAGCTCTGTTATAGATTTTTTGGGAGTGGCGCCTTGTAAATTCGTGGAAAACTCCAACTCCACACTCCGTCGGACGGCGGTCGATCCCCCGATCGACGGTGTATTTTGATGATCGGTGCCTTAATGATGTGGGTGATCTGGATTCGTTGGATTGTTGACGGCGCTTCGATCGACCATAAATATGTCGTTTGGTGACCATTTGGCGGATCGGGATCCATTTTCATTTCGATAGCTTGATGCAGTCGATTGAGTTCGGATCGGACTATGCTTGATGTTCTTATGTTCGTCATCGAGGCGGTCGGTTTATTGTAAGTTTCTGAAATGGTGATTAGATCGAAGCATTTGAAAATGCCTTGAGATTCGTGCTTGATCGATTAATTTTAGAGGATGTATCGGTTACTATTTTGGGTGACATTATCTCGGTCATCCATATATATATCTGAAAATAGCAAATTCTCAATGAAATTTGAGAGTCCATCAATGCGCATTTTGAAGAACAGATCTTCATAACACAATATTATAACTTGGAAGCGATGCGAGCCATAAATATGTATGTATCTTGAGGCCGAATTTGAATTACTGGATCGGTCGGGGAGCGCGAAATTTCAGGTGCCGTGCATGGCAAGTATGCGCCAGTATGGCAGCCTTAGCCCATGTATGAGCCTCCTTGTAGCTGAGTCGGGACGTGGTCGCTGAGACGGAGTGAGCAATTATGAATGCGGGAAGCGTTCCACTGGCGGCGCGGGTCAGTTCGGCAGACCTGCGGTTGCGGCCACAGCGATTCGACCCATGAAGTGGTTCACGAGCGCTGCAGTCACGACCGTGGTCAGCGATTCGCGACCCATGAACTGATATGCAAGCGTCTTGTGATGTAGAGCCAGCCATGTGGCGATATGTAGTATGACATAGCCAGCTGGCCAATGGCGAGCCAGCAGTGAATGAATGGTTTTCGGTTTTGGCGGTTTGAAGCGGTTTTTTGCTTGCCCTAGAAGGGTCTATAAAAACCCCCCTAGGGCTAAGGGAGAAGGCACACCTTTCTCATCTCCTCTTCTCCTCTTAGAGTGCATAGCCCTCCCCCTAGTGGGAGTTTGGGCACTCTTTTTGGATCCTTTCCTCTCTTAGAGTGCAGCCCTCCCACGGTGGGAGTTTGGGCACTCTTCTTGGATCAACCTCTACCTCTCATCTCCACCAAGCAGTGCATAGCCCTCCCCGGTGGGAGTTTGTAGATGGGTGAGAATCTTTTGAAAGAGACACGTCAGACCCATAGCGGGCGGCGGCAGGAACCTCCCAAAATGGGAGGGGCTCAGATTCGTGGGAGTCGTCGATCACGGAGACACATTGATGTGCTTGAAAAATATTATTTTCGAATGATTTGGTTCTTAAGTGTCAGAAGAAGTCGATAGAGCCCAATCTCCCGCATGGGTATTTCACCACTTACGAGATGAGTTTGGCGGATTGCGGTTTCCCCATCCCGAGATGATCGCCATTTTGTCGACATCACGAGGTTTGCATTTCCGGTTTTCGGCGAGCGATGGCGATCGTGATGGGACTTATAGTCTTTTCGGTGCGACGCCCATTCTGATTACCGCGGATGTGCAAGTTTACTGCGATGCACATGGTCGTATCACCTGCGGTCACTTGACCTCCGGACGAAGGATTCTCCCAGAGTTGGGCAAGCGATTCTTTTTTGTGAAGAATGGCGGGGTCTTCAGAAATGGGGCGAGATTTACCCATTCCCCTGAGTTGGTGATGAAGATATCTGGGCGAAATTCGAATATGAAGATCTTGATTTGAGATTGATATATCGGATTTGTCGCGGGAGGAATCTTTGTTCGTGGGCTTTCTATTCATCGGCGGTCTTATGCGATTGCGTTGAAAGCCAAGAGGTTTCCGGCCGATCTCTAGCGTCCTCGGCTTCTTCCCGTGAAGGACGTCTCCGAATAGAGAAGAGGAAAAGGCGAAGAGGTGATGGTGATATCGGATGCGAAAAGTCAGACCCCGAGTAGTCCCAAGGATCTTCATTCACGAGGGCGTGTTGAATCATTCTGCGTAGGTGGTCGGTAGAAGAACTTTCTTCATCTTTGCGTTCATCATCTTTTATTTCCCATTTCACGGTGCTTAGCGTAATTTTTCTTATTTGATCTTGAAGAAGCAAGAACTTGACTTCAAAATGAACATTGTCTTTGAATGGCGGAATTGAGTTCGTGAAGGTCAAGTTTCTCCATGGTGAATATAAGAAGCGGTATGTGGAGAAAGTAAAAGAGATGTCATTGGAGAATCAACTTGATGAGTGTAGGACGAGTTGGCGACTCAGCGACTTCTCTTTCTTTTCAACGTCGAAGTTGAGGACTCGGGATGAATTAGTGGAGGCGAGAGGTTGGTTGCTCAGGATCGAAGATCTTTTAGAAGGTTTGGTCTTGAGGCAAAGAAGCAGAGTTCTGGCCTTCGTCTTTCGAGAGAAGAGGCTGCCTTATCTCGGGTAGAAGCGGGAGCGGATCGCGGTAGTGGAGGACTTCAAGAACTCGACCTTCAAGAGTATCATGAGGATCACGTTGAGGCCGAGAGCGTGTATGATGTAGAGGTGAAGGCTTTGGGGCGGTGTGTTGATGAAGGCTTCATCGAGGTTTCTTGAAGGGGACACGCTTGGCGTATCATGGGAGGCTGGTGTTGAGGTCCTTTCTCCTTCCCCCGACCCTTCTAGCGACGACGAGGATGACTCAGATAGTTCTTCATCATCTACTGATGAGACCATCAAGACTGTGTAGTTGTAGTTCCTTTATGTTGCAGCTGTTTAGTGTTGTATATTATTTCTGGTTGATTGTACTTGTATGTTACGAAGTATTAATAATATAAAAAATTGTTTGTGAATATTTAGGAGTTGTGTGTCAAAGCGTACTCGATGATAAAGATTCCAGAAGAGATCATCGGAATCCCTTTAGGGTAATTCGATCTATTCTAAGATCATTACAGGCGTTACTTGATGACAAACTTGCGGAATATATTTATAGAGGTTCTCTCGAACCTCTCGATCTATCTAGGTTGTGTATCGGGCGTTTTCGATGATGTTAACTTTGTTATGGAGAAAGTTGTAGGCGGTCTAGAGGATTGCCAACTTATCCAAGGTTGTTTATCGAGGCGTTACTGGCGATGTTAACACAGGAAGATCTTGAATTGAATCCGTGAGGATTTTGACCTATCAGAGGTTGTTTGTCGGTGTTACGATGGCGTTAACGTATGGAAGAGGTAGGAAGTCCAAGGACCTCTCGATCTATCTAGGTTGTATGGGCGTTTACTGATGTTAACTTGTTATGGAGAAAGTTGTAGGCGGTATAGAGGATTGCCAACTTATCCAAGGTTGTTTATCGAGCGTTACTCGGCGATGTTAACTATAGGAAGATCTCAATTGAATCCGAGGATTTTGACTATCTGGGTTGTGTATGGGCGTTTTCGATGATGTTAACTGGGAAAGTTGTAGCGTCAGGATTGCCAACTTATCAAGTTGTTTATCGAGCGTTACTTCGTGATTGTCTATAGGAAGATCTCAATTGAATCAGGATTTTTATCGAGTGTATACTTACCGATGATGTTATGGAAAGTCGGTCAATTGCCATCAGGTTGTTTATCGATCGATGTTAACGAAGATCAATTCCACGGGATCGATCTTACAATGAGATACAACAATAGTTGCGTATCTCTTGAGTCGGTGTTTTAAAATGCAAGCATAAGCGAAAAAGTCACAATAAGTATGAGAAATTTTAACATAGATAGAAACATAAATCCAAACACCTTGATGCCAAGGTTGGACAATAAAATGACAAGCAGTATCGATAAATTCGATAATAATAATTGCAATACAAACATACGATGATAATGTTTTCGCATTCACTAGAATAAAAAAAGTCGCACGGTAGTACTTACGGAGGTTTGTAGCATTCAGTGCGTGGGAGAGTCTTCCCATACTATCCTTAAGCAGCGTGCGGGCTTGATTTTAGACACCACCACAGCCTTCCCAAAGGTGAGAGTTTGTTACATTGTGGGCCTTTTCTGGCTTACGAGGGGCGAGGTCCCAACAGATATTGGTGGCTTTACCCCGGTTGAAACCTCGAGCAATCCCTTTGAAGCCATTGAGTCTTGACATGTATGTCTCTCTTGCGGAGATCGGATGGAATCGAAGCTTATCGTCGTTCTTTGTCGGCATTAAAGTTATGGGTTAGGGCTGGGATGTCAATGAATAAACCTGTTAAAACACAGTTATGCGCGTTTCCGGTAGGGGTCCTTGATGTAGTGCGGTAAGCCTAAAGAACATTGGATAGTTCTTCGGCCCATTGCCCCCCGGCGTGGTTCAGTCGTGTCTTTAGCCCTTTTAGTATTGTGGTGACTTGAATTTGCGTGGATGGGATACGGTATTTGTGTGGATATCGCTCTGCGAGAAAGATGTGAATGTCTTTCACATTAGCTGGTGTATTATGATGTTTTCTTTGGAATGCAAGCGACAAATAATATTTTTCCGACAAATTGCTTGGCATTTGTTTTGATTTTGGCCGGTTCCACCACTTCTTGAAGTAATCAGCGCCAAGATTATGAATTTTCGTTGCCCAATGGGAAAGGGTCCCATTATATCGATCCCCATTGAGCAAAGGGCCACGGTCGGATTGTGGTGAGTTCTAGATGGTGTATGAGTGAGATTGGAATGTAACACTTGTTACACTTCTTTACAAATTCAATCGTCCTTCATTGTAGGCAGTAAAACCTTGCCTCATGATTTTGAGGCGAGAGGCTTTTCCTCCCAAATGTTCACCACAAATTCTGAATGAACCTCTCGCATTGCATAGTTAGCCTCAGAAGGTGGTAGACACTTTAAGTGGGGCCCTAAGAAGGACGCTTGTAGAGTTAGATCACCGATTATGGTGAAGTTCTTACTCTGTGGGAGGAGATAGCATCGGTGGGGTCATGGCAAGGCCGCTTTGAAGAAAGGACATGATGGTCAATCCATGAAGATTCTTTTGGGTCCAGGAGATTGTATCACCTGCGGCCTTGAATACCTGGGAAAGTGGATGTCCTCTATGTATTTTCTCTAAAAGATCTCCGTTGTTGTGGCTAACTTGGAGAGGCATCCGCCGCGTGTTCGCCTCCTTAGAATATGAGTTATCCGATGGGTCTCTGATTCTCGCAAGAAGTGACTTTGCCAAAAGACCTGCATCAGCAAGTCGATGATGCATCAAGTCTCCTTCAACTGTGAGGCCACAAGTCGCGTGAGTCTGTAGATGGCTAAGTTCGGACCTCACAATGGCGAGCCTTAGTCCCGCCATGAGGGCCTCGACCCGACATTATTGGTGGCCTGAACTTTAGTCGGCTCTGCACTCTAAAGTTATTTTACTGGGAGATAAGCAAAATTCTCGCCCCCGCACCTAGTACCAAGCTCCATCAACATATAATGTCCATTGATTTGTCATGGAGTGATGAATGACTGCTCGTGTGGTGATGGGATGGTACATTCTACAACGAAGTCGAGCACTTGTGACTTTATATCGACGCGGAAGAAAATGGATGTCAAACTCTCCAAGCTCGACCGACCACTTCATCAACCTTCCGATACATCGCTTTTGCGAATAGTTCTTAATGGAAGATGAGTGTAGACGCTTGATGGTGTGGGCAAAGTACGCAAATTTTCGTGCAGAATGCACTAGGGCCAACGCTGTCTTATCTGCTAGTGGATAGCGCCCTTCAGTATCAGAAAGGATTTTGCTGACATAGTAAATGGGTCGTTGTAATGAATTCTCCTCACAGACGACGAGCTTACGGCAAGAAGAGAAAGAAGATAGATGTACGCCTTCTCTCCTTGATAGGCTTTGATAATAGAGGGGAAGCTAAATAGACCAAGTTGCTCAAAAGCCGACATTCATCCGTCCACCGGAATCCATTTCCTCGCACCCCTTAAGATTTTGAAGAATGGTAGATACTTATCTCCGAAGGCCAAGAATCGCGGATAAAGCGCAATCCTTCCAAAACGTTGGACTTCCTTGATCATTCTTGAGGTGACATGTCCTTGAGTGCTTTTATCTTCTGGGGTTGGCTCTATCCCGCCGAGTGACCATGAAGCCTAGGAATTTCCAGAGGAAACTCCAAAATGCACTTGCTTGGGTTGAGCCGCATCTTGTAGTGTCAAGAATGTCAAAGCATCGTAGATCGTAAATATGTCGTGATATTTCCAAGCTCTTCACCAAAGATATCATCAACATACACCTCCATATTGTGCCCTATAAGATCCTTGAAGATCTTATTCATAAGGCGATATGTTGCTCCAAAGATTTTAGTCCAATGGCATGACCGATAGCAGATATAGTCCCTTATCTGCTTTGGAAGGATGTTGCTTCCTCATCTATTTTGTTCATCCCGATTTGATTGTAGCAATATGCATCCATGAAGCTCGATGATCCGATGTCGCATCAACTAGTTGGTCGATAATGAGGAAGGGGAAGCTATCTTTTGGGCATGCACGATTAAGGTCGTGATGCACATTCTCCAGAACTGCTTCTTGACTAACACTACGTTAGCCAACCGTGGGGTAGTAGACTTCTCGAATGAACTTGACTTCCGTTTGGTGATTTCTTGTTCTATGACCGCAATCGCTAAGCGAAGGTTCTTTTCTTCAGACACCGCCAGGGTTGAGTCAACTTTGAGGGAGTAATGACTTCCGTCAATGCCTAATATCGATGCGCCCGTGCAAAGATATCTTGATTTTACGAAAATCTATTCTCGATTTCTCGATCAAGACAAAGAACCATCCCACCTTCACCTTTCGCGATGGATCAACTTCTGAGATAGGAAGACAAATTACATCTTCAACTGGAGAAGCCCTTTCAAAGGCATCTTCATCTCGTAGGTCGAAGTTCTCGATGTTGAGGGTTACCAAAATGGTCGGCTTGCTTGATATAGACGCTTGTTCTGTTGATTCCACTTACCATGCCGATGCCTGGTGTCGGAATTTCATCTTGAGGTGAGGCACGATGTGACCTCAAATATAGACTGGAGAGGTCTCCCAAATATTGCAGCGACTGACTTGACTACAATAAATTGTATCAAGTGGGTTGCGGTCGGGAAATTCTCCAAGAGTTACGGAAGACCGATTGTCCCTTCCACTAATACCCGATTATCAAATCCATACGTTGGACCGCCGGGTTGAAGCTTCTCTTCTATACCCATGCAGGAAAGTGGAGAAAAAAAGAACATCAACCAACTCCCATTGTCGATCAATATCCTTAATATTGAAGCATCAATCACGGATCGACCGATGACAAGGGATCTTGATGGGATGCGAAGCCTCTAGATCTAAATCATCAAAGGTGATAGAATGGTCAACCCGAGACTTCTGCCTGCTGAAGGGGCAATGAATATTTAGATAACACCGCCCTCTCCGCACTATTCTCACCGCTGGTTCCTTCGAGTCGGTTGCCCCCCAAAGATTTGTCGGACGAGGTTGGTTTTGTATAAAACGGCCTAGATACCCCGAATTAGTCTTTCAATCCTCCTTCGCTTGGTGGCACTCGCAGTGCCCCTACCGGGTGAAAGTGGCTCTTGATTTCCACCTGTGCTTTAAAGGTCACTGACGCCATCCTCTTCCGAATAGCCAGGATGTTCGCGCATGACGGTTGAGAGTCAGATATTTTCTCTCTGTCGAGTCATCCGGTCGCCGAGGAGGTTTTGGGGAGCTTCTCTCTTCTTTCTCGAGATGTTTGAACATCACCTCTTGGGAACCTTCTTCCGCTTGTCGCTTGGTGGTTCAAACTGTCGATGAGCACCGATAGCTTCGTCACGGAGATTTGTGCCTCTATTCGTGGACCAGTTAGATAGAATGGACTGCCTCCGCATTAATGATGAATGAAGTATCCCGCCGAGTCCTCGAGAAGCACCCTCAAAAGTTCTCGGATCTACTCACCGTCGTGAGGAGAACCTCGGAAGTTTCGAGGGACTCTCCATCGCTCATTCCGGAGAGATGTGATGAATCTCGATGATTCTCTTGTTCGCCAGAACCGTTTCTACAAAAAATCATGAAGCTCTCCAAATGATCTGACGGACCCCTGGAGTGAATAGAACCGCACGAAGCTGCCCTTTGAGAGTCGCCGGAATACCGACACAAGACAGTCATTTGACGAATGTGCATGATCGCTCAAAGTGATCGATATGCTACGGACGGTTGTGCCATCATAGGGTCCATGCCGGAAGCTTGAATCCTAACGGGTATTGCGAGATGATCTCGCGAAGCTGGACGAAGTTTTGGAAGAGGCGGAGAATGGATCATTCATTGTTTGCCGGAACTCTTCCGCACTGGCCGTCAAGTTCATCGCAGAGGTGACGTGGAGTTTCACCATACGAATCGAGCCATTCGTGGGTGAGTAGAATCGGCGATCCGTAAGTTCAAGATCTGGATGTGGTGCCAAGGGTTCTCTACTTGTTGATCCCATTCCAATCATTCTCGTGAAGAAAATCTGATTATGCCGAGGGCCGTAGAACGGCTCTTCCAGCGGTTGGAACGCTTTGCCCTCTCGCAGAGTCAAGAATTGCTCGGGAATCCTCCATCCTTGAACGCGATCTTCCAAAGAGGGGCCACGGACCTCACCGGGGACGTAAGTCTGTTATGTAGAGAAGTGTTGGAGACTTGGCGCCCTGATCCCGAATGAGGAGGGAGCGAAACCCCGCTTACCAACCATAGTGGAGATATAGCAATGGGGAACTTGTTCCCACAGACGGCGCAAGCTGCTTAGAATTTTATTCAGATGCAGATCTCGAGATCTTATCCAACACACAAGCGGATATGAACACTTATAATGCGGAAAACCCGTTAAGGAAAACCACGGGCCTTGCCCGCCCAGAACTTTCACTATGTGTTCAAAAGATACGTGTCCCCGCTTCGTTAGTTGGAGAAGAAGGTGTTTACAGCGGAAACAATATTCGAGTGTAGATACAATATCGGCCAACTCCAACCCAAGGGGAGAAGTTTCCCAAAAGAACGGATCTTGGGAGCAACCTCTTGATCTTCGTGAGAAAGGAGCAACCGGTCTTTTCTAGTCCTCCTGGCGATCTCCTGCTGAAGCCCCGATCTTCGTGCACCATCGGTGGTGGCACCTGCTGGTGCTGGATCGTCCAAGGTCTTTGAGCTCTCGGTCTTCAAATCGATGGCCCCCCTAAGGTGAGAATGAAGCTCTATTTATAGATTTTGGGAGTGGCCTTGTAAATTGGTGGAAAACTCCAACCACTCCCATCCATCTGACGGCCACGATCCCCGACCGACGGTGTATTTTGATGATCCGGGTGCCTTAATGATGTCGAATTGGGTGATCTTGATTCGTTGGATTCGCCTTGACGAGCCCGACCGACCATAAATATCGGCTTTGGTGACCATTTGGTGATCCATTTTCATACTCGATAGCTGATCCGAGATTCGAGTCTGATCGACTATGCTTGATGTTGCTATGTTCGCCTCATCGAGACGGCCGTAGCTTAAAATCGATTAGATCAAGCATTTCAAAATGCCAGATATTGATCGACATTGACGATCAATATATATATATATATATATATATAATATATATATATATATATATATATATATATATATATATATATATATATATATATATATATATATATATATATATATATATATATTCATTTATAATAATAATAAAAAAAATAATAAATAAAAAAATAAATAATAATAATAATATAATTTATTTTATTTCAAGCAAATCGACAAATGACTAACAAAAGGATTCATATTCAACTTGTTATAAAATCGACAACACGATCAACAAAGATTGTTATATTGATTTATAAATGAAACATATAATAAACGATGTTATATTCAACTTATTTATAAATCGATTAAATATTTGTTACATTGACTCTTTAGTTAAACGAATATACGATGTTAACAGATTTTGAGCTAATAATAAGAATGCCATCAAAATTTTAAATCATGTGTCAATCACATTTTTATTGTTCACACGAACCACAAATAGAATATTATTTTAATTGCAGAGTAACATGTGGCCTTTTTTTAATGCGAACTCCAAATACCTCAAATCATGGAGAAAATATAATTTAAAAAAAAAAAAATCTCAAAATCGCTATATTGTAGAGTGCTACTCTATAAAATCTAAGGGAATAGCAGAGATTAATTTTAATTTTAATTTTTAATTTTTATTTCTATATTATTTTTCTAAAAATGTTTATTTAATATGTTTTTAAGTATTTTTTATTTTTTATTTTTGAAAATATATCACATTTAGATATTTTGAATATTTTAAAAATAATAATTAGTACTAAACATATTTTGCTTAAAAATATTAAAAAAAAAAATAAAAATAAAAAGATAAAATTAACGTTAAACAAACCCTAAGAAAAATATTTTCTCAGGCTATTTGATTAAACTTTGAGATTTTTACAAATCAATATCTAATTTATGTGTATTTATAATTTAAATATCCTATTTATTTTTTTAACTATCAATTCATGAATTTGCGCTTGTTAGGATCAAATTATTAAGAATTTTACAAAATAAAATTACGGATAGAGTTTTGTTATGAATTTCAATATTTAAATATTAATTTGAAAATCTAAGATCAGAGGTGGTTGATTTATAAATATGCAATTGGGTGATTGTATATGTAAAAACCCCATTTTAGATAGAATTTTAGATAGAATAAGTTTTATGATTATTGAATTTATTTTAAAATGAGTGTGAATTAAAAATTAATTTATAATAATATCTACTTTAAAATATATTTAATAATCTTGAGATTCTTTCTTATTAAAATTTGATTAAAATATTTAAACTTAATTTTTTTTCCTAAAATCTACGACCATTGAAATATTGACCTCTGAAGGAAAGGAAGCATTTAGAAGAGAGGAGCTCAAGAAGAATGCATACATTCTCTTACAACAATATTATATATATCTCAATAATAATTCTCTCAAGCTAAGAATATAATGATGATACGCTCTCTTTACTGAAATATATGCTCTTAGGGGCTGTTTAGGATCAATTTTATTTTTGATTTTTATGTTATGTAAAAAAAAATTTATTTAGAGGATTTTTTTATATGTTTTTATTTTTAATTTTCAAAATAAAATAATATTATTTTTAAAAATACTCAAAATAGTTTTTAAATATTTTGAGTATTTAAAAATAATAATAAGTACAATCAAATAAATTTTATTTATAAATAAAATATAAAAAATATAAACTAAAAATAAAAAAATAAAAATGATCTCAAATGACCCCTTAGTTTATCATAATGATATAATGATCACAAGAAAATTTTCTCTTGATTAAGTAGTCTAAGATCATCTAATTTATTTAATCTAGATTATTATGAGTTTAGCACTTGAGCTTGAGAGGATCAAATGATTAATGATTAGACTATTTATAATTATTGAAAAAAAAATCTAATTTTTAAAATTTTATCAACACAAATAAAAGCCATTCTAATTTTATACAAAATAAAAAAAAGGATAAAGGGGCGTCATGCAAATTTATATCAGAAAATTTTATTTGAATGTAATCAAAATATATGTTATAATCATCAATTTCATTTTAAAATAAGTATAATATATGATTATTAAATTAAAGCTTATAATATAATCATATTTATTATATATTAATTATACTTCAATTAGAATATTCTACCTCAATTCTTTATAGAATTTTTAAAAACTAAGCAATCATGGTTGAGTTTAGGTTAACCAAGAAGCATTTGGGTTCTAAGATTTATATGCTTTATTTTTATATATTTAAGTACTAATATCTAAATTTTACCATTATTTAAATACTATTTATATTTTAATGTCATATTAAAATATTACAATTATTAATTTCTTTAAATAAAATATATTTTTATGTTTTTAAAGATATTATCTATATAAATATTAAATATTAGATATTAAATATGTAAATGTAAATAAAATGTGATATGTATATAAATTTTCTTGAATTTTTTTACAACTTTAATACTTGATTTTCTTATCTAAACCCATATATTATTTTGCTTTAATACAATAATTAAGAAAAAAAAGAATTGACATTCCTACCGACACTGCAGTGCAAGTGCATTGTGGGCCATGGTTCAAGATATTGATGATGTAGAGGAGATTATCGATGTTGATCTAAGTTTGATCATTTTAAGAAAAGTATAATAAATAAACAAATAATATTTTATAAAATTGTCTTTACTCTTTGCACGATTATTATAATTAAATATTTTTGTTTATAAAATAAAAACATGAGCAGTATTTTACTAAAACAAAATTATGTTTCATTTAAAAAGGCAAATTGAGGATTTTTTTTTTCTAAACTCGTAAATGTATGAACAATCATAATTGTCAAAAGCACTAAGGGACTTTTGGGATCAATTTTTTTTTATTTTTATTTGTATGTTATTTTTAAAAACATGTTTTTTTAGAATATTTTTTATGTGAATTTATTTTTTATTTTGAAATATAAATAATATTATTTTTAAAAATTTGAGTATTTTTAAAAATAACAAGTACAATCAAAAAGTTTATTTTTAAGCAAAATATAAATAAAATAAAATAAAAATATAAAATAAAAATTAAAAAATTAAAAATGATCTAAAATGGCCCCTAAGAGTAAGACATTTATAAGAGTGTAGCAATGATATAAAATCTAAGTTCTATTTGAAAAAAAAAATTATTCTAAATGATAAATTTATATCTTATTATTAAAAATATATTTTATTTGATTACAAACTCTAAAATTGGTGTTTAAGCAATTTTCGAGCAAAAAATTAGGTTTGATGAAACCTTCTAATTCCACACCACTTGATTGCATCAAGATTGATTTTAACTAATTGATCTACCTTAATTAAGTACATATTGTCAACACATATCCCAAAAATTTGATCTAAATCCCAATAAGCCTTCATTGATCTATTCATTATTGTTGGGAGCAATACTATAAGATGACCCAACATGGATCACCAAGGTTATTGCAATGACATTTTATTTTAATTTATTTTGTTTCAGATATAATATTAAAATTAGAAAAATCTATTTATTCATATTTTATTGACATTAAAAATAAATTTCAATTCACAACAAATTTAAAATAAACTTTTCTTGTAACATGGTAACTTAAATTTTAAAAATGATTGATTATGAAAACATTACATAGTAATAAAATTAAGTACCTCCATTTTGTGTCCTACAATTTTTTCATCCAAATCCTCAAAAATAGGTTGCATTTAGATTATTCTATTAGATTTATAGTAAAAAATACTAATAAATTCTACCATTGCCAGTTCATCCATAAAATTAATTTTCTTGCAAATCTATAAATTTAATATTTATTTTGTTTGACACTTAATAATTAATTTATTCTCATATTAGCTTGTGTTTTTTTTTTAATTGAGTCAATTTAATGAAAAGGGCTAAGTCCATATTGTTGGCCTAATTTCTTGGATTTGCTCAACTAAATCAATTGACTGATTGGATCAATTTGAGTGTATACACTTTCCTATTAGTATTTGTAAATTACATGTTAATCAAGAAGTGATCAATAACATAACAAAAATAAATAAATTAAGGCAAGTCACATAATACCCTATCTATGATGCTCTCAACACCATTAGCCACTCAATGGTATTCATCATGTAATTATTGAGATGGGTTGTTAAATGTTTTTTGATTAAGATGTCGAAAGTATGATATCTTGAGTCCACAATTTTCTCAGGCAAGCTTATTTAAGACCTCCAATAAAGATATTTTCATTATGTTCACAGTTTAAAATTTCTTGAAACATTAATCAAATTCTTAGAGATGACCAATAAACACATAAATAGTAAGAGTAAAATTGGTGTGTGCAGGTGATAAAGGGTAGGTACATGTTAGTTAAAGTTATGACAAGTGCAAATGGTACAAAAAAGTTGGTGGGTGGAAAGACTCAATGAGTTGCTAGGGGAAAGTGCCATTTCATAATAAGTTAGTGACAATATCTAAAGGAAGACAACAAATTATTTGAGCATGAGGCATAGAGAAGTTCTCTCCATAAGTTCAACATATTTACTTAATTAGAAGTAACTAAATTTCTAAAATAGTAGTGATATATGAAAAGATTGATAAACCAATAGGGAGGTCAATGATCTGCTGGAAAATTAGCTAAAAAGTCATGACCTCTAACTTGTTAGAATGAGAACATGCTAGAGCAAAGATATATTTGCTAAGTACGGATCTCTTAACCACCTAAGTTGGGTATTAGGATCTACTTAGGCTTAAGAATGTTTATAAGATTGTTAATCCTTTTCTATTATATTCTAAGATAATAATTAAGTAAAGGTTGTTAGGTGGAGGCCTTTACAATGATAAAGTGGTCACCTATAACACACCTGCAAAAAGGTAAACATGTTTTAGTAAACATTATTTCTTACAAGGCTTAGGTTGTAAGATATGAAAATTTTTAAGGACCTTGCCTAGTGAGCAATATTTAGAGATTCTAGGAAAAGGAAGCACTAAAGACTTTCTTGCATTTGACAATGCTCTTGCCTAAACTTTTAAGGACTATTAGATAGAACTTGAGAAGTATATTGTTCAACTTTAAATTAGTTCAACAATATTAGTAAAGTAGAATTCGTACAACCTTTGATGATCGAATAATTAATTGTAATCAACTGCTCCAATTTAGAGAATGTTATTACCTCTCAATTTTTATAAAGAATGGCGAAGATAAAAGAAAATAAGGATATCCCAAAGTTGCATATGTACTTAGAATTATGATCTTAATTATTAGATATTGTTGACCTCATTTTTTGATGAGTTTAACATCATTTCTAAAATTATTAATTAGAACACATAATCTTATATTAGGAGCCTCCTAATTAAGCATTTAGAATACTACACCTAGTGACTTAGTGCATCCTCTTTGAGATTGATCTAACATAATGGATTTAGATAGACTCAACCCAAATCTCAAACATAAATTAAATTAAACACATTTCACTTAAAACTTGAATTCATTTGGGTTTAAACCAAGCTGACTAAGGTGATTAACCTAATTATCCTATTTAAGTTCAAAATTAATTAAATAGAAAATAAATTCAAAAAAAATTAAAATAAATCCAAATAAACCAAAAAAATTTAAATTAAATCAAATGAATGAAATCAAGCAAGGGTTGGGTCCCACCAAGTTAATCATTCAAATGATTTAAATGATAATATATTCATGTTTAAATATGAATTTAAAAGAATGTAAATCCCATGAGACCTTAATTAGGCTAAGGGGCTATTTGATTGCCTACATTTAGAGAGTAAAGTAAACCGAATGCATGGAATCTAACTTTTTGAGTGTTTGGTATGGTGCAAAGTAAAATTTCAATGCATTTGTAATGTATTTGAAATGCATTAGAATGGTCATTTTTATTAGTGTATTTGGAATTAGGGTTGGGTGAATTCAAATCATTGTAAAGTGTTTTGATGCCATCATGTCTCCGCCGCTTATTATGCCGCGCCAAGCCATGCCGCCTTGGCCGCCCGCCGCCGCCGTTGCGCCGCCCGCCGCCAGCCTCCCTCGTGGCTCGCCATTACCATTGCCTCCCCGCCACCTCCTCCGTGGTCGTCGACCATCGCCGGCCATGGCCGTAGGCCGTACCAATCACCATTAGACCCATTGCCGTCGGTGATCGGCACTCCATCATGGGTTGCCGGTCATCCATAATCTCAAAAATACTTTACATTATATTTATTTTACAAAAAAAATAAATACATATATTTATAGAGTTTTCAACCAAATAAGTTAAATTAATCCAAATACACTGCATTCCTTTTACACTGCATTTATTTTACATTATATTCTTTTTTAAGACAACTAAACATCCCTTAAATATGCCATTTGATGTAAATAGGCTTAAATGGATCCTATTGGATTCAAATTCAAATGAAACCAAAATTAACCCAAATTAATTGCATAAAATCATTTATGAATGATTAATAAATATAAATCAACTAATCATTAGGCTCAATTTTCCTAATATAGACATTTGACCTCAATGAACACCAACCTAACCCATTAATACTAAATGGACCAAATTGGGTTTGAAACCCCAAATAAATGGAATTGAATGATCCAATCCATCCTAAATGCTTGGATCATCAAAATTGAAAAGCAAAAGCATTGTAATTGAGCCAAGCACACCATTTAACTTAATTCAATTCAACCCAACCTACTTAATCCAATAATGGGTTAAACATGAGGTAAGAAAATCATAAATTTCAAATTCTATTAAAATCTTTGATTAATGATATCTTAAATGGTTAAATAGATCTAATTGAGGAACACTTTAATGTTAATCAACCAAATGGATTAAGCCAAGTCAACCTACACAAAAGAATTTTCAAATGACACCATTTGAACCCAAGCTTGAACCAAATGCCTTGTAACCCATCTAAAACGAATCTAAGATGGGTTAAGGGTGCTTGACAGCCAATCTTAAGCAACCTAATCAAATTCAAGTCAATCCAAAACAAAGAAGTATGCCATGGTAAAAAAGAGATGCATGAAGATAAGGATTGATCCCCCAATCCATTCCCTCATTGGAGCTAGCTTCCAAAGGTGGCAATCACCCTTGCCGACTAAGAGAGGGAGAAAAGGTATAAGAGGCTCTCGGTCTCTAAAGGAAAAAAAAGAGAAAGAGACCATCTCATGCCAAATTAAGCATTCCATTACCTTCCATGGGTAAAATGAAGTTGAGCACAACCTTTCCCTGACCCTCATGTCATTGCAAGCTGAAAAATGACCAAGCTCACTAGAATCCATATGTGCTTTGGCCAATAGGCCGATCTAAGAGGATGTTGACCTCACTTTTGGAGTGAAGATTAACTCATCTATCCTAAACTTAGAGATCTTCTAGACATTAGAATCTCCTTAGTCATAGGACACTCCTAGTGACTAGGTGAACACTAAAAAAAGTTTTTCTTTATCCTATACCTCTAAAAAAATAATTTCTAAAATCAAGAAACTTTCTCTATAGGTGTGTGGGTTAATAAATCTCTTACAAGGAGTCACCTTTCAAATATGTTGGAGAAAAGAAAGAGGAGACCTTATAAAAATTCATCTTGGTAAGATGCCACACAGATCGACAGATGTACTTATTCAGGTGATCGGATATGTCATCAAGGTATAGTATACTATCTCGAAAGATAGAAGTCACTACACTTTAATGAAAACAATCACCTCAATAAGGACTCCTAAGGACGATGGGTCTGCATATGTATCAGAGATTCTTCCCTTACTTTACATGAAAAAGTAAAGCAGAGTTTATTTTAAATCGAATTCGTTAAGTTCCCTACAAGAGAAATCCCCCATAGTTAATTACATCCAAAAGGACATAATCCTCTAGGAAAACTCTCGATTAAGATAAATGATCGTTGTCTCTGAAGATTTCAATAGCAAGGACTATCAATCGATTGGTTTGTATTTTGAAGATCAAATGGGATTGGTCAAAAGAGGGAGTTATTATTGAAGCCAAAAATGGGAATAAGTGGGAGATGCTCATGATGCTAGGAAACCTAACGAGCATAACAAACTATCCTAAAATTGGTCTTTATATTTTTACAAATTGATTTGATTTATTTGAGTTGTATTTTTCATTAGAATTTTAGAACTTAAGATTCCTTAACACAAGATTAAGAAAATGACTAGGGGGTGAGGAATTATGCTTATGGCCTACAAAGGGGAGAGGCAACCTCAGAACCTAAATCTAGGGAGCTTCGGTGAGGGCCGAAAGCACAACCTAAATTTAAGACAAAAATGGGTAATTGGTTTGCCTCCATAAGAGAGGACAAACCACCCGACAACATGGAATTACAACCACCTGGGGGTGGCTGCCAACTAACTCCTCCTACAATTTTAAATACTTGTAGGCAAGTCTTTATGCTTATGCAAGATAACTAAGCTATTTTTATTTAGAAAGAAACTAAGTCCTTAAACTCACTCCCTAGAGAGACTAGATCATGTAAAGGGACATGCTTCAAATGACCTAAATCTAATACATTTCAAATTTTATTTTATTTATCATTTTTGGACAATCAATTTAACTCAGGCTAATAGGTTTTTTTTATGACTAATGCATGAGAAAGTAGATTATTGGCCAAAATCAGCGAGAAGTTTAGGAGGTGAGTTTCCACGAAGGCCCACAAAGGTCAAGCCGGGTTCTTTGGCAAAGATGGAAGCCCTCCAATCAAGAGTGAAATAAGATGCTATTGTGCATGATATTATAAAAAAAAGAACTCATCCAGCTAAGGAGTTGCTAATTCTTTTATCTTGATTTTAATTCTAGGCTTTAGGTGAGGTTATGAGTTGTTTAATTTTAATTTGAATTGTTAAGTTGGGTAAAAGATTTATTTTTCCCTAAAGAGCCTAATTCACATCCAGGCCATACATAAAGAAAGGAAGAAACTAGGAAAAGTATGCCACTTATTGTACAAGTTAAGCAAACACCAACCAATTTATAAAATTAGCGCAAAAAGAATAAGTGACTGTTTGTGATCGGGACCACCGCACAAACCTGAAAATATCAAATGTGGATAGCCGAGCTCTACCCTTATACGACTCGAATTACAAATGAATTGAATTACAATTTAAGCAAATGAGTTCATTGTTATGGGGGTCTTCAAGCTTTATTCTTCTTTCTTCTTTCTTTCTTTTATTTTCTTCTTTTCTTCTTTGGATCTTCTTTTAGATGGTTGGATGGTAGATGCTCCAAGGCTTCACATGGTACATAATATGGGATCTTATGACCAATGCTCATCCTAATCCCCATAACAAATCATTCCAAAATCCTAAATATACAAATTTTTACTTGAAAAGGGAAAGTAGAAATCTAACTAACACCTGCAAAATAAAGGTTAGTTAAATCACATCACACAAATCCCAAGCATGTATATTGGACTTATCACCCCACACATGAGTGACTAAGTCCACCTGGCCTATGGATTATGCAAAGGGGTATAAGCACTTGCAAGCAAGAAGCATTTATATTTTTATTTATGATAGCGCCCCTTTAGCACAATCTCCTATAGAAAAGAATAGTTAGACTAAGCACTTCCTACCATTCATTCTACAAGCATACACCCTAATATATAGTCTAAAATATTCATTACAAAATAAAATATAACATCAAGCCATGCACCTAACCTAACTAAAGCTGACTTAAGTATGTGTGTGCTTTGAAGGTTTGTGTGGTATGCTTAGCTTAGGACTTCATGTTTGGATTTTCTAAGTATGAAGGACATGTTCAACTTATAGGAGGGTTTCATTTAAGTTGTTTAAGTATTTTGGGTTATTTTTATTTCATGTTTTAATTTGGTTTAAGTGAGACCTATAATTAATTACTAAGTTATAAAGAGAGAGAAGTGAACTTCTCTTTCCTTCCATAATCCTTAAGTAATCTATAAGATAAGTTCACATTTTTAATTTCATTTAGGTGAATATTTTGATTAAATCTTTTAATTAATCCTAAGTTTAAATCAACTCTAAACAAAACCATCCAAAAAAAAGGTATTTTAAGTTTAAATAAAATGAATCAAAATTCACATAACACACATCACTTCAATTCTTTCCCAACATATATAACATGCATATGGATGGATCCTAAGCATATCTATACATGCAAATGAGAATAGTTAACACACTTTATGATGTATGCTAAGTAATCCATTTAATATAATTTAAATATAATTGATCTTCCCCTTGCCTCTAGAACTCAATTGGATGCTTAGACAAGCTCAAATTGGTCCTTGGATGACGAGTGTAGAAGGAATTTAAGTGGGATCAAGTGTAGAGGAACTTGGAAATCAAGGTGAGCTCCCCTGTTTTGTACTGTGCAAAACTGAAGAATGGGAATTCTCAATCCTCTCTAGGCACCTTGGGAAAGTTTTCTGAAGGTTTCTCAAGCTTCTTAGATTCCAATCGATCAAGTGTGAGTGAAAATTTCAGTGGATTAGGGGGAGTATATCTCCCCCTATGGCAATTAGACGGCCGAGCATAAGCTTGCCATTTTGATCCAATTGACATCATAAAGTGCGTTGTTCTGGCTGTTAAAGGTGTGTACATGACCAGTTTGGCCAGAAGAGTGGAAGCCTAACTCCCATGTGCATCCAATTGAGGTTTAGGGGGAGTTTGAATTTTCAATTTTTCCATGGGTGGTCGGGTTTGATCCATGGGCCAAATGGGTTGACCCAAACCCATTGGGTTGGGTGCACCACTCATCACGAGGTCCCCTTGAGGTTTTAGGAGAGCCTCAAATGATTGTGATGAGTGCATGATCAAAATACCCATGGCTAGGCCAAAATTTGTTCTATGACCTAGGGGGTATAATGGTTATTTGCTATTTTTTCAATTTGGGTATGTTTAGTATGTTGAGAAAATAGGTTGGGCCAAATTTCAAGGGATTTGGAATCCATTTGATAGGGTTTGGCTCATGTTGACCCATTTAGGTCAAAATGGGTCAGCTTGGGTCAAGTTGACCAATTGGTCAAATTGGGTCAAACGAACGGTTGGGACAAGTTCATATGACCATTTGAAATATTTTGGTGCTATTGGTTTGGTTCAATTTGGTATAGATTAGGTTTTAACTCATATGACTCATTTTCATCAAATGGGTCAAGTTGACCCATTTGACCCATTTAACCTATTTGGGCTATGTCAATGATAGGTTTAGGTTAGGTTGGTCATATGGAGTGGATTAATATCTTTGTTTCCAATCAATTTGAGTTAAGTTCAATTTTGGCTCAACATGACCCCTTCAGGTCATGGGTTAAGTTGGGTCTAGCTGGCCAATTGAGGCTTTGGTCAAGTTTCACAAGTGATTTGGGATGGACTTGACCCATTGGTTTCAATCAATTTGGCTTAAATCAAGTTTTGACACATTTTGGCCCTTTAGGTCAAAATGGGTCAACTTGGGTCAAGTAGGCCAAATGGGCTAGGTTATGCTCAAATGTTGGCTTGGTCAAGTTCAAACATAGGTCATGAATGACTTGGTCATATTAGATCAATGGTTTCAATCAATTTGGCTTATAGTGGAATCTGGTCATATTAGGTTTCATTTTAGGTTAAGTGTTGACTTGGTCAGGCTTGACTTGGTTTGACCCAATTTGATTGTTTGATCATCCCATGATGATTATTGATTATGATGAGAGGCAAATATGAGTTTGGTTCAATCTAATTTGGTTAGGATCAAAAGTTAGCTCATAAGGGTACTTTAGGTCACTTTGGGTCAAGTGAGCCTAAGTGGGTCAAATGGCTTGGTCAAAGCTTTATTTTAAGTTGATTGATCTTGTATATGGACTTATGATTGAAATATAAATCCATTTACAAGTGATTTCAAGTCAAATGGATTTTGATCCATTTAAAAATTTCATATTCAAAGGAAGAATATGAAGGAGTTTTGGGTTTAATTTTTGATTTAGATTTCGATTGAAGGATTGAGGTTTGGATTTATATATGGTTCATGATTGTAGGATTGATTGAACCATTACAGAAAATCAAGAGTTTGGCTTGATTTGAAAGTGATTTGGCTAAGTTCAAGATTTTGGCTTGAAAGGCTTAGATTTGATTTTGATTTGATTTAAGTTTGATTTTTTGTAGATGGTTTTGATTGTTTGAATTTATATTTCATTTATATATGTGAATATAAATGAGAATATAAATTGATTATAAGAAGTTTCAAGGATTTAAAAGAGTTTAATCATGATTTAGGGTTAAATCCATTAAAGGGAGTTTAAAGGATTTAATGGAAATTTTAATTTAAAATTTAATTTTTGAATTGGATTTGATTGATTTATATTTATATTTCATTTATATATGAGAATATAAGTAGGAATACAAATATATTTTGAGAAAATTCTATGAGTTTGAATGAGTTTGATCAAGATTTAGGTTAAATCCATTAATGAAAAATTAAGGGATTTAAAGGAATTTCAAGCATTTTTTAATTTGTAATTTAATTTGAGGGCTTGATTTAATTGAGTTATATTTATATTTCATTTATATATGAGAATATAAATGAGGATATAAATAAGTTTTGAGAAAATCCCAAGGTTTTGAATTGATTTGATCAAGATTTGGAGTTGATTTTGGTTAAGTCCTTTACTGGAAAATTAAAGGAATTTAGAAAATTGTTATGAATTGTTTTTGAAATTTTGAATTTGATTTGATGGGTTTGAATTTATATTTCATTTATAAATTTGAATATAAATGAGAATATAAATGGATCATGAGAAGATCTCAAAGTTTTGAATGGATTTGAATTATGATTTTGGCTAAGTCTTTGAGAAGGGGTTAAGGACTTAGGAAATTTGATTTAGGAATTTTGATGGGTTTGATCATGGTTTTCAATCATGGATTTCAATCAAGGATTTCAATCTTGGGATTGAATCATGGAATTAATTTGAGTTTAAGAAAATCAAATATAATTGATTTGGAGTTTGACTTGAAAGAAGGAAAGTGAGGAATGATTTAAGCTAAAAGGTATGAGATTTTCCTAACACCTCTAAGGCATAACCTATTCCTATGGCTAACTCTTCTAAGTCTTCTAGGGCTAGGTGAGAGTGTCCACCTAATCACTAGATGTATCTTAATACTAAGAAACCTTTAAAGTCTAAGAGAAGTCCTATGCCTAAGATAGAGGTGTTGAGAGCTCATTCTAAAAAATGAGGTCAACAAAGGGCGCCCAATAAGTGTGGTGTGACTGACCAGGAACACCGCACGTATTGATGTTGACTGAAATGATCAACAACACTTAGAGATCACAAGGACTAACATACATTATCTATCCTTGACCCAAGGAAAAGAAAGAATCCATAGCATAGTGCAATGTGGCTCTACTTATGTCCAAGACATAAGAGAGAGGGAAGAAATCCACTAAGGGATAGAGTGTGAACCTTCCACTAGGGAAGCAGGTTCAAGTCATCTATAGGGAGATGAGAGGTCCGATTTGATTTGAATCTCCTTAAGGAGATATCTCCACTGGGGGAGATAGTTGAATTTGTTTCAAATTTTGTTAGGTTTGAATTTTTTTAGGAGAACCCTATTGGTTTGTAATGGGTTGCACTAAATATGAGCCATGGAGGCTAAGACTTAACTCAGATTTACCAATCTAAAGTGACAGTCTACTAAGTACATAGTTGGACTAACCAGCCAAAGGCATGCCTTCCAGTATACAACAGCTATACTAGGAAGAAAGCATAGTAGACTTACATCCTCCAAAGTAAAGACTGGTTGCTGGGGTAATCTATTGGAAAGGCAACATATTGAACCCAACCCTGGGCTGACTATTGAGTGAACACCACTGGGGACTTAGATCAACTCAATGATAGTCAAAATTGATTTTCATTTTTAGTTTTGATTATGGTGGATCCCATAGGTTTGCGATGGACTACACTGAGTAAGGGCCATGAAAGCCCAGACCTAACTTAGATTTACCAATTCAAAGGGAGTAGTCTACCAACCACAAGGTAGGACTATTCAACCAAGGAGAGATGCCTATTGGTACATAATGGTCAGGTCTTAAGAATAAGGCATGGGGACTCATATCTACTAGAGAAAAAAAAACTACTAGGGTGATCAGTTGCCTTGGGCAACAAATCACGACCTAAGGCTGACTATTGAGTGAATGCCACTGGGGGACTTAGATCAGCTCAAGAATAGTTAAGATTAATTTCATTTTTTAGATTTGTTATGATGGATCCCATAGGTTTGAGATGGACTGCGTTGAGTAAGGGCCATGGAAGCCAAGACCTAACTTAGATTTACCAATTTATAGAGAGTACTCTACCAACCACATGGTAGGACTATCCAACCAAGGAGAAATGCTTGTTGGTACACAATGGTCAAGTCTTAAGAAGAAAGCATGGGGACTCATATCTTCTAGAGATAAGAAACCACTGGGATGATCTGTTACCTTGGGCAACAAATCAAACTCGACCTAAGGCTGACTATTGAGTGAATGCCACTGGGGGACTTAGATCAGCTCAAGAATAGTCAAGATTAATTTCATTTTTTGATTTATTTATTTTGATGGATTCTATCAGTTTGCGATGGATCACACTGAGAAGGAGCTTGTAGAAGTCTAGACCTATCTCAGATTTACTGAACCAAAGGGAGTAGCTTCCCGACTGATGGGAGAATTATTCGACCAAAGGAGTTCCTTTTGATTTGCAATGATCAATTGAATGGAAGAAAGCTCAGAGACTCACATCTTCCTTTAGAAAAGATCACTAGGGTGATTGGTTGCTTTGGGCAACAAATCGAACCCGACCTAGGGTTGCTTGTTTGTTTGCAACAATCATGCTAGAAAGAATGCATCATAGTATTATATCTTTCAAAGTGGAATGATTGCTGGGGTAACTTTCTTGTGACAAAATAGATTAAACTCAAACTAAGGGTGACTATGAGTCTTAGATTTATCTCAGTCGCAATTCCATAGATTTTCGGCACGCCCAAAAGATAGGATGCGTGCTTGGGAGAAGGGGCCCTTTGAGGGCTTGAATCCTAATCCACAAGCGAAAATTTTCATTATCTTATTTTAGTTGTTATTGTGAACCCTGTTAGTTTGCAAGGGATCAAACTAAGTAGGAGCTTATATTAGCCTAGAACTATCTCAGATTTACTGAACCAAGGGAAAATTTATGCATCCGCTGACCAAATTTTCCAACCACAAGGGTGGCTATTAGGAATGGGGAACTATCTAATCCAAAAGTAACTCAGGTAGTTTCTAAATGGGGTCTCAAAGGACTTAATTTAAATAGAGTGCCCACAGGGGATGGGGCCAGTAAGGGCTTAATCCAACACCCTAGAGAAAATGATTTGGCTAGTCATAAATCAATAGGTATTCAGTGTCCAACTCAAGGAGAAAGCACGAGGATGCATATCTGCCAAGAGTGATGTACTTATCTAGTCGCATACATGAACATCAACCAACTAAAGTGTCGTGGTGCAATAATCGACTAGGAAGAAAGCTTGGGGACTCACATCCTCTTATAGTGGGCGATTGGTATAGGTCTTGACTCGGGGTGCTATCCAACCTAGGGCGACTTGGTGAATGCCACGGGGACTTATATCAGCTCAAAAGTAGTCAAGAGGAAATGAGCCTCTGGGGGACTTATCCTAAACCTCAAATATACTTGACCTGGTTAGAACATGGTGGCTAGTTCAAGAAGAAAGTATGGGGACTCACATCTTCTTAAACAAAGTCAACATGAGGTAGCTTACTGGTAGGGCAGTGAATATTACCATACTAACAAGGCGCTCGTTGGTTTGCAATGATCAAGTTAGGAAGAAAGCACAAGGACTCATATCCTCTAACAAGTGGCCACTAGGGTAACATACTATCGAGGTATCATGTAGACCCAACCTAGAGCAACTAATGAGTGAGTGCCACAGGGGGCTTGCTCTCACATCAAAGTAGCTCGAGATAAAAGATTTGTATTTATATTTTGTGCATATGTTAAAAGAATAGGATGCCTCTGGGGGATTCTTACACCTACCTTAAAACACACTTGGGAATTATAAAATGATGCCACAGATGGCAACAAAAATTCCCACTAAGAAAGGATGCCACTTAAGTTCTCTCACACCTAACTTAGTTATGCTAATTGAAACATGATGCTTCTAAGTTTCTCTTAGACCTATTCTAATAGCGTTGGGAGATTGCAGTTGTGTTGTGAAAGAGGTATAGGATGCCACTGGGGAACTCTTACACCTACCCTAAACACATCACGGTGGATTCGTAAGACAAGAAAACAACACTTGAAAGAAGAGAAGATTTGATGAATGGAATCAGATTTTATTTTCTTTATTAATGATTATTTTCAAAAACTTTTATTTCATGTGTAATATTTTTTTAGAAAGAGCCCATTAATTGGAAGTATCGGGTGTTCCCCTTTAGAATCAATAAGTTGATAATATCCTCCTTGGTAGGCCTTCTCTATGACATAGGGGCCTTCCCAAGTGGGTTCAAACTTGCCTTCCATCTTTCAACAGGCAATAATTGGTCTCCTTAGGGCTAACATAAGTTCTCTTACTTGGAAAGACCTAGGGTGGACCAGTTTGTTGTGAGCTTGAATTATTTTGGCCTTGTACAACTTGAGATTCTAGCACACTCATAGGTGACTTTCCTCAAAATCATCGAGCTCTTCTAACAACAACTTTGCATTCTGCTCTATAGTAATCTTGTTACCCAATGCTATTCTTAGTGAAGGGAGTTGAACTTTTAAAGGAAGAATGGCTTCGAAGCCATACACTAAGGAAAATGGGGTAGACTAAGTTAGAGTTTGGTATGTGGTGTGGTAGGCCCACAAGGCTTCAACCAACTGCTCATTCTACTGTCATTTTTTATCATCAAGAGTCTTCTTTAGTATCTGAATGAGAGTTTTATTGAATGCTTTTGCTAAGCCATCAGCTATAGGGTAGTAGTTGGTGGAGTATCTCCAATCTATACCGTGTCTTTTGATAAAGCTATTGATCTTCATGCTTTTGAATGCAGTACCATTATCAGATATAATTCTTCGAGGCACCCCGAACCTATATACGATATAGTTCTTGAAGAACTGAAGCACATGGTGAGCTATGACTTCTCTGAGTGGGATGGCTTCCGCCCACTTGGGAAAGTAGTTGGTAGCAGTTAAGATGAATTGATGCCCCTTGGAAGAAGGAGGATTGATCGGACCTACAATGTCAGTACCCCAACACTCAAATGGCCATGAAGCCAATGTAGGGTGTAAAATGTTGGGTGGTTGGTGGAGGACCACACCGTGCACCTGACACTGATGGCATCTCTTAGCTACGTCCATGTAATCTATGATCATAGAAGGCTAGTAGTATCCAAGTATTTTAATCTTTGACTTCATCTTCAAACCAGACTGATGCACTTCACATAGACCTAAATGTACCTTGGTTATAATGCCATGGGCTTTATGTTTGTTTAAATAACATAACCACATCTGGTCAAAGGACCTACGGTATAGGGTGCCATCAACAAGAGCATAGGAAAGAGCTCTTTGTTTAATCTGATGGGCTTGAGATTTCTCTTGAGGTAGTATGCCAGTGTTTAAGTAATCTATGAATGGTTGCCTCCAATCCAACTCCTTGTCCATTTTGGCAATGACAATCTCCCCTTCAAGAGAAAGTCTCTCGATGAGTTTCAAATTAATAAGGGATAAGACTTATCTATTTTGGACCCTTATTGAGATGGACTCATCTTCCAAACATGCCAACTCTTTGGCAAGTTTGGCCAAGGCATCTGCTACTGCGTTCTTTGCTCAAAGAATCTTGTAGATGGTGACTTCAGGAATCTGGGCCAACAACTTCATGGTATACTCATAGTAATGATGAAGCTTGGGCTTGAGGACCTGATAGGACGACAATCTGGTTGATGACTAATCGAGAATCCTGAAAGATGTTGATGCTCTTGATATTGATAGTGATGGATAACTCCAAACTAGCAATCAAAGCCTCATACTCAGCATCGTTGTTGGTGCAGGGGTTAGAAAGATAGTATGAGAATGTCATCACATTACAGTTTGGAGTTAGGAGAACTATTCCTACCCCTGCCTTTTCTCAGAGAATAGATTATAGTGCTTCACCTTTAAGAAAAGAAGCAGCACCATCAAAATACATCTCCCATCGATGGTTGTTGGCCTCCCCTAAGTTCATGATTTGTTCATCGGGGAGATCGCCACTAAGCGGAGAATCAACAAGAAGTGGGTGTGCTGCTAAGAAATCCGCTAGTGCCAATCCTTTTACTACACGGAGGGGTAAAAATATGATATTAAATAGTGAGAGTATCATGGACCAATGAGCCAAACGTCCATAAAGCATTGGCCGTGTCATGAGGTACTGCAGTGGATTGGTTCTTGAGATCAAGTTCACCTTATGAGAAAGCATGTAGTGCCGTAGTTTATGAGATGCAAAGATCAAAGCTAGGCAATGTTTCTCAATAAGTGAATAGTTTGCTTAGCGGATGGGGCGACGGCGAGGTAGTAGAGCACTTTCCTTCCCCTGTATGGCTTGGGCCAGAGACCGAGAGTCATCCAATGCAGCAGTGTAAAGGATCAATGGCCTGCCCGGGATAGGGGTTACGAGAACTGGTGGCTTCACCAAGTATTCTTTGATGTCTTTGAATACGTGTTGGCACTTATCATCCCACTTGAACTTGGCATCCTTTTTGACAAGTACTGAGAAGGGCTTGCATCTCCCTGATAAGTTTGAGATAAAATGTCTTAGATACGCCAGCTGTCCTTGAAAGGATCGAGTTGAGTTAAACTCTTAGGAGGTAGAATTTATAAGGTAGCTTTAATCTTTTCAAGATCTATTTCTATTTCCCGATGTCAAACAACAAACCCAAGGAATTTCCTTGAAGTGACTCCGAATGCACACTTCAAGGAATTCATTTTGAGGTTATATTATCTTAACTGTTTGAAAACTACTCTCAAGTCAAAGAGATGGTCTTCCTTTTCTAGACTCTTGACAACTAGATCATCAATGTAGCACTCAACTTGGTGATGGATGAGTTCATTGAAGATCTGAGTCATGGCCCGTTGGTATGTAGCACCAGCATTTTTAAGGCCGAAAGGCATGACCCTATAACAAAAGATTTTGATCGAGGTTTGGAAAGCAGTGTTTCTTTCATCTTCAGGAGACATCTTGATTTGGTTATAGTCAGATGACCCATCCATGAAAAAGAAGATTGCATGAGATGAGGCAATGTCCACCATTAATTATGGTATAGGAAGAGGAAACTCATCCTTAGGACATGCCTTATTTAAGTCCCTAAAATTGATGCAAATATGAATTTGGCCATTCTTCTTCTTAACTGGGATGACACTAGCTAACGAGGTAGGATATTTTTCTTCCCCGATGAAACCAGCATCGACCAATTTCTTGACTTCAGAAATGATATGTTGTTCAATTTCTAATCCAATGCGTCTAGGAGCTTGCTTAATAGGGGTAACGTTAGGGTCTATTACTAGCTTGTAGACTGCTACGTTAGGAGATAATTCGAGCATTTCTTCATAACTCCATGCGAAGCAGTCTTTAAACTCAATCAATAGCCTAACTAAGTCATTGGTTTCTTCTTCATTCAATAATGAACTAATGTATATTGGGCGATAAATTTTTTCTGTCCCGAGGTTGATTTCTTTTAGCTTGTCGATTGTTGAATAAATCTCCTCTTCAAATTTTGGCAGTGCCTCTTTGACTTGGAGATCATCTGGATCATCTAAAGTTTCTAAACACACATTCTCATAAGAGTTGGGGATTTGTGAGAAGAACCTATCAGACTCCAAATGGTCGGTAATAACTAGGCAATAATCTTCATCATCGACTGGACCCACTATGCCGAATCTTAGTCCTGTTCTTGATTGTGCTTCCCTGTCTGTATTGTTCCATAATTTTTCAAAATATTCTGACCTATACTTGGACCAAGTGTGAGGAACTAAACCTTTATGTGTAAGATTTTAAGCACAAGGTGAGTAAAAGTCAAAAGGTAATTCCATTAATTCTTTAAAAGTATCTTCCTCAAGTCCTACATCGAGCTCCGGACTTGAGGATGATGAACCCAAAAAGAACCTCTTCTGCTTCATGTCACTGGAAGACTTAGGAACTTCCTTAACTACTAAAACTTCAACATTCTGGGATGTAAGTTAGGTAAGAGCTAATGTTCCCAAATGCTACCGAGTAGTTTCACATAAACTAGATTCAAATACTTTGCTTTGGTTGGAGGCCTGGTCTTTATCTCTGTATGGATCAAAAGTCACCTCCAATGGAACCCGCTGAGAGGGGTTGGCTGGTATACTAATCACATTAGACTCATCCTCCGAGCTGGATTGCAAGTCTATGTGAATAGTAAGGGTACTCCTAGGAACTAGAATATGACCTCTAGGCTGAAGGCCAACTAGGGGGTCTCCCACCTCTAGAACTGCCTTTATTTCTGCCTCTACCTCTACGTGGTGGAGGTTAAGCCATCCTACCCACATGTCCATATGATAGAATGAACTGTGGGTGGAATGTGATATGTGGATCTACTTCTTCTTCAATTCCCCTTTCTTGCTCACTTTGACTTTTTTTTCTTTTCATTTTCTTTAATCTTTTCTTTTATTTCATTTTCTTTTGCTTTTGCATTTGTATTTAAATTTTGTCCAAGTTCACGAGAAAGGGTGTTTTGAGGAAGATAGTAAGCCCCATCCTCATAAATCTCAACCTCTCTAACTGAAAATGGCTTCTCATCCCCGTTGACACGATACTCAATTCCATCTATTCTAAACTTAATGCAGTGATGAAGGGAGGATGAAACGATCTTGTTTTGATGTATCCAAGGCCTACCAAGAAAAAAAGTTAATGAAGTATTCAAATCAATGATGTAGAACTTGGCTTCAATCTTCTAGTCACCGATCTCCAATGGTAACACTATGGAACCTAAAGCCCATTCACCTTGATCATTGAATCCTCTTAACATTGTCTTATCTCTTTGAAGAGTAGAGATGTCAATATTCGAACAGGCAAGGGTCTTTAGACTTATAATGTTTACTGATGCACCTAAATCCATGAGAACCCTAGCGAGTCTGAACCTGTCCATGTCTACTGTGATGTATAGGGGACGGTTGTGCTCCAAGTCCCCCAGTAGAAGATCTTCATTCGTAAAGGTGATCGCTTGGGCTTGTTTTGCATAGTATGCTTTCTCACCTATAGTAGTCAGCTGAGCTAAGCATATCTCAGGATCATGGAGGGCCATAATTAGTGACTCCCTCATCTCTTTGGATAAGACAAAGGCATCATATATACTTAGCTTAGATGGAAACTTTCTAAGATGAGAAAGGACATTGTAGTCCACCTTCGGCTGGTCTTCCACAAGCATATCTAAGGGTGGAGCATCTTGTGGAAGGGCTTCTCAATCTTTAGTACCAATGAGTTATTTTCCTTTATCTAGAGGTGCCACCCTAGGAGGTAGAACCTTGCTACTATAGAGGTTGATAACTCATCAGAAGAGACACAGATGTAATTTAAATCAACTTTATTCTTTAATTTCATGGAAGTATTTGGAGGTACAAAGTAGAAGTCAAGTAGAGTGAGTGGAGTAAGGGATTTGATGCCCTTATCTGCTAATACTAGAGTTCTACTAGTAGATGAAATAGAAGACCTAGCTAAAATGGAAGAAGTCGCATGTGTAGAAGCTGCAACTGAAGGCTGGAGTCTAGACACAGTTGGTGGCTACGCTAAGGGGCTATCTCGGGCTGACACATGCTACTGCTGCTACTGAGCTCCCACTTTTCTAGAGTTGGCACTGGAAACTTGCAAACCTTCCTTAGTGTTGGAGGTTTGAGTTGACTCAGGCACTTGCAAGGAAAGCTTTTTGATATTTTGAATTATTTTCATAGAGGTTTTAGATAAAGAAATGTCCCAACCTTCTTTGGTTTTGGTAGGATCACTTGTATCCCCGAGGATTACCCTAATGGAACTGGAAGGTTATTCCACATGGTATTCCTTTGGGATAATGATAGCACTGGTCTTGAAACTGTGTTCAAGCTAATCCTTAAATGTAAAGCAATCCTCCAAAATGTAGCCTAGCATACGGTGGTAAGGGTGAAAGTTCAGATCATGAATTTTGCCTACTTCCTCTGGTCTCCTAGGCTTAGGTAGCTAAAAATCAGGTTTTTTAAGAGATTCTTAAAGATCTTCTTGATTACCTCCCTCTTAAAAGAATATGGTTTGTTTAACTTATCTAATAAAGTAGGTGGACCATAGCTACCTGGTAGCAGATATGCATGCCGCTGGTGGTGGTGGTATGGTTGTATCTGGCCATGGAGGCGGTATGGCTACCCTGGTGGCAAAGGAGGCTAAGGTCATGGTCTCTCGATTGATCTCTAGTTCCATTTGTCAACCACCCTGTGTTTTTTTAATACTTTTTGGGATTTCTACTTTAACAACTGATTAAAAAAGTCAACTGTTTGGCCTCTCCTTGTAGACTAGCCACCTTGTTGATTAGCTTCTCAAATGTCTTTATGGTGAAGCCCTTAAGCATGAAGGTGATTGGGCCATGGATATTCTTCAAGAGAATCTCTATGGCATGATGTTCAGACAACTGTGGTTTACACTTCATACTCAAGTTATGCCATCGAAGAATATAATCAACAAATGAATCTCCAGAGTGCTGTTGGGCTACAACGAGATTGCCTACAGTAACCCTTTATTGAGCTCCAGCAAATCTCTTGATGAAGAGTTGCTCTAACTCAGCAATTGTCCTAACTGAATTGTTGGGCAATTCAGCATATCAATCAAAAGTGACCTACTAGGCTACTAATAAAGAGTCTAAAGAGGAAAGCATCACTGCCACTTGCATTGCAACAACTGGCCCTGAAGTGAGCTATATGCTGCCTTGGATTTAAATAATAAACCCGAATGATTCACCTTTAAACGATGATGACTTGAGCCAAGGCTTCCTTCACCCGCACCAACCATAGATTTTAGATCTTTTCATGTATGGATACTATCCACTACCTTCCTATACAAACTAGTGCTAGCTTGCTCAACTTCTAGATCTAAGACATGCACTAGTTCATCGACTATAGATGAACTAAAAGGCTTTGAACAAGACCAAGCAATGTCCTACAACCTCGTGACATCCTATCAATTTCATCTTTCTTCCTTAATCTCGAGGTGATGGGTTGATTCTGTCTCTCCTTGATCAACCTCATCTCATAGCCAGAAGGAACCTTTGGTTTCAACCATGAATACGTGAATCCCCATCATCATCTTCAATGGGAGGATCGACTCTTTCTTCATCCATACTAAGATCTCCTTTTCTCCATAAAATTGTAACTATTTCATCTCTGAGATCTAACTGTAGGTGCAAAAGCTTGGTGTGTGATCTCTATCATGAACTAAGAGGCACCGAACTTCACCTAAAGCTTGGGAGTCAATCGTGCGGTTGCTGAATGATAATCGAAATGTAACTAGGATGATCCTCTACCATCAAAATTAATCTGGAATATTTATGATAGTAGTCACCATCTCCGCATCCGACTGAATGGGTGGAGTTGGTGAAGGAACGCGAGGCTTGCCACCTTTCGACTACTCTAAGGTCGAGCAAGAGAGCTCAACCCTACCACAATGGGTGGTGTAGGAGGATCCTCATGGATCACCAAGTTCATTTCTCCCCAATGAAATGATGTTGGATCCCATTGGCGATGGTACAGTGGAGACACCACCAACTGTCTATTTACAAGAGCTATCCTCCTATGATGGCTGGTCCCTATGAGGAGGATACTATCATGATGATCGGGTAGCATCGAAAAAGTTGACCAGAAACCGACTACGCTCCATCACTGGTATAAATGATGTATGGGCCTCACAGGCCCTCTCCTGTTGGATTTGCCTCCCTACATTGTGGGGGATAATAGATCATAAATCAAGCTAAGCATCATACTGAAAGCATCAGATGCTCCCATAACATAAAGGCGGGCAAGGTATGACCTACTACTAGAAACTATGATGCACCACTGGAGGAGGCGATGAACAAATCCTCCTGACATTCTCTCTATCTGATCCTGAGAGAGGATGAAACTAGTTTTTCGTAACTAGTGGTGATGTGATCATGTGAGACTCATCCGTGGTTGACCTGGCAGTTGCCTCAAGCTCTCTGGCTATCCTGGTATGGAACTGTTTGAACATACGGTTCTTGTTTCGACGCTGAGTGCAGGTAGGATGAGAGGAGTGTGAGCTAGACCCGTACTCAAATGTAGGGGAGGTAAGCCCTCAAACCAAGGGAGCCTTACCCTTGGAGAGATGATAGGTTGCTAGCACGCGCATGCGAGGATGATGAACTACCACTGGACTGGGGCTACTGAATCGCCGATCAAACCATCAAGGCTATGGTATTGTCACGGCTTTCCTCTTTAGTGAGGAGATCTCTGAATCCGAGGGTAAGTCTACCCTGATGACCAGCTTCTTCCCTACCACCCTATTCCTGTTGTTTGTTGTGAGGGGAATGCCCTCACAAGTAATCTTGGCCCTCTCAAATCCATGGCCAAAGTGGATCAAATAGGTATGATTCAAACAAGGAAAGTCAGCCTTATCCAAGGCTAGGTCCATGCCATGAGGGAAGGTAAAGACAAATTTCTTTGATCCTGGCATTGCACTGACTGAAACTGAAACTAAAAACTGCACTAACTGAAAGAAATATGCAATGAGAAATGAACTTGTATTAGTTTTTTGTCTCCACAAATTTTTAATTTTGAAATTTGAAAATTTGACCCCACATCCAACAACTTGGAAGTGCTAAGTGGGGTTCAAATGAATTTGAAGAGAATCATTGAAAGAGGAATTTGAGTATGAATCCAAACTTCAACAAATTTGAGTATGTTGAAATATGGATTCAAGATTTTGATAGGATGCTTCCATAGGTTTGTTGAATTTAAATTTTGTGATTTGGAAGACCCTTTCCTTTAGGAAATTTGGGTATGTTAATGTAAGGGTCAAATTATTTTGTGTTGTTTGAAAGTTTTGGAATTTTCACTTAGCAAATTTAGTTATGCTAAGTAAAGTGAAAGTGTTTGTTTCTTTTTGAAAATTTTATTTTGTTTTGATTGTAGAAAATTTTGGAATTCTTACTTAGAAAATTTAGATATGCTTAGTGAAGAATCCAAGTGTATTTTTGTTTGATTTTGAAAAATAGGATTCTTAGAGAATTTAGGTATGTTAAGAAAATCCTAAGTGTTTTCATTTATTTGGAAAATTTTGATTTTTGAAAAGGGTAGTATCCTTAGCAAATTTGGTATGCTAAGGGGATCCTAAGGTGCTTCATTTTGTTTTTGGAATGATTGAAAGTGGAGATTCAACTTTAGCAAATTTGGTATGCTAAAGATGAAATCCTACTTGATTTCATGAAATGGAAATTCCACTTAGCAATTTGAGTGTGCTAAATGAAATTCCAAATGGTGTGTTTAAAGTTTTGATTTTGAAAAATGGAAACTTCTCCTTAGCAAATTTGGTATGCTAAGGGAAGAAGTTCCAAAAGGTGTGTGAGAAATTTTGTTTTGAGTTTGGAAACTTAGCAAATTTGAGTATGCTAGGTGAAGTTCCAAAATATGTTTTGAAAAGTTTTGAATTTTTGATTTGGAAACTTTGCTTAACAAATTTGGGTATGTTAAATGAAGTTCCAAATGTGTTTTGAAAAGTTTTAAAAATTTTTGGATTTTGATTTTGGAAACCTTAATTTACAAATTTGTGTATGTTAAATGAAGTTACAAAATATGTTTAGAATTTTAAAAATTTTTAAATTTTGATTTTGGAAACCTTATTTAACAAATTTGTGTATGTTAAATGAAGTTCTAGAATGTGTTTAGAATTTTGAAAATTTTGGATTTTGATTTTGGAAACTTTACTTAACAAATTTGTGTATGTTAAAGGAAGTTCCAAAATGTGTTTAGAATTTTGAAAATTTTTAGATTTTGATTTTGGAAACCTTACTTAACAAATTTGTGTATGTTAAATGAAGTTCCAAAATGTGTTTAGAATTTTGAAAATTTTTGGATTTTGATTCGGAAACCTTACTTAACAAAATTGTGTATGTTAAATGAAGTTCCAAAATCTGTTTAGAATTTTGAAAATTTTTGATTTTGATTTTGAAAACTTTACTTAACAAATTTGTTTATGTTAAAGGAAGTTCCAAAATGTGTTTAGAATTTTGAAATTCTTTGGATTTTGATTTTTGAAGCCTTACTTAACTAATTTGTGTATGTTAAATGAAGTTCCAAAATATGTTTTGAAAATTTTTGAATTTGGAGAGTTTACTTAACAAATTTGGGTGTTAAATGAAGTTCCAAATGAATTTTGAAATTTTTTGGAAATATGATTGTTTGATTTTGATGTTTTGAAAAGAAGACCTCCATTCAACAAATTTAAGCATGTAGAATGGAGATCCATTTTATTTTTGAAATATGATATTTTTATTTTGTGTGTGATTGTTGCTTTTTAAAAGAGAGGAATCCCAACTTAAAACATATATGGGATATGCTTAAGTAGAATTTCCTAAATGATATTTTATTTTTAGTTGAGAATGAAATTTTCATTTAATAAACCTATGTATATTAAATAGAGATGTTCACATGTGCTTTTTGAAAATTTTAATATTGTTTACAAATGAACTTTCCATTCAATAAGTGTGAATATATTGAAATAGAAAGATCATTTCAAATCTGTTGGAGAAAAGAAAGAGGAGATCTTATAGAAATTCATCTCGGTAAGATGCTACATAGATCCACAGATGTACTTATTCAGGTGATCGGATATGTCATCAAGGTGTAGTGTACTATCTCGAAAGACAGAAGTCACTACCCTTTAATGGAAACAATCACCACCTCGATAGGACTCTGGATGATGAGTGCGCATATGTAAGATTCTTCCCTACTTTACATGGAAAAGTAGCGAGTTTATTTTAAATGCAGTTCGTTAAGTTCCCTACAGGGGCAAGCACCCATAGTTAATTACATCCTAAAGGATAGGATCCTTTAGAAAAACTCTCGATTAAGGTAAATGATCATTATCTCTAAAGATTTCAATAGAAAGGACTATCAATCGATTGGTTTGTATTTTGAACATTAAATGGGATTGGTCCAAATAGGGAGTTATTATTGAAGCCAAAATGGGAATAAGTGGGAGATGCTCATGATGCTAGGAAACCTAGCGAGCATCTCAAACTATCCTAAAATGGGGCTTTATTTTTAAAAATTAATTTAATTTGTTTGAGTTGTATTTTTCATTAAAATTTTAGGACTTAAGATTCCTTAACACAAGATTAAGGAAATGTGTAGGAGGTGAGGAATTATGCTTATGGACTACAAAGAGGAGAAGAAATCTTAGAACCTAAATTTAGGGAGCTTCTACGAGGGCTAAAAGAACATCCTAAATCTAAGGCGAAAACGGGTAATTGGTTTGCCTCCATAAGAAAGGACAAACCACCCGACAACTTGGACTTACAACACAGGGGTGGTAAACTCCTCCTATGATTTTAAATACATGTAGGCAAGTCTTTATGCTTATTCAAGATAGCAAGGCTATTTTTATTTATAAAGAAGCTAAGTCCTTAAACTCACTCTCTAAAGAGACTAGATCAAGTAAAGGGACATGCCTCAAATGACCTAAATCTAAAGCATTTCAAATTTTATTTTATTTATGATTTTTGGACAATCAATTTGACTTAGGCTAATAGGATTTTTTATGACTAATGCATGAGAAAGTAGATTATTGGCCAAAATCAGCGAGAAGTTTAGGAGGTGAGTTTCCAACACGACCCTCAAAGGTCAAGCCGGGTTCTATGGAAAAGATGGAAGCCCTCCAATCAAGAGTGAAATAAGATATTATTGTTCATGATATTATAAAGAAAAGAACTCATCCAGCAAAGGGGTTGCTAATTCTTTTATCTTGATTTTAATCCTAGGTTTTAGGTGATGTTATCAATTATTTAATTTGAATTTGAATTGTTAAGTTGAGTAAAAGATTTATTTTTTTTTCTAAATAGCCTAATCCACATCCAGGCCATACATAAAGCAAGGAAGAAAATAGGAAAAACATGCCACTTAATGCACAAGTTAAACAAACATCAACCAATTTATAAAACTAGTGCAAAAAGAATAAGTGGTCGTTTGTGGTCGGGAACCACCGCACAAATCTAAAAATATCAAATGTGGATAGCAGAGCTCAACCCTTATATGACCCAGATTATAAATGAATTGAATTACAATTTAAGCAAAGGAGTTCATTGTTATGGGGCTCTTCAAGCTTTATTCTTCTTTCTTCTTTCTTCTTTCTTTCTTTTCTTTTTTTTCTTTGGATCTTCTTTTAGATGGTTGGATGGTAGATGCTCTAAGGCTTCACATGGTTCATAAGATGGGATCTTATGACCAATGCTCATCCTAATCCACATAACAAATCATTCCAAAATCTTAAATATAAAAATTTTTACATGAAAAGTAGAAATCTAACTAATACCTGCAAAATAAAGGTTAGTTAAATCACACCACATAAATTCCAAGCATGTATATTGGACTTATCACCCTACACATGGGTGACTAAGTCCACCTAGCCTATGGATTATGCAAAAGGGTATAAGCACCTGCAAGCAAGAAGCATTTATAATTTTATTTATGATAGCGCCCCTTTAGCACAATCCCCTGCAGAAAAGAATAGTTAGATTAAGTAGGTCCTACCATTCATTATATAAGCATACACCCTATCATCCAGTCTAAAACATTCATCATAAAACAAAATATAACATCAAGCCATGCACCGACCTAACCTAACGCTAGAAGTGGTGACTTAGGCTAATGTGTGCTTTGAAGGTTTGTGTGGTATGCTTAGCTTAGGACTTTAGGTTTGGATTTTCTAAGTATGAAGGACATATTCAACTTAGAGGAGGGTTTCATTTAAGTTATTTAAGTGTTTTGGATTATTTTTATTTCATGTTTTAATTTGGTTTAAGTGAGACCAATTAATTACTAAGTTATAAGAGAGAGGGAAAGAGAGAACTTCTCTTTTAATCCATAAGTAATTTCTAAGGTAAGTTCACATTTTTAATTTTATTAAGGTGAATATTTTGATTAAATCTTTTAAATAATCTTAAGTTTAGGTCAACTCTAAGCAAACCCATCCAAAAAGAAAGGCCTTTTAAGATTAAATAAAATGAATCAAAATTCACATAACACACATTACTTCAATTCTTTCCCAATATATATAACATGCACATGGATGGAACCTAAGCATATCTATACATGAAAATAAGAATAGTTAACACACTTTATGATGTATGCTAAGAATCCATTTATGAAAATTTAGAAGATTTAGATGCATGATTTTTCTTTAGTAGAAAAAGTTTTTCTTATCCAAAATTTCACATACATGCATGAAAGTAAGAAAGGCATAAATGAGTGCAACGCCATTGAACCAGAGGTGTAAGGTACAAGGCCTACTTAGGGCTACTTGAAGCCTCGCAACCTTGGGGTTGTCCAGACTAATATACCACTTTCCTTAAGTACTAATATGCATATAAAAGAAATGAAATGGAAAAGGAATATGCAAAAGTTTACTTAATGGTTTCATTTTTGTTTATACAATTTATACATGAAAGTGTAGGCCATCCTTCTTAAGTGAGAGCATAGGGATGAATAGGGTTTGGAATTAAGTAAGTGTTGGGTTCTTTTCAAGTGAACCCTACATCTTATCAACCCTTATTCAAACCTATGCTAACATAAGAAAAAAAAGGAAAGATTACACTAATCATACTTTATAATTCATCACATGTAAGCTTATAATTAGGATATAAGAATATCACTCTTTCAGATTTGTTATTTCATATATAGATTTTGAAAATACTTTAGATTTAGTAGTGATAATAGCCACTCATATTTTACTTTAGCCAACACATGCACATTTGACATAAAGTAAATAATTTCATTTTAAAATTTTAAAAACATGAAATCATGGATGCATAAGTCACATGGGGTGCAATTTAACATGCTGGGAAAGATCTAAAGCAATGTAATCATGTAAAAAAACTCACTTTACTTAATTCCTAAAGACATTCTTAAAGAATAAGAAAACTTAGAATAAATCAAAGTGAATTTCAAAATAATTTTTGTTTGTTTGAAGTTTGATTTAATTTAAAAGGGTAAGATTAGTTTACTGTTCCTAACCCTTTTGTACATGTGTTTTGTATTTTAGTTTTATTTTTAGATAATTAAATCCATTTTTAAGTGTTGATTAGGTTAAGGTATGCATTAAGTGGCTTAATTAACCCTTACCTACACCACCTTAGAAAAATTAACTAAATAATTATGAGCCAATAAGATGACATAAAACCCATAAGGTATGTAAATTTGCAATGCACCTAGTAATGAAAAGGCCTAATGTAATTTGGCTCACAATTAGAAGTTAATTAAGCTAAGGGGTTTTAGCTTAAGTACTTTTAAAACACCCTTTCACACTTAATGAAAGGGGTTTTAATTCCCTTAATTAGGCTTAGGATATTGAACACCTAAACATCTACCCAAAGTAGATTAATTAAGTTCTGGAGATTTTAGAATTTTTGAAAATTGTTTAAAGAGGTAATTAATGAATGAACCTTAATTAAAATGGGATTAAGGAAAGAAAAAAGGGGGTTTAGGGAATAGCTTCGGGTAAATGCCCCAAAATTATTTCATAAATCCCCTACTCACTGGATCTAACCTTAATCCAACTTAATCATATGGAAAACCCACTAATTATATCTTAATTACCCTTAATTACATGAAGGGTGTAATTAGAGAATGAGCTAGCAATTTCTCCAATCGAAGCCTTAGTAAATCTCAAGAAAATTAGGGGAGGTAGAGGTCATTCTATAAAATGAACCCTAGAAGTTTGAGATTAATTGGTGACTTAATTAGGAAATAATTACCTAATTACCATTCCCAAAGAAACCCAAATCCAGAGAAAAAGGGAAATCAAAATACATTAAAGCATTTTTAGAATATTCTAGATGGAATTATCTATTCATAGCATTTTTCCTCCTATTTCTCTGATTTGTCTAGGTTGAGTTATGATTTTTTGAAGCTATCTAGTTAATCCCTAACTAATCCTTTAAAACTCCACGACGCATTTAATGCCAGCTTATGCGCGCTTGGCCGAACCCCTACTTAAGTTGTCGCATCAAGGGAATGGCGACGGTGCATGCGCTTTTACCCTTATCCATCCGATCAAAGATCATATGGCTGAGAATACACTCATGGTTTTAAATTAAGTATTTATTTCTAAAATGTGGAAAATAATTTTAGCCGTCCATCTAAAATTGCGCGGATGGACGGCTGAGATGGGCTAAGTTCTTCCCTTAGGATTATTGTGAACCATTCATAATCCAAGGGGAGATCCGAGCTTGATCCTTCATAGATTCAATCAAGACTCAACCCACTCCATCTAAAGGACTAAGCGGCCAACCCAATGGCTAAGATCCTTTGAGATTAAAATCCACTTCACAAAAGACTAAGACCTCTTAGCCTAAGTGGTCAAAAATTCACTAACCTTGTCAAAGGTGATCACCGGCACTCGAGATCGATGAGGTAGCTTCGTCTAGTGGAGACAAAGCCCTATTGAAGTTCCTAGCTCTTGAGGTTGAGTAGATGAATGGGTGGACTAGCTCCTCTTCACTCCCCTTGTGGCTTTGATAGAATTGATCTTCCCCTTGCCTCTAGAACTCAATTGGATGCTTAGACAAGTTCTAATTGGTCTGTGGATGATGAGTGTAGAAGGAATTTAAGTGGGATCAAGTGTAGAGGAACTTGGAAATCAAGGTGAGCTCCCCTATTTTGCACTATGCAAAATTGAAGAATGGGAATTCTCAATCCTCTCTAGGCACCTTGGGAAAGCTCTATGAAGGTTTCTCAAGCTTCCTAGGTTCCAATCGATCAAGTGTGTGTAAAAATTTCAGTGGATTAGGGGGAGTATATCTGCCCTTATGGTTATGGTAATCAGATGGTTGAGCATAAGCTTGCCATTTTGATCCAAATGACATCATAGAGTGCATTATTTTGGCTGTTAGAGGTGTGCACATGGCCGGTTTGGCCAGAAGAGTGGAAGCCTAACTCCCATGTGCATCCAATTGAGGTTTGGGGAGTTTGAATTTTCTCTTTGGCCATGGGTGGTCGGGTTTGGTCCATGGGCCAAATAGGTCGATCCAAACCTGCTGGGTTGGGTGCACCACTCATCACTAAGTCCCCTTGAGATTTTAGGAGAGCCTCAAGTGATTGTGATGAGTGCATGACCAAAAAACCCTTGGGCTTGGCCAAAATTTGTTCTATGTCCTAAGGGTATAATGGTCATTTTTTTAATTTTTAATTTTGGGTATTTTTGGTATGTTGAGAAAATAGGTTGGGCCAGATTTCAATGGATTTGGAATCCATTTGATAGGGTTTGGCTCATGTTGACCCATTTAGGTCAAAATGGGTCAACTTGGGTCAAGTTGACCAATAGGTCAAATTGGGTCAAACCAAGGGTTGTATCAAGTTCATATGACCATTTGAAATATTTTAGTTACTTTGGTTTGGTTCAATTTGGTATAGCTTAGGTTTTGGCTCATATGATTCATTTAGGTCAAATGGGTAAAGTTGACCAATTTGACCCATTTGACTTATTTGGGTTAGGTCAAGGGTAGGTTTAGGTTAGGTTGGTCATATGGAGTGGATTGGTATCTTTGTTTCCAATTAATTTGAGTTAGGTTCAATTTTGGCTCAATATGACCCCTTTAGGTCATGTTGGGTCTTAGGTCAATTGGGCTAGGTTGGGTCTAGCTGGTCAATTGAGGCTTTGGTCAAGTTTCACAAGTGATTTGGGATGGGCTTGACCCATTGGTTTCAATCAATTTGGCTTAGATCAAGTTTTGACACATTTTGGCCCTTTAGGTCAAAATGGGTCAACTTGGGTCAAGTGGGCCAAATGGGCAAGGTTAGGCTCAAATGTTGGCTTGGTCAAGTTCAAACATAGGTCATGAGTGAACTTAGATCAATGGTTTCAATCAATTTGACTTATAGTGAAATTTGGTCATATTAGGTTATGTGTTGACTTGGTCAACCCTTAGGCTTGACTTGGTTTGACCCAATTTGATTGATTGATCATCCCATGATGATTGTTGATCATGATGAGAGGCAAATATGAGTTTGGTTCAATCCAATTTGGTTAGGATCAAAAGTTGGCTCATAAGGATACTTTAGGTCACTTTGGGTCAAGTGAGCCTAAGTGGGTCAAATGGCTTGGTCAAAGCTTGATTTGAAGTTGATTAATCTTGTATATGGACTTATGATTGCAATATAAATCCATTTACAAGTGATTTGAAGTCAAATGGATTTTGATCCATTTGAAAATTTCATATTCAAAGGAAGAATATGAAGGAGTTTTGGGTTCGATTTTTGATTTGGGTTTTGATTGAAGGATTGAGGTTTGGATTTATATATGAGCTCATGATTGTAGGATTGATTGAACCATTAGAGAAAATCAAGAGTTTGGCTTGATTTGAAAGTGATTTGGCTAAGTTCAAGATTTTGGCTTGAAAGGCTTAGATTTGATTTTGATTTGATTTAAGTTTGATTTTTGGCGATGGTTTTGATTGTTTGAATTTATATTTCATTTATATATGTGAATATAAATGAGAATATAAATTGATTATGAGAAATTTCAAGGATTTGAAAGAGTTTAATCATGATTTAGGGTTAAATCCATTAAAGGGAATTTTTAATTTAAAATTTAATTTTTGAATTGGATTTGATGGATTTATATTTATATTTCATTTATATATGAGAATATAAATATGAATACAAATATATTTTGAGAAAATTCTATGAGTTTGAATGAGTTTGATCAAAGTTTAGGTTAAATTCATTAATGAAAAATTAAGGGATTTAAGGGAATTTCAAGCATTTTTTTTAATTTGGAATTTAATTTGAGGGCTTGATTTAATTGAGTTATATTTATATTTCATTTATGTATGAGAATATAAATGAGGATATAAATAAGTTTTGAGAAAATCCCAAGGTTTTGAATTGATTTGATCAAGATTTGGAATTGATTTTGGCTAAGTCCTTTACTGGAAAATTAAAGGAATTTAAGAAATTTTCATGAATTGTTTTTGGAATTTAGAATTTGATTTGATGGATTTGAATTTATTTTTCATTTATAAATGCGAATATAAATGAGAATATAAATGGATCATGAGAAAATCTCAAATGTTTGAATGGATTTGAATTATGATTTTGGCTAAATCTTTGAGATAAGGTTAAGGACTTAGGAAAGTTGATTTAGGAATTTTGATGGGTTTTGATCATGGTTTTCAATCATGGAATTGAATCATGGAATTGATTTGAGTTTGATAAAATTAAATTGAATTGATTTGGAGTTTGACTTGAAAGAAGGAAAGTGTGGAATGGTTTAAGCTAAAGGGTAGAAGATTTTCCTAACATCCCTAAGGCATAACCTATTCCTATGGCTAACTCTTCTAAGTCTTCTAGGGCTAAGTGAGAGTGTCCACCTAATCAGGGGATGTGTTTTAAGACTAAGGAACCTTTAGAGTCTTAGAGAAGTCCCATGCCTAAGATGGAGGTGTTGAGAGCTCATTCTAAAAATGAGGTCAACAAGGTGCCTGACTCAGCTCAAACCTCCAACATCATGGAAGGTTTGCCAGTTATGAAGGACAACTCGGGAAGGATGGAAGTCCAACAGTAGCAGCAACAACATTCACTTGCCCAGGATAGATCCTTAGAGAAACCACCCTCTGAGTCCAACAATCCTTCCACCGTTGCAGCTACTATCACATCTACTAATTTCTCCACCTCCAACATGAGCATTGTATCAGTGGATGAGGGCACCAAATCCCTCATACCACTTACTTTACTTGATTTCTATCATGTACCACCACCAAAATTAAAAAATCAATGGAAAAGATCGATTCCGCTTACATTCTTTCCACATTTGATAATCTAAATGATTTTATTCTAATAGAAAGCTCTCCAAGTCAAAATAATAACAACTTAAATAATTTTGATCAATCTCATTCCAATTTAGAAATGGATTTCTCTTTTATGAATCATCATGGTTCACCTCTTGAGATTGACTTGGAGTCATCCGACTCTGATGATCCTTTAGGAGAAGCTATAGATATACCTGATGAGTAGGTAGAACTTTCCACTAATTCCTCATTTCAAGAAGTCACTGAAGTCAACCTCCACAATGGCAAAGTTCTATCTCCTAGGGTAGCACCTCAGGATAAGGAAAAATAGGTCATTAGTTTCAGTGAGCAGATAGCCCCTCCACAGGATGCTCCACCCATGGATATGCTTGTTGAGGATTAGCCTAAAGTTAACTATAACGTCCTCATGCACCTTAGAAAGTTGCTAGCTAAGTTAAGCATATAGGATGCCCTTGTCTTATCCAAAGAGATGAGGGAGTCATTAATCAAAGCTTTTCTTGATCTAGAAATGTGCATAGCTCAGTTGATCGCTACTGGAGATGAGGCACATTTCTCAGAAGAAGTTCTAGCAATTACATTCACCTATGAAGACCTACTTCTAGGGATGATTGGGAACAACCATCCCCTCTACATTACAGTGGATGTTAGCAGATTCAGGCTATCCAGGGTTCTAGTTTATCCATGTGTGTCAGTTAACATTATGAGTTTAAGAACCCTTGCCTACTTAAGGATCAACATCTCTAAACTCTAAGCAGAGAGGATGATGTTTAAAGGATTTAATGAATAAAGTGAGAGGGCTTTAGGCTCCATAGTGTTGCCTTTGAAAATTCATGATTAGAAGATAGAGGCCAAGTTTGACATAATAGACTCAGATACATCTTTCAATGCTTTGAGAAGGAGACCGTGGATACATGAGAACAATATGATTTCATCCTTTTTACATCAGTGCATCAAGTTACTAAAGGGTGGAATCGAGAATTGTCAAAAGAGATCTCAAATCATTTACAGTTCATGAGGTCGGGATCTATGAGGATGCAGCCAACTACCTCCCTAAGAAATAAAATATCTTCTCTTGTGATCTTCATCAAAACAAAAAAGAAAAAGAAAAAAAAAAGAAAAGAAGGAAAAAGAATGAAAAGAAAAAGAAAAAGAAAAGGAAAAAGAAAAGAAAAGGGAACGAGAAGAAGACCTTAGGGAGGAAGTGGTGCTCGAGATTAGATTCCACCCATAATTCATTACTCCATTCGAACAAGTGGGGAGGATACCCGACCTCCACCAGTGAAGGAAGAGGCAAGTCTAGAGGAGTCCTCAAGGTGGAAGGTTTCCATCCTTACCACCCACCAAGAGATTCGTTCCATTATCCAGGAGTACTCCTGCAATCTACATAGACTTAGAATCTAGTTCAGAGGATGAGTCTTATATAGTTAGTACATCAGCCAGTTCTTCTCACAGCAGATCCCATTGGAGGTGACACTCAAGCTAGACAATGATGAAGATCAGGTCCCCAAGCAAAGCATGAATGTATCCAAGTCTTTCTTATGTGAAACTATCAGGCATTAAATGGAAACTTTAGCTCAAATCCCACTTTCCTCACAAAAAGTTGAGGGTTTGGTAGTTAAGGAGCCCCTAAAGCATGTACAACCATAAAGATTCAGAGGTTTTATCCAAGAGCAGCATCCTCAAGTCAAGAATTTGATTTAGAACTTGAGGTTGATTCGTATAAAGAATTAATATGATACCATTTTGATTGGTACTCGCCTTGTGTTCATAATTTAGCAATAAAAAATTTAATTCCACATGGTCTAAACATAGGTCAAAATACTTCGAAAGGCTATGGAATAATAAATGTAAGAACTCTCAATCAAGACTAGGACTAGGCTTTGGTATAGTGGGCTCAGTTGATGACAATGAGTACTGCTTGGTCATCATTAATCATTTGGAATCTGATATATTCTTTTCAAATCACATTAACTCATATGAAGAGGTGTGCTTAGAAACTTTAGATGATACAGATGATTTCTATGTCAAAAATGCACCTCCAGAATCAAAGAAGAAATCAGATCAACCATTTATGAACTCAAAGAGATCAACTTGGGAACTGAAGATAATCCACGCCCAATGTACATTAGTTTCTCATTGAATGAAACTGAAACTAATGAATTAGTTAGGCTACTCACTGAGTTTAAGGACTGCTTTGTATGGAGTTATGAAGAAATGCCTAGATTAGCTCTTGATGTCACGGTCCATAAGCTCTAACCTATCAAAGCTCTAGGCATGGTTTCATTCGGTAGATGATACCCCCCACCTAGTTGGCTAGCATCATCCTGGTTAAGAAGAAGAATGGCAAAATTTGTAAATGCATCAATTTTAGGGATCTTAATAAGACATGTCCAAAAGATGAATTTCAGCTACCAATACCAGAATTGATGGTGGACATTGCCTCATCTCATGCGATCTTCTCTTTCATGGATGGTTCATCTGGATATAACTAAATAAAGATGACATCTAAAGATGAAAGGAACACTGCATTTAGAACCTCGATTAGAATATATTGCTATAAGATCATGCCTTTCGGCCTTAAAAATTTTGATGCCACATACCAGCAGGCCATGACTCGAATCTTTGATGAACTCATTCATCATCAAGTTGGGTGCTACATCGATGATCTTGTGATCATGAGCAAAGAAAAGGAAGACCATCTCTTTTAATTGAGAGTAGTTTTTGAGTGGTTAAGGTAATACAACCTCAAAATGAACCCTCTAAAGTGTGCATTTGGAGTATCTTTAGAGAAGTTTCTTGGGTCTATTCTTCGATATCGTGGAATTAAAATTGACCTAGAGAAGATTAAAGTGATATTGAAAATTCAACCCCTTAAAAGTCTAGCCCAACTCAGATCATTTCAAGGGAGGTTGGCATATCTAAGATGCTTTATATCCAGTCTATCAAAAAGATGCCAACCATTTTTAGCACTTGTCATGAAGGACGCCAAGTTCAAGTGGGATGACAAGTGCTAGCATGCCTTCGAGAGCATCAAATAGTACCTCATGATGCTGCTAGTTTTAGCCGCCCCTTTCCCAGGAAAACCTCAGATCCTCCACACTGTTGCATTGGACGACTCTCTTGGTGCTTTGTTGGCCAAAGCTAATGACGAAGGAAAAGAGAATGCTATATTATCTCAGCCATCATCTAATATCTACTGAAATAAATTATCCACCCATTGAGAAGCATTGCCTAGTTCTAATCTTTGCAGCACAAAAGCTACGACACTATATGCTTTCTCATAAAGTGAACTTGATTTCTATAATCAATCCACTATAATATCTCATGACATAACTGACACTATTCGAATGATTGGCATGATGGTCCATGATATTATCACAGTTTGAAATCACATTTGTACCACTCTGTGTGATGAAAGGACAAGCACTCGTATATTTCTTAGCAGCGCACCCACTTCTTATAGATTCTCAGCTTAGTGATGATCTCTACAATGAAAAAAATCATGAACTTAGTGGATACAAGCATTCATTGCTAGGAGATGTATTTTGATGGTGCGACTTTCTCTCAAAGAGGAGAAGAACCATAATCTACTCTTCCAGGCAAGGCAGGGGTAGGAGTAGTTCTCCTAACGCCCAACCTCGATATGATGAGATTCACATATCATCTATCCAAACCTTGCACAAACACCAAAGATAAATATGAGGCTTTGATTACTAGTCTGGAGTTAGTTATATCGCTAGGCATTCAGAATATCAACATCTTTGGGGATTCTCAACTAGTCGTCAACCAGATCATTGGGTCTTATAAAGTCTTGAAGCTTAGACTCTATCATTACTATGAGTATACCATGGAGTTACTATCTCAAATCCAGAGGTCACAATCTACAAGATTCCTTAAGGAGAAAATGCCATAGCTGATGCCTTAGCCAAGCTTGTTAAAGAATTGACATGTCTGGAAGATGAGTCCATATCAATAGAGGTCCATAATAGGCAAGTCCTGCTTCTTATTGATGTTAAACTCATCGATAAATACTCTCTTGAAGGGGAGGTTGCCATTGCCAAAAAGGACAAAGAACTATATTGGAGGTAACCTTTCATTGATTACCTAAACAAAGGCAAACTACCATAAGAGAAGTCCCATGCATATCAAGTGAAGCAAAGGGCACTCTCCTACGCCCTCATGAATGGTGTCTTATACTGACAGTCCTTCGATCTTATATTATTATGCTATTTAAACAAGCACGAAGCCTGTAAGATCATGATTGAGGTACATTCAGGATAATGCAGAGCTCATCAATCCGGTCCCAAGATGAAAGCCAAAACTAAGAGACTTCGGTACTATTGGCCAACGATGATCACATATTGCATGGACATAGTAAAGTGCTGTCACTAGTGCCAAGTACATGGAGTGGTCTTACTTCAACCACCCAACATTCCACATCCAGCCTTGGCCTCATGGCCATTTGAGTGTTGGGGGTACTGACATAGTGGGTCCGATCGATCCTCCTTCGTCTAAGGGTCACTGGTTCATTCTTGCAGCCATAGATTACTTTTCCAAGTGGGCGGAGGTGATTCCGCTCAGGGAGATCAAAGCTCAGCATGTTCTCTAATTTTTCATAAACCATATCATTTATAGATTTGGGTTACCCCGCCGAATCATATCCGATAATGGTATCTCTTTCAAGAGCACCAAAATCAACAACTTTGCTTGGAGACACAACATAGATTGGAGATAATCTATCATCTACTACCCACGGGCAAATGGTTTAGTAGAAGCCTTTAATAAAACCCTCATTCAAATACTCAAGAAGACGCTCGATGACAACAAGAGATAGTGATATGAGCAGTTAGTTGAAGCTTTGTGGTCTTACCGTACTACATACAGAACTCCAACTCAATCTACCCCATTCTTCTTAGTGTATGGATCTGAAGCTGTTCTACCATTATAAGTCCAACTCCCATCACTAAGGATAGCTGTGGGTAGCAAAATCACAACTAACCAGAACGCCAAGTTACAACTAAAAGAACTCAAAGGTTTGGAAGAGAGACACTTATGAGCATGCCAGAACCTCGAGTTGTATAAGAAAAAATGATTCAAACTCATAACAAGTTAGTTCATCTAGAGCTTTTCAAGTAGGAGAGCATATTTTAGTTCTAAGGAGACCAATTTTTGCCCGTCGTAAGATAGGAGGCAAGTTTGAACCCACTTGGGAAGGCCCTTTTGCTATAGAAAAGGCCTACCAAGGTGGATCATATCAACTCATCATCCACAAAGGAGAATGCTCGATGCTTCATATCAATGGGCTTTACCTTAAGAAATATTGTCCATAAATAATGTTTAATATAATTTGTCATCAATGAAACACCATTTTAAATTAATCATCTCTTCAAATTAAAAGCATTACATTAATTGAATTTTCATGGTGTGTTTAGGGTAGTATAAGAGAACCCGAGCGGCATCCTTTCATTCATTAGCACATCACAAACTCAAAATTGCACACAAATACAAACAAATCAAACTCAAGTCCATTTGCTACAGGCTACCTTATGTTGAGATAAGACTGCTGACCTCACTTTTGGAGTGAGGATCCAGTCTTCCCATCTTAGATCTTTGAGTCTTCTAGACACTAAGAGCTCCTCAGTCATAGGACACTTTTAGTGACTAAGTGAACATTTAGCCAAATCCCAGAGACTTAGGAGAATTAGCCATAGGATTTAGGTCATGCCTTAGGGATTAGGATAATTTATTTACCCTATAGCCTAAACCCAATTTATGTCTACCTCCTTAGACTAAATCAAACCTTAAATTCAACCCATTCAAATTCAATCTAATCCAATTTCAAATCCACATAACTAAACTCCAATCAAATCTCAAATAAAATCAACCTTTCTAAGCCCTATGATTTAGAACTATGGACTTAGCCAAAACTCTTTCAATCCAAACCAAACTCAATTGATTTTCTCAAAACCAATTCAACCCTTCAATCAACATACCAAGATCAACAATCAAATTCAAGTCTCCAAACCAATTTTAAATAAAATCCATAACCCAAATCCTTTTTAAGCCCTATGATTTAATCTTATGGACATAGCCAAAACCCATTCAATCCAACCAAACTCAATTGATTTTTTCAAATTGATTTTTTCAAAAATCAATTCAATCAATTCAATCCTTCATTCCAAACCAAATCAAATCTACAATCAAATCAACCATGCCAAAATCAATCCAATCAAACCTAACCTAACCAATTTGACTTAAGATTTTCCAATGAGGCAAAATCCATTCAAATCCAAATCAATTACAACCAAAGCTTTAAATCAATTCCAAATTAATATTCAAACTCAAACTCAAATCAATCCTCAATCATGCCAATTGATCCATTTAGGCTCACTTGACCAAAAGTGACTTAGGACCCATTTGAGCCAATTTTCAATCCAACCCAAATTGAATTGAACCAAACCAACCAAAACCTCCCGCAATGATTGTTGATCATCCTTGATTGATCAATTATAATCAGTTGGGTCAAACCAAGTCAATACGATCTTTTCACCAAGTTAACCCAGTTAACCTACATGAGACAAATTATCCAAATTTCATCCTAAGCCAAATTAATTGAAATCAATGATCCAGATCTACCTAAGATCAATCTTGGAACATGACATGATGATAAATTGAGCCAAACATAACCCAACTGGCCCTTTGACCCAAGTTGACCAATTTGACCTAAAAGGCAAAATTGGGTCAAATCAAGATCTAACCAAAATTGATTGTAAACAATAGCTCAAGTACATTCCTAATTGATTGTTGAATATGATCAAAGCCTTGATTGAACTCAATTTGACCAATTGAACCCAAATGACATATTTAGCCCAAATTTACCTAAATTAAAACCAAATCCAAATTAATTGAAACCAAAGCATATTATCATCTTCAATTGATCAATTGGACATGAACCAATGCATAAGCCAAGCCAATTTGACCAATTTGGTCAAATTGGTCAACTTGACCCATTTGACCCAAGTGAACTCAAATGAGTCAAATCCAAGCAAAATTGAACCGAACCAATTACACCAAAACATTCCAAATATTCATTTAAACTTGACCCAAGCCTTGGTTTGACCCAATTTGACCAATTTGTTGACTTGACCCAACCTAGCCCAATTTAACCTAAATAGGTCAAATTGTGCCAAATCCACTCAAACTATGCCCAAACCTCTTGAAATTTGACATGACCCATCCTTGGCTCATCTTGGGTCAGCCCAAAACTAATCCAACCCAAATTGAACCTAAATCAACCCATTGCCCATTGTGTTAAGCTCTCCACATAAGATAAAATCCAAATTTGTGGGGTCAACCACTCTCTTTTCCTCTTGGCAGCCACCCAAGGCTAAGAGTGGACTCTTAGCTAAGTGGTTAACTTGACCCAAAGGGGTTAGGTCAGTCCTTGGTCAAGGGGAGGCGAGTTAACCCACCTCCCCTCATTGGCCAAGCCCAAGTGAGATGGTGACATGTCAAGCCACCAACCTCAGGCCCTCCTCCAACCAAACAGAGCCACCTCAGGCGGCCAGATGGACAAAAATGGCAGATCCATTCTTGGTCGTCTGATCCAAGGGAGGAGGGGGTATACCCAATCTAATTCAAAAAAAGAGAACCCTCATTGAGCCTTAGCAGCCAAAGATGAGTTACCCAGAGCCCTTCTTGAGTTCCTAAAGCCCCTCCATTGCCAGGGACATCCAAATCGAGCCGAACAAAGCACTCCTTCCATCCAACCTCCTTAAAACTTAACCCCACTTCAATTATCTTTTTCAACACATTCATCAAGCTCAAGAGAGGTGAAATGAACCTTTCCTCGAGTAATTTGACCACTGGAGGCACCTTCTAGACTAACTCCGGCAAGTTCTATGATGGTGCTTAGTCCACAAGGCAAACGGTAGGGAGGCATCACACAACTTCTTAATAGAGCTTCACCTCATCAAGGCGATGCTGCCTAGGTTAGTTCGCTGCCGGTCTTGAGTTTTGAAGAGGTACTATTCCTTCAAATCGATATTTTCCAAAATTTTTTAGGTCTTTTCGAAGAAAATGTGAATGCCATGTGAATCTAGCCATTAGATCTCTTAGATTCCTCCTTGTGAAGGTGTGGGATAAATCCCGAGCCACTTGAATTGGGTGGAGGAAGGCGGATGGTGTCCATCTTCTATTGCACAGGAGATGATAGATCATTCGCAATCCATTCCACGTGATTAGAATGATTGGCTGTGATCTTGCGATTAAATTAATTTGATTTTTTCCCTTAGGAATTGTGGGTTTAATCTCCACCATCCGATCTTAGATCGGATGGCGGGAACGAAACCACATCTGCCGCTACCATGTGGGCGTCATGTCAGATGGGTTTAAATAACAGATCCCATGGTACCACATGGAAAGCATGCCATGTCAGCGATCCGCGTGGCACTGACGGGATTAGGCTTAATTTTGCTTAATTAATTCATTTTAATGGCTATAACTTTGGAAAATCATAAAAAATTGTAGAAAAATTAGAAAAGTACAAATAAATACTCATGTCAAAAGTAATTCATCAGAGAATTAATTAAAATTAATAATTAATTTTAAATAGTAATTAAGGCATAATTATAAACTTAATTAGCTTGATTAAGTCATAATTAATTGGGCAATTAATTCCAAACTTTATGTGTTGGTTTAATTGGATGACTTCTGCCTCCCATGATTTTATTGGAATTTATTGCCTAGTAATTAGAAAAAATTAGTGATTCAAACCTTAATTATCCTCTTTAATTAATTAAGTGATTAATTAACATTTAAAATAGCAAAATTTAATTAATCCAACCTTATTAACCCCTACTTGAATGGAAGAATGGGCGGGGATTAGGACCTATTTCGTAATCTCTTTCTTAACTCTATTTCATTTTTAGAGGATTAATTAAGCTAGGGATTAATTAAGTGATTAACTAATTTGTTAAATTGTTAAATTCAATCCAATTGAAATGCAAATCATATCAAATAAATAATAATGAAATTAAGAGTTCCTAACATAAAGACCCTCAAAGAAATTATGATTAACCCATGAGCATGGAAAATCATAAAGTACTTAATTTGATTCTTTAACCAAATTAATCTTTAATTATGAGCAAATTACGTTAGAGTCATTTAAGAGCATTGCAACTTTACTTTCCTCACATGTTCATGTCATTTGTGGCTCATGATTAACTGATTAATCATGTTAAAGAAGCATATAAAAGGGTAATTAAGTGACTTAACCAATAATTCAACTTAATTAATTCATAAAATTCATCTAATTGTATTTCCTTAAACTAATTATGTTTATCAACATGGGAATGGGATTAAAACAACAAATAATCTCTCCTCTTTCGAAATCAACTCAAATCCAAAACCAAATTAATAAGAACTACGATTTTTCTTAAATAAATTTATTTAACATGATTGTCCTTAGGAATTAATTTGGTTGAATGAATCACATATTTATGTTTGGTTATTCCTTTCCAATTACTTTAAATCTTGTATGTCATGTGATCTCATGCATTCATTCTTTCAAAATTAAGTGAATCAAATAAAAGTTATTTATGTAATCTGTTGCATGTGTTGGTTTAAGTTAATTATATGTGTGGCTATTATCACTAATAAATTTAAATATATTTTTTGCAAAGTCTATAAATTGATAATATCATGTAGAGTGCTGGCAGTTATGAATACATATAGGATCTGCATGTGCTTATAGCTTAGTCATATGAATGTGAAGCTTTCTTTCTTAGATCCATATATAGATTTGCATGAGTTTGAATGTTAATAAGTATATAGTCTGGATATCAGGAATACGAGGCTTTAAGTAGCCCCAAAGAGGTCATTTGACTACCTCGTTTCCCTGGTTAACAATGAAATGTACTTATTTGATTTCATTCATATGTATATTTGGTATTAGAATTTGAATAGAGCTTTAATCCATATATATAAATAATTCAACTAAAGAAAATATAATCTTTGTATGATTTTCATCCTTATGATTATGTGTACATTTACATATATGTAAGATATCAAGTGTTCAGTCTGGACATCTGGGGAATACGAGGTTTTAAGTAGCCCCAAATAGGTCATTTGATTACCTCACTTTCCTGGTTAACAATGGCACGTACTTGCTTACATCTTTCATACATGTGTATGTATGCCTAATTAAAAGATGAAAATCCCCTTTTGTTATCAAAAATACATACATCCATAATTATTTAAGTCATCATCATACATTACATGTAATCTAGAGCTCTCTTTCTTATGATTCATATATAGATTTACATGAGTTTGAATGTTAATAAGTATATAGTCTGGATATCCTGGGAGTATGAGGCTTTGAGTAGCCCTAAGGAGGTCATTTAATTACCTCACTTCCGTGGTTAACAATGACACATACTTATCTGATTTCATCCTTATGTTTTTTTGTATTAGAATTTGGATAGAGCTCTAATCTACATGTATGGATAATTCAATTAACTAAAAAAAATAAATTCTTGAACATATACATCCATCATCATTTAATTGTGCCAAAATACATTGTATGTATAGATACACTAATGATTGAGTCATATGCATGCCATAAGTAATGGAAAGGAATGATTCAACATGTACTATGTGATAGTAATTTAATCATGTTAATCTTAAGATGCCTTTCATATTGAATAGAATTATTTAAGGTACACCTAAACTTAAGATTAATAAAAATATTTAATAAGCCATTTACTAAAGAAAACTAAATCATAAAAATAGGCTTTAAAAATGACTTAGGATAGGGATGAAAGAAATTAAACCTCTTTCTTCTCTTTATAACACTTAGATGTTAAGTGTAAATCAAATGAAATGAATCAAAACATAAATTAAAATTTGTAAATCAACTAAACAACTTGAAATGAAATCAACCTTCATGGTTAACTTAAACATTTTCTAAAACTTAGACAAATCATAACTCTAATGATTAGTAAGACATACTACACAAAGCCTAGTACACACATTAGAATTAGACTACCACTTATAGTCATAAGTTAGGATGGTGTATGTGTGATGTATGTTTTTGTTTTGTGCTATAATATTTTAGACTACATGGTTGGGTGTATGTTTCGTAGACTGGATGTTAAGTCGCTCATAGTCTAATCATGTTTTTTGCAAACAATTATGCTTAAGGAGATGCTTAAAAATAAATATAAATACTCTCTTTATTAGTTTCTTAAACCCCTAAGTATACTCTAAGTTAGGATATGTGGGCTTGGTTACCCATGTGCAAGGTGCTAAGTCCAAATTATAAAACCTATATTTTATAGGTGTAGTTAGATTTATTTTTTCTATATAAATGTAATTTTAGCAATAGAGATTAGGATTAGTGCTATGGGGGATTATGATGAGTAGTGGCTAGAAGGCTTAGTCTTAGGATGACCTGTGAGGCCTTTGGAGCATAATCAAATCAAAGGGAAAGAGAAGAAGAATATGAAGAAGTGAAGGAATGAAGACCCCATAGCATGTATTCATCTTAATTGTAAAATCATTCTTTCATATTTTGGGTTGTATAAGGGTAGAGCTTGGCTACACGCTTTTCTCTTTTCTGGAGTGTATGATGCCACACCACCCTCTTATTCTTTTAAGGTAGTCTATAAAATATTTTGATGATTTATTTAGACTGCGCTTTATATCTGCATGCTTTTCATAGTTTCTTAATGTTTGTTGCTTTAATGTGTGGCCTGGATGTGGTAGGCTCTTAGGATAAAAATTAATTTTTCTACCAAATGAATTACTCATAATTAAGTTTTACTCAACTCATAACCTCAACATTAAGCTTAAGTTTTAAACAAGATAATTAAAAGATTCAGCAACCCCCTAGTTAAATGTTGTATGTCTCACATCATGCATATCATCTTGAATCACTTTGTTAAAAATGAGGGTCTCCGCTCTTACACTGTAGGGACTGCTTGACCTATGAGAGCAACCCCTAATGATTGAACTTCACCCTCTCTCTTTTGATTTTGTCAATAATCAATTTTCATCATGCATTTAGGCATTATGGTGTTTACTTTTGAGGATGGGGGACACCACGCATATCTTAGGGGATACTTTTTGAAGTGATCGTGTATGACATTAAGGAATAATGTACTATCTCAAAAGATAGAAGTCATCACCCTACAATGGACCTAATCACCTAATAAGGACTCCAAATGCATGATGGGTCTTCGAATATACCAGAGATTTTCTCCCTTCTTTATAGGGAAAAGTAAAGCAGGGTTTATTTTAAACTAGGTTCGTTAAGTTCCTTATGGAGGCAAGCCCCCATAATTAATTACATCCTAAGGAATGAAATCCCTTAAGAATACTCTCAATTAAAGTAAATAATTAGGGTCTCCAAAGATTTTAAGATTAGACTATCAAGGGATTGGTTATATTAGGAAAATCAATTGGGAAAGTTCAAGGAGAAGACTTATTTTGAGAAGCCAAAGGGAATGGGTAGGAAATTCTCATGATACTAGGAAGCTTAGTGAGCATTCTAACCTATCCTATAATTATGCTTTATATATTTGAATTGAGAGGATTGATTTTACTAAAGTTGATATTTTATTAGAAAACTAGGACTTATAATCCTACAACACAAGATTATGGAAATGCCTAAGAGGTGAGGATTTATGCTTATAGCCTAAAGGAAACAACTACCTCAGATCCTAGAACTAGGGAGCTTTGGCATAAGCCAAAGCACAACCTTAGTCTAAGCAAAGATGGGTATATAATTTACCTCCACAGGAGAGGATATACCACCTGACTGCTGGGCTTACAACTGCCTGGAGTGACAGCAAGCTAACTTCTCCTATGCTTTAAAACTATGTAGGAAAGTCATATGATTTGGCAAGATAGTTAGGTTGTTATTATTTAGAAAGAGACTAAAGTCCTTAAACCCACTCCCTAAAGAGACTAGAGCATGAGTGGTATGAGTAATGACTTAGTCTAATACAAATCTTCTCAACATTTATTTATTTTTTAACACTTCATTTTGACAAAGGCTTTGTGATCTTCATATGTCTAAATGCATGATAAAATAGATTATTGGCCAAATCAGAAGAGAAGAGGGTGAAGCTTCGTCTGTAGGAGTTGCTTGCATAGGTCAAGTGGTTCTCATGTTTGTAAGAACGGAGGCCCTCATTTTTGTAATTGTGGTAGAAGATGCATGCATGATATTAGACATACAACAATACAACCAAGGGGTTGTTAAATCTTTTAATTATCTTGATTTAATGCCTAGGCTTTATGGTGAGGTTATGAGTTATAGAAATTTAATTATGAGTTGTAGTTGGGTAAAAGATTTATTTTTTCTAAGAGCCTAATCGCATCCAGGTCATACAACAAACACCAATCATAAAGAAACTATGAAAAGGCATGCCATTTTTAATGCACAAGCTAAACATAACATCAAATATTTTATAGCTACTGCAAAATAATAAAAGGCCAGTGCGGTCGGGTACCATCGTACAACCAGATAAGAAAAATACCGTCAAGCTCTACCCTTATACAACCCAGATTGCAAAAGAATAATTACAATTAAGGATGAATACATGCTATGGGGGTCTTCATCTTCTTCAAAATTTCATGTCTTCTTTCGTCCACTTTTCTTCTTTGATTTGGCTCACTTCAAGGCATCACATCACACATAAGACATAGTCTTCTAGCCAATGCTCATCCTAGTTCCCCCATAGAACTAATCTTAATTCCTAATTACAAAATTACATTTAAATGGAAAGAGTAAATCTAACTACACCTGCAAAATAGAGGTTAGCTAAACATACATTCCACCTAAGCAATTATATTTATAATTTGGACTTAGCACCCTACACTAACAAAGCTCTTTGTTAACTTGGATTATGCTTAGGGGCTTAAGCAAGTTGCAAAGAGAGCATTTATTTTTATTTTTCAGCGGCCCCTTAAGCATAATCTACTCTAGAAAATCTGATTAGGCTAATAGCGACTCATATGAAACATACATACATATAAAATAATCATCATAATAAAACATACATCACTCCATACACTGCTTTAACATAAAACTTAAAGTGGTGACTTAATTCTAAGGTGTGTGTATTATGATTTGTGTGGTATGCCTTAACTAGACTTTGTTATAATTTTCTAAGTAAGAAAGGATTTAATTATAAAGGATGGTTTCACTTTAAGTGATTTAATTGATTTTAAGTTTTACTTAATATTTTCTTTTGTTTCACTTGGTTTACACTCAATAACTAAGTATTAAAGAAAAGAGAGGATCACTCTCTATTATCCCAACCTATTGACCTCACTTTTGGAGTGAGCTCTCAACTTCCTCATCATAGATCTAGGACTTTCATAGACACTAAGAGTTCCTTAATCTTAAGACACTTCCAGTGATTAGGTGAACACTTAACCTAATCTTAGAGACTTAGAAGAGTTAGCCATAAGAATAGGTTGTGCCTTAGGGATATAGGAAGACTTGCCTACCCTATAGCCCAAACCCAATCCTTGCTTCATTCTTTCAAACCTAAACCTCAAATTAAAATTCAAAATCCTAAAATCAAATCCAACTATCCAATGATTGAAATCCATCACCAAATTCAAACTCTTAATCCTCTCCTAAGCTCTTTGATTTTATCTTATGGACTTAGCCTTAGCCAAATACAAATCACCCCTAATCCAATTGATTTCCTCAATTATCAAGTTTGATCTCAAATCAAATTCCAAATCATAAATCAATTCCAAACTCCAAATGATTAAAACCCATGATTAAGTCCAAATTCCAAAATCTTTCCCTGAGCCATATGAACTACCTTCATATGCTTAGCCAAAACTCCTTCAAACCAACTCAAACTTGGTTGACTTCTTTATAAATAAATCATTCCTTCATTTATATTTACAAATATAAATAAAATCCAAATTCAAACCATTCAGATCAAATCAAAATAAATCAAACCAAATCAAGACCCTTCTTAAGCCATATGGACCCGCCTCCATAAACCTAATCAACTCTTGATCCAAATCAACCAAAACATGATTTATTTCTTTATAAATCAAGCATTCCTTCATTTGTATTCATAAATATAAATGAAGCGAACTCTCCAATGACCAAAATAAATCAAACCAATTCAAAATCCAAGTTAGCCTCTTTAAACCTACATCCCTAAGCTTAATCAAATTTGCTTCCAAATCACTTCAAACTCATGTGATTTCTCATAACCCATTTATATCCACATTTATATTCACAAATATAAATGAAATATAAATTCAAATGAGCAAAACCGAACTCAACTCAAATCAAATTCCCAATTTTAACCCTTTTAGTCAAACTTTTGAACTTGGCTAAATGACATCTAAATCAACTTAAAACTCATGGATTTTTACATGATTCAATCATTCCTTTAATCATTGATCCAAATATAAACATAAACAACCATTATCAAGCCAAATCCAAGTCAACCCAAATCGAGCCCAAGTTAACCCCTTTGGCTTGAAATTGTCATATGAACCAAAACCCACTTGGCTCCAAACCAATGATAATTGGATTTATATTTCAATACTAGGCTCATATGTGAGGTCAACTAAATTTGAGTCAAATCTTGATCAAGCTAATTGACCCATTTAGGCTCGCTTGACCTAAAGTGACCTGAAAGATCTTTTTGAGCCAAGTTCTAATCCAACCCAAATTGGATTGAACTAAGCCCATCTAAACCTCAATCATGATCAACAATCATCATGGGGTGATCAATTGCATTGAATTGGGTCAAACCAAGTCACCTTTGACCAAGTCAACACTTAGCCCAAATAAAACCTAAACTAGCCAAAATCCACTATACACCAAATTGATTGAAACCATTGTTCATAATCAATGATTGAACATGACCAAACCATCAATTGAGCCAAACCAAACCTAATTGGCCACTTGACCTAAGTTGACCCAAATTGGCCTAAAAAGACAAAATGGGTCAAATCATGATTTAAATTGATTGTAACCAATGGCTCAAGTTTCCAAATCACTTATTGAACTTGACCAAAGCTATTGAGAAGTTGACCAATTGGTCATTTACCTAGCTAAATTGACCTAAAATGTCAAATTGACCAAAAATTAAATTAATTCCAAATTAAAACAAACCAAAGCTTACAATCATTTTTAATCAATAAATTAAACTTGACTCAACTCCTAAACTAACTCAATTTGGTCAAATTAACTAATTTTACTCTTTTGAATCTAAATGAGTCAAATCCAAACCTAGACCATAATCAACCCAAATTAATTGAGCCAAAACATCCCAAATCATCATATGAACCTAACCCAAGCCTTGGTTTGACCCAATTTGATCAATTGGTTAACCCAACCCAACTTAGCCCAAATGGAATCCATTTGACCAATTCAAGCTAGACCACTCAAATCCAACTTATGAGATCTTGTGGGCTGACCTAACTCAACTTAAACTCACCCTAGGTCAGCCTAAGACCTCCCCAAAAGCCAAGTGGGCCACTAAGGGGATTAGCCATCAAACCATAGGATTTGAACTTCAAAACTAATGGATCCAAGCCAAAGTCAACTCTCCCATCCCCATGGCAGCCCTTTAGCACTCCATAACAGTTTCTCCTGACCCCACATAGCCCACCTAGCCCATGTAACCCACCTTAGGTTAGCCAAAGACCTATGAGAGGTGAGTTGACTCACCTCTAATCCAAACCGAACACCCATTGGATCCAAGCCTTTGCATCCTTGCACAATGGATCCATGGCAGCCTCCCATCACTCCACCCATCCTTGACGTGCCACCATGACTTGATGGAGACAAGTCTGGTAGCTGGACTGCGGAAAGCCAGTGCAAATCATGTGCATGCTGCCTTTCCTCCTTGATGGGTAATTGAGGGGTATACCCCCTCAATTCGAGTGGAAAATCAGACACAATTGCATCGTGAGCCTTCCTAAGCTATTTCCAAAATCCCACAGAGTGATTCCAAGCCTTCCTGAGCACTCTAAAATCAGTATTTCCCATTCCCATGCAAAGCTAAAATAGGGGAGGGCAATCTTGATCCATACTCCCTCATTTTGCAATCAAACCCAAATTCCTCTTAGCCACACCATCACCTTGCTCTATCGAAGCCAGCCAAGCCAATTCCCAAGCTTCCAAGCCACGGAGAGGGAGTTCGATGAGCCGAGCCCTTGCATGTGTGGGATTTCAACCCAAATCAGCTCAAGCAAGTCTTAAACTAATAGGGCTTCTAGATACAGAGACAAAAAGCTAGAATATGAAAAGTAGGGGTTGGTCTTTATGAAGGAAATTCATGGATTTTGATTGTGTGATGTCTCCCTTCCCCAAAGGGAAGAATTTGAGACAATCCTGATCGAACAAGGGAAAGATGGATGGCATCCATCTTCGATAATGGATAGATCAGCCATCCATCCCGCATGATTGAGATGAATGGCTTTGATCAGATCCTGTGGTAATGCCTTTGATTCCTTTCCTAAATCAAAGATCAAAATCATGGCCGTGCGATCTTAGATTGGATGGTCAACAAATAAAGCACGTTCGCCACCGGCTGAGTCAGCGCGCGGATGTGACTACTTAAATAGCCAATCCTATTGTGCCACATGAAAAGCGTGCCGCATCAGCGTGCCTCATCAGCGGCCATGTGGCCCAATAGGATTAAGGCTTTAATTAGGGCTAATTAATTAGTTTTTAATCCTAAAACTTCCTTAAGTCAGAACTAATTATAAAAAAAAATCTAAAAATACAAACTTAGGCTCATTTTAAAGATATTTCAGAGTAGAATCTAGGAAAATTATTATTAATTGATTTTGAATAGTAATTTTGGCTTAATTAAGGTTTTATTAAAAATCTAATTAGCTTAGTTACACCTTAATTAAACACTCAATTAATCTCAAATTTTCTATGGATGTTTAGGGGGATAACCTCTACATCCTTTATTTTTTTAAGATTTTATTGATTGCTTAATTAGAAAAATCACTTGATTAAGCTCTAATCACTCTCTTAACCTAATTAATCATAGTTATTGAATGAACAATAACTTGATGAATCATTTAAATATAATTACCTCTGTTGAACAGTAAGATAACTTAGGGGATGTGATTGGTGATACTTTTCCTAATTCATTTCCTAAGTTTTTTTACCTTAAATAATTAACAATGGATTAATGGAATGATTGGTTAATTAAGTGATTAATCTTCAAGATAAGGAGATCAATCTAATTGAATGTTAAAATGATTTAGGATTAGATTGGGGCCTTACCTTGATCCTTTCCCTAAGTTGGTCAAAGAAATTAAAACATAACCAAAGTGTTTAATCAATTAATTAAAGGCTTAATGAAATTAAAATTAAAAAATCAATTCATCCACACCTAAGCAACCCTTAATTGATCTTGGTAGCTCCTTGGGTATTTCAACCCAAGGTGAGAGATAATGAATTATGGTTGGCTCACATGTGTGAGAAAATTATAAAAGTAATTAAGTGAGATCCTTAAGCTTAATTAACTATTAATCATAAGCCAATTGCATTATTTCGCTTCTTAGAGCATTGCAAATTTACTTTTCATGTGGTTGCATATCATATTGGCTTATTATTAATTAAATTAACTTATATAGGTAAGGGTTAATTAATTCACTTAATTCACACCTTAACCTAATTAAAATAAAAAATTAACCTAAATATTCTTCATTAAACCAAATTAATTAGCACATGGGGAATTAGGTTAGGATTAGCAAACCTCTTTCATATTTCCTAAATCAAATCAAAGTCAAAGTTAAAAATGCCTTTAGAGAATTTTGGTTTATTTTAAATAGCCTTATTTAATATGATTGTCCTTAGGAATTAATTGGGGTGAATGAAATCATGTGTTTACATTTCTTTATTTCTTTCCAATCATGGTAAATATTGCTTGTGATATAAAATCATGCATTCATTTCTTTTAGAAATTAATTAAATAAAATATTTTCTTTTATGTCAAATCGCATGTGTTGACTTAAATTAAAATATGTGTGGCTATTATCACTATTAACTCATATTTTCAAAAGCCTATAAATTGATTATTATAAATAAAGTAATGTTAATTACAAATATCTATAAGCTTGCATGTGATGATAGTATAAGATGTGCAATATGAAGTTCTCTTTACCTATCTTAACATGGATTCACATAGGATTTGCATGTGTATAGTTCATTTAAAAAGAACACAACATTTGCCTAAATCTATTCCTATGCATCTCCATGTTAAGACTTAAGAAGAATTTCATATCACATATGTAAATCATACGACCAAATCAAACATAATTTCTTGCATGTTATACATGGTTCTTGTATATTCATGAGAGAATCGACACCTCTACAGATGGTAGCTTGTAGGTCTTGTACCTTACATAGAAAATAATAACCAGATTACTTTTAAAATTTTATATATGCATGTAATGTGGCTAATGAATAAGAATCTTAAATAAATAAATAATCTTTTGTATATTTTCTCATTATTATATTTTATAATATGTATTTTAAATGGTACATCTCTTTTAATATTCTGTAAATGATGATCTAGAAGAACACATGATTATGCAGATTATTCATATGCATGATATACATGATGGAAATAATGATGAATGTGTGTTATGTGATAGTAATCCATTCTAATCTTAAGATGCCTTTATTACTGAATAGGATTATTTAGAGTGAACCTAAACTTAGGGTTATTTAAAACACATAATAATCCATTCATTAAAGAAAACTAAGCTAATTAACTTACCTTAGAAATGACATAAAATAGGGATAAAAGAGAGATTTCCTCTCTTTTTTCTCTTCATAACACTTAGTTGCTAAGTGTAGGCTATATGAAACAAAAGAAAATACTAAGTAAAATATTCAAATCAATTAAATCACTTAAAGAGAAATCAACCCCATATAAATTAAATCCCTCACACTTAGCAAATCATAACTCTAAAGCCTAGTGAGGACATACCACACAAGCCTTAACACATACATATTAGATTAAATCACTTAGGTGCATGATTTGATGAATGCTGGTTTTATATTGTATTATTTTAGACTGGATGTTAGGGTGTATGTGCGTAGTCTTGATATTAGGCCGATATTAGCCTAATCATATTTTCTTATGTGCTTAAGGGTTGTAATAAAAAATATAAATGCTGTAGAGTATCCCCCAAGTTGATAGGGTTGGTTACTAAGCTAAGTCCAATATTTATATAACTGCTTGGGTTGTATGGTGTGTTTAGCTAACACTTATTTTGCAGGTGTATCTAGCTTTACTTTCCTTCTCTTTTAATGTAATTTTGCATTAAGATTAGGATAAGTGTTATGGGGGATTAGGATAAGCATTGGTTCTAAGACCAAGTCTTATACACCATGTGATGCCTTTGGTGCAAACAACATCCTACTCAAACCAAAAGAAAGAAATAAATGGAGCAAATCAAAATGAAGAAATGAAAGATAAAGAGTGAAGAATCGAGGATGAAGAATGAAGACCCCCATATCACTTATCATTTTATAATTATAATTATTCTTTCATTATATCAGGATGTATAAAGGCAGAGCTCGGCTACTCACATTTTTTTTCGTATCAGAATCGATCAACCTCTTATTCTTTCGCGATAGCTTTATAGAATTGTTTGATGTTATATTTAGCTTGTGCATTCAAAATAGCATGTCTTTTCATAGTTTCTTTATGATTAGTGATTATTGTGTGGCCTGATTGTGATTAGGCTCTTAGAATAAAAAATAAATTTTCTACCCCACTAGCAACTCATAATAATAATTTAAAATAATTCCTAACCTCACATAAAAAAGCCTAGGCATTAAATCAAGATAATAAAATATTTAGCAACCCCTTAGCTGGATGATTGTATGTTGAACATCATGCATAACCATCTTATTTCACTCTTACTAAGAGAGGACTTCCATCTTTGTCAGATAAAATGAGTTTAACCTTTAAGTGCCTATGATGGAAGAACACCTCTTTCTCCCTTGATTTGGCCCATAATCAATTTCTCATGCATTTAGGCATACAAAATCCCATAGCCTATGTCAAACTAAAGAGTTCCAAATTAAATAAAATGTGATAAAAATTTGCATTAGATTAAGTCATTATTTATACCCCTCATGCTCTAGTCTCTTATAGAGTGGGTTTAAGGACTTAGTTTCTCTTCTAAATAAATTATAGCCTAACCATCTTACAAAGTATATGACTTGCCTATGTGAATTTAAAGCGTAGGAGGAGTTTGCTGGCTACCACTCCAGGCGGTAATAAGTCCAACAACCTGGTGGTTTACTCTCTCTTATGGAGGTAAACCATATACCCACTTTGCCTTAGATTTAGGTTGTGTTTTGGCCCTCACCAAAGCGCTTTAAATTTAGGATCTGAGGTTGCTGTTTCCCTTTGTGAGATTCAAGCATAAATCCTCACCTCTTGGACATTTTCATAATCCTGTATTATGGAATTATAAGTCCTAAATCAACTCAAATAAATAAATCTCCTCAATTTCAAATACATAAAGCCCAACCATAGGATAGATTGGAGTGCTCACTAGGTCTCTTAGTATCACGAGCACTCCCTACTCATCTCCTTTGGTTTTGATAATAACTCTGCCCTTTTGATCTATCCCATTTGATTTTCTAAAATACAACCAATCCTTTGATAGTCTTATCTTTGAATTCTTTGGAGACAACAATCACCTACTTTAATCTAGAGTATTCTTAAGGTATCCACTTCCCTTAAGATGTAATTAACTATGGATGCTTGCCTCTATAGGAAACTTAACGAACCCAATTTAAATAAACTCTACAATTTTTCAAAGTAGAAATATCTTTGGTATATTCAAGACCTATCATGCCTCCTTATTAGGTGATTAGGTCCATTATGGGGTGACTTCATTCTCTGAGATAGTACACTGTTCCTTAATGTAGTGATCACCTAATAAGTACATCCTCGATTATGGTGTCCCCTCACATATACACAACATACAAATGCAAGTCCAAAAATAATCACCATAGATTTTTCTAGCGACTCTGCTGGGAGGGTTCCTCTCTCCATCTTTAGTTAATGTTTATTGTCTCCAAGCATCGATAGTGGACTTGCATTTTATGTGAGTCTGAGACTATCTTTCCTTCCATTGGCACTTAGCTTATTTCATTCTTAAGAAAAGTTAGTCAACATCCTTTAGGTTTTAGGACCTCACTTCGTGTAGGTCTTGAAAACCCCTTTGGGCTCCCCAATAGGTAAAGAATAGAATTTATCAATGAAGGGAGAGATATTTAAAATTTAGAACCTCCTCACCACTAGCTTAGTGAGGTAAGGTTCATCATAAAATTTAAAGAAAATAATTTCAAAAATGGCGCTTTCCAAAAGCACTTCTTTTCAAAAATAGCCATCTTCATTCTACATACTCAAATTTGTTGGAGTTGAAGCTCCCCGCTTTTCAAGAGAAAATCATGCCATGTTTGTTTCCCACCTAACATTTCCAAACTTGTTAAAGTGAGAATCTCTTTTTAAATCGAAACATAAATTGGACTTTCACTTAAGAATTTCAATTTGTTAAGTGGGGCCCTCATTTCCAAAGCATGAATTTGACTTTTCACAATAATTTTAATTTGTTAAGTGGGGGTCTCCTTTTCAAAATATAAATTTGACTTTCACTTAACAATTTCAATTTGTTAAGTGGGGGTCTCATTTCTAAAACATAAATTTGACTTTCACTTAATAATTTTAATTTGTTAAGTAGGGGTCTCATTTTTAAAAACATAAATTTACCTTCACTTAACATATTAAATTTGTTAAGTAGGTGTGTCATTTTCAAAATATAAATTTGACTTTCACTTAGCAATTTTAATTTGTTAAGTGGGGGTCTCATTTTCAAAATATAAATTTGACTTTCACTTAACAATTTCAATTTGTTAGGTTGGGGTCTCATTTTGAGAACATAAATTTGACCTTCACTTAACAATTTCAATTTAATAAGTTGGGGGGTCTTGTTTTCAAAAGATAAATTTGACTTTCACTTAACAATTTCAATTTATTAAGTGGGGTGTCTCATTTCCAAAACATAAAATTCTACATTCGCTTAACATATTCAATTTGTTAAGTGAGGGTCTCATTTTCAAAAACCATACATTTAGACTTTCACTTAGCATATCCAATTTGCTAAGTAAGGGTCTGACTTTCAAAGCATATATTTGGTTCTGCTTAACACATCAAACTTGTTAAGTAAGAATCACATAATCATGCCATATTGGGTTCCCACTTAACATATCAAATTCGTTATGTGAGAATCTCATTCTCAAGTCATATCATACTTTGATTTCCACTTAACACACCAAATTGTTAAGTGGGAGTCCCATTTTAAAATACATATCAAACAAATTTAGGCTTTAACTTAACATACCAAATTTGTTAAGTGAGAGTCTCTTTTCAACACACATTTGGATCCGTATTTAACATACCAAATTTGTTAAGTAAGGATCTAATTTTTCATATCAACCACACTTGAGCTTTCACTTAACATACCAAATTTATTAAGTGAGAGTCTCATTTTCAAAGGAAAATAAACATAGCTCAAACACATTTGAGACTTTCACTTAACATGCCAAATTTGTCAAGTGGGACTCCCATTTTCAAAGAAAATCAAATCTATCTCATAATCACATTTGGATTTCTCTTAACATACCAAAATTTTTAAGTGAAAATCTCATCTTCTAGCGCAAATCAAACACTTGTGGCCTCAACTTAACTTACCAAATTTGTTAAGTAAGAAGCCCCATCTTTCAAATCAAAATATTACACAATCAAATCTTCACATGCAAAAATATTTCGAGCACACAATCACAACCTCTTCTTAGCATACCTAGATTTTCTAAGTAGAGGTTCCTTCAAACAATACATATTTTCAAATAAGAAATATAAAATGCAAACAATCTGCAGAAAAGAAATCTCCCCTTAAATTTTTGAACCCCACCCAACCTACCTAAATTGGTTGAGTTTGGGTTCTAAAATCAAAAATCAAATGGCAAAATACTCTCCTCCAAACATCCAAATCTCTCCAATGAACCCCACTTAACATATTTGAATTATTGAGTGTGGGTTCAAACTCCAAGCCTCTGTTGCTTTCTTGGAACAAATATCAAGACAGAAATCTGATACAAGTTACATTTCAACATTTGCGACACAACTCGCATCGCTAGTGCAATACAACACATGGTTTCTAAGTTTGTTTGTTTTCACCTTTCCATGGATGGATTTGATTGAGGCCTTGACTTACTCCACCCATCTAGTGTTCTTTGGCCGAGGATTTGAGGGAGCACAAGTTACTTGTGAGGGGGCTACCCTCACCATTATTCATCGAGATGAGGTGGCTGGGCATAAGCCACTCATCTGCATTGACCTGCCTTCTGACACTGAGTATCCTTCCTTGAAAAGGATGGAGGTCAAGGTTTTGCCAATCAGTCTAGTTTCCACTCAGTCTGTTGCTCCTACAGCCTCTAGGGTGCGTGCTAGCACCTCCTCCTTGGTCCCCTCTAAGGGGAAGGCTATCCTGACTTCAGAGATAGTCTCCCCTACCTTCGAGGTAGGATCTAGCTCTCACACCACCCTACTCAACTGCACACAGTGCCGCACACAACAACACGGCCACAAGATCAAGAGGCACCACAAGCCACCCAACACACCGCATCCCATAGGTAGATCCCCTGGTTTCTCCATTTTTGACTAGCAAATAGTTCTACCCCTCAAGAAAGGAAAGAGATAATGATTGTCTCTACCTCCTGATACCATGAGGTTTTGGAGTGAGGAAGTCTTATGGTTTTATAAGTAATGTGACACATGAACATTCAGAGTCCAGCACATTATTTAATTTGAGGTGGGTCATCCCTAGGAGTGTTACCAGGCATATTCATAGTGATAGAGCATAAGAGGCCCGAGTAGTAGATCAATCATGAAGCAGGGAGCAACAGAGGTTTGCCAGGTAGTTGGTAGCCTCCGCTCAAGTTTATTTCCCCAGTCATCGGATCACCAAGGCCTATAGGACTGATAGCATAGTGTTGATGGGTACCATCAGTCATAGGGGAAAGCCCCGATGAGGGTAGAGCTAGTGTTGTCTCCACTACACCGATCCACTCCTCATCCATCATCACTAATGCAGGTCTCGCCATCCATCATTCCTATAAAGGCACAAAAGATAGCATCCGGGGAGAAGAAAGCCCCTTTGGTGATTTGGCGGCCAAAGATCCCACTTCATCTACTCCATGAACTAAGGTGAGAAAGATTTCTCCTACTTGACCTCCTACTTCAGTCTTGGTTACGAAGAAGTGGTGACACCGCATCATCGTGGTCGCACCACCTCCACCACCATCGAGCGGATGAGGCAAAGGAAGGGGGAGTTATGTTCTTATGGCTGGATCTCCTAGGGACACCACTCCACTCATGAGAAATGAGCATGTCTCTTCTGAGCATGACCCCTAGAGGTAAGACTCCGACAAAGTGTTAGGTATCTGTCGTGAGCACAATCCCTCTACCCTGTATCTGTATCATGATTTGACCACTCCCTAGATGTTATTTTAACACATCACTTTATAGAGAAGAGAGAACTTCTAGGGAGTGACCAGTCAGATTGTGAGGAGGGAAAGGTCAGCTTTGATCTAGATGATGATGACCTTCTTGAGGATTTGACTAAAGTTCACATGGTCGATACTAGGGGGCTCTCCATAGAGACCAACGTAGTCAGGAAGGTATTGTAGTTAAAGAAGATGATGATGTCCATTCAACTCAGTACCTCCTCTACCAGCTTAGATAGAGGGATGATCATATTGGCCAAATGGTGAAGAAGAATTGGCTGCAAAATTTCACAATTTTTAGTAGAGTGAGCATACACACTTTAGATCATCCTAGATGCATTCCTATGGAGACAATGGAAGCTATAAAAGAGGGTGATGTATCTTATGCAGGAAAATAACAAATGATTGTCCAATAAGTGCTCGTTTCAAAAAAATGACAATACTAATGTCACAAATCATGCACTCTTATTTTGCCTTGTTGACCCATTTTTAGATTGAACTCTCAACCCCTCTATCTTAGATATAGGACTTCTCTTAGACTTTAAGAGTTTTTTAGTCATAAGATAGATCTAGTGATTAAGTGGATACTCAACCTAACCCTAGAGACTTAGATTAGTCATGGAATGTCATGCCTGGGGAGAAAATTTTCCTATCCTATAGCTTAAACCAAATCACTTTTTCTATCTTAAACTCAAACCCATACCAACTCCAACCTAACTCATACCAAATAAATTAATGATTTTCCCAAATCATGAATCAATTTCAAATGATCAAAACCCATGATTAAACTCTAAACCAAAATATTTTCTAAGTCCTTGATTTTACCTATGGACTTAGCACCTAATCAAATCACAAACTCTAGAGATTTTCTTAAATATTCTCATTTATATTTATATATAAATGAAATATAAATTCAAACAATCAAAACTAAACCCAAAATCAAATTCAAATTAAAAAATCTTTTCCTAAGTCCATTCTCTTATGGACTTAGCTCAAATAGTTCAAATCAATCAAATTCAAGAGATTTTCTCACAACTCATTTATATTCTCATTATATTCACATATATAAATCAAATATAAATTCAAACAATCAAAACTAAACCAAAAAAATCAAATCCAAAAAAAATCTTTTTTCTAAGTCATTTGATTCGCTCTTATGGACTTAGCTCAAATCAAGTTCAAATCAATTCAATGAAATTTTCTCATAACCCATTTATATTCTCATTTATATTCACATATATAAATGAAATATAAATTTAAATATCCAAAACTAGACCCAAAAATCAAATCCAAATTCATCAAAATTGAACCTAAGCCTTTCAAGTCATTGAACTTTAAATTCAAATCAAGCCAAACCCTTGATTTTCTTCATGATTCAATCAATCCTTCAATCATGAGTGTAAATATAAATACAAACTCAATCATCAAACCAAAACTAAATTCAAAAATCAAACCCAAGTTAAACTGATGTTCACCCTTTGAACATGAAATTGTTAAGTGGATCAAAACCCATTTGACTTCAAACCACTTGCAAATGGATTTATATTTCAATCATAAGTCCATATGTGAGTTCAATCAAATTCAAATCAAACTTTGATGAAGCCATTTGACCCACTTAGGCTTACTTAACCCAAAGTGACCTAAAGTACCCTTTTGAGCCAAATTCTAATCCTAACCAAATTGGATTGAACTAAGCTCACCTATGCCTTACATTATGAGCAACAATCATCATAAGATGATCAATCACTCAAATTGGGTCAAACCAAGTCAAACCTGAGGGTTGACCAAGTTAATACTTAGCCAAAATGAAACCTAAACTAGCCAAAATTCACCATAGGCCAAATTGATTGGAACCATTGATCAAAACTCATTCATGATCAATGTTTGAACTTGACCAAGTCATTATTTGAGCCTAACCTAGCCCAATTGACCACTTGACGCAAGTTGACCCAACGATATAAAGAGTCAAAATGTGTCAAAACTTGATCTAACCCAAATTGATTGAAACTAATGGGTAAAGTTTATTCCAAAATTATTGTTGAACTTGACCAAAGCCTCAATTAGCCAACTAGACCCAACCTAGCCCAATTGACCAAGAACCCAACTTGACCTAAAAGGTCAAATTGAGACAAAATCAAATTAAAACAAAATTGATTAGAAATGAAGATACCAATACATTTCAAATGACCAACTAGACCTAAAACAACCCATGACCTAACAAAAATTGGTCAAATTGACATGACCTAAATGAAATCAAATGAACCAAAACCAAATAAATCAAATTGAACCAAAAAATGATGCCAAAACATTTCAAATGGTCATGTGAACTTGACCCAACTTGGTTTGATTGTTTGAATTTGACCAATTGGTCAACTGTTGATTGATATTTTAAATGGGTCAACATGAGCCAAATCATATCAAACTCCAAATTCAAATTTAATTTTTCAAATCCATTTTCAAAACCAAATGACCATTTTACCCCTAGGTGATAGGGTAACCTAAAATCAAAACTACTTGGAATTTGGTCAATTCCTCTTCATCGACACTTGACATCCTCTTAGTGGGCCAAATGGTCACTAATGGACATGGTGCACCTGACCCCATGGGTTTGGGTCAGCCCAACCGAACCCAAGGCTAAAATTGACCACTTTCTTAAACATGAGCACATGGGGATCATTCCTCCACTCAATTAAGCACATGGGAGCTTCACCACTCCACTCCTCTAGCCAAACTGAATGCCATGACACTCCTAACAGCCTAACAAACCCTTTGAATAGGGTGTATTGGATCAAAATGGCAAGGATACTTGCAGCCATTTGATTCACTTAGAGGGAGATATACTCCTTCTAATTCCACTTGAATTCACCAGTGACACATTCGATTGAGCTTAGGGAACTCAGAGCAAGTCATTACAAATCTCTTCAAGCTTCCTAAAGTGAGTTAGAATTCTCCATTTCTTGATTTCTCAAAACAAAAAATAGGGGAGCTCAAGCTAATTTCCATCTCACTCAATACTCCAAACCAATCCAATTCCTCCTTTAAGCACCCTCAGAGGGCCTAGTCGAAGTCATCCTAAGATCTAAAGGCAAGGGAGGTGGGAATTAAATCAAGGCCGTGAGCATTTGAAGGTGAACTTGGTCCAAATCTCAACCTCAAACAAGGCTTCATCTCCTAATGAAGCTAAATTATCAAGCAAACCCATAGTTGCATTTTTTCTTGGTCCTTTATGAAGGAAAGTTTCACCCCAAGCAAAGTTAGTCATTGGATGTGTTCCCCTTTACTCTTAGATGGTGTGGGTTGAATTTAGTTTCAATCTGAGCTTAATCGAGCTCGGATCTTACCTAGAAGATGGACGGTGGCCATCTCCCGCAGGGAAGATTGATCATGCCCATCCGTGCATTTTGGATGGACGACCATGATCATTGCATAGGATATTTGATTTAATCCTTTACCGCGATTAATCTCAACCATCGATCTGACGATGATATGAGAAAGCGATAGCACCACGGATGCGACACTATGATGTGAAAACTTAAGTATCCTATCCCGTCGTGCCACGTGAAAAGCGCACACCGCGTCAGCCTCCACGTGGTGCCGACGGGATTAACCACTTAATTAGGCCATTTAATTAATGGAAAATTATGGAAAATTCAAATATTCATAACTAAATGAGGAAAAATTATAAAAATATGAGGTAAAATGCATATGAAAGATATTTCAATGTAGAATAATATAAAATTATTTTCAATGGATTCTGGATAGTGATATTTCTTGAATTTAGGTTTTATTGGGAATGTGATTATACTGATTACTCTCTAATTATCCCAAATGATTAATCCCAAACTTCTCATGAGCATTTAGGGGGATGACTTCTGCCTCCCCTAATTTTCTTGGGATTTATTAATGGTTTAGTTAGGGGAATTACTTGGTTCATTCTTAATTACTCTCTTAATATAATCAAGCTTAATTAAATGTGTGAATAGTGGTTTAATCCCTTGATTGAGTTAATTAAGCTTTATTTGAGTGATCAAGAGTTTTAGAAAATAATTTTGGGATATTTTTCCTAAGAAATTCCTTAAACCCCCTTTCTCTTCCTTTATCTAAATTCAATTAAGGGTTAATCCACTAATTACTTAATTAACCCGATAAATTTTTTAAAACATTTTAGAACTTAATCAAACCATCTTGGGTAGATGCTTAGGTGTTCAATAACCTAATTGGCTTAAAGAAATCAAAACCTAATCCACATGTGTGGGAAGGGTTATGAAAGTACTTAACTTAAATCTTTTAATTTAATTAATCATTAATTATTGAGCCAAATGCATTATGTCCTTTTCTTCCTAGGTGCATTGCTAATTTAAATTCTTTGTATGGTTTTATGTCATATCATTTGCTCATAATTATTTATTTTAGTATGTTAAAGTGGTATAGGTAAGGGGTAATTAATACACTTAATGTATATCTTAACCTAATCAAAATATAAAAAAAATCATCTAATCACTTAAAAATTAAACAAAAATAATATACACATGTGAGAATGGGTTAGGACAACAAACTCATCTTTCATTTCTCAAATTGGAATCAAACTCAAAGAGAATTCAAACTCTCTTTGAAAACAAATTTGATTTGCTTTAAATAATTCTAGAAATTAGGGTGAATGAATTTACATTGGTTTCATCACTTTATTTCTTTCCTAGATGTTAAATATGTATGCCATATGAAAATCATGCATTCATTCCTTTTAAAAATCAAGATTAAAATGAAATATTTTCTTTATGTCAAGTTGCATGTTTTGGCTAAAAGTAAGAATATTATCACTATTAAATCTAAAATTAAAAACATAAAATTAAACATCAAAGGTATGCTACTTATAAATATTTATAAGCTTGCACGTGAGAAATATAAAGATATGTGTCATGTGGGTTTGATTCTACCTCTCTTTATTAACATAAAATTGTATAGAATTTGCAAAGTGTATAGTCCATTTCAAAATGACATAACACTTGCTCAAACCATTCCTATATACTACTATGTCATGATTCAAGAAGGAATTTCATATCACACATATAAATTAAACAACCAAACAAAAAATCAAATAAATATAAACTTTTGCATCTTTTTTTTATTTTTTTTCTTTTGTACATGCATATGTATTTAAGGAATGTGGTATATTAGTCTGGACAACCCTGGGGTTGCGAGGCTTTAAGTAGCTCTATGTAGGTCTTGTACCTTACACCCCTGGTGCTAACAATGGTGTCGTACTCACTTATGCATTTCATACATACATATACGCATATGAATAAAGGATAAAAGAATACCCCCTTTTCTACTTAATGAAAATCATGCAACATAAAGCATCTAAATTTTCTTAAGTAACACTACTTAGCATTCATCATTGAGGTGTACTAAACCTTCTCGTTTGCATGTATAGATATGCTTAGGATTCATCCATATGCATGTTATATATGTTGGGAAAGAAACAAAGTGGTGTGTGTTTTGTGATATTATTTCACTTTACTTAATCTTAAAATGCCTTTCCTTTTGAATAGATTTGTTTAGAGTTATTCTAAACTTAGGATTAATTAAAACATATAAGAAAACATTCATTAAACAAAATCAAACATGAATCTACTTTAGAAATTAGTTAAGGTAGGGAAGGAAAGAGAAATTTCTCTTTTCTTTTCCTTCTCTTTACAACTTAGTAATTAATTGTAGGTTCATTCAAACTTAAACAAATCACCAAATAAAAATCAACTAAATCAATTAAACAACATGAATAAAACCACCCATATAAGTTGAACATTTTTCATACTTAGGAAACTTAAACCTTAAAGCATAGCTAAGCATACCACACAAACCTTTTAAAGCACACACATTAGACTAAGTCACCATTTCTAGCTTTAGGTTAAGACGGTGTATGGTTTGATGTTTGCTTTTGTTTTAAAATGTAATGTTTTAGTCTAGATGTTAGGGTGTATGTGCGTAGATTGAATGGTAGGATGATTTAGTCTAATCATTATCTTCTGCAGGGGATTATGCTTAAGGGGCGCTGTAATAAAAATATAACTGCATTTACTATACAGGTGCTTATACCCCTAAGCATAATCCAATAGGCCAGGTGGACTTGGTTATCCATTTATGGGGTGCGAAGTCCAATATGTGCTCATACATGCTTAGGATTTATATGGTTTGTTTAGCTAATCTCTATTTTGCAGGTGTTAGTTGGATTATCTTTTTCTTTTCATGTAATTTTGTAATTAGGATTTTTAGAATGATTGTTATGGGGGATTAGGATGAGAATTGGTCATAAGATTTCATCTTATGTACCATGTGAAGCCTTTGGAGCAACCACATTCCAACCATCCAAAAGAAGGAATCAAAAGAAGAAACAAGAAAAGAATAAAAGAAGAAAGAAGAAGTGAAGAATGAAGACCCCCCATTACATGAATTCCTAGCTTAATTATAATTAACTCATTTGTAACCCAGGTTGTATAAGGGTAGAGCTCGTCTCCCCAATTTATTTTTGGGTTTGTACGGTGGTGTCCGACCACAAATGACCTTTTATTCTTTTGTGTTAGCTTTATAAAATGTTTGATGTTTTGTTTAGCTTGTGCACTAGAAATGACATGTTTTCCTAGTTTTTTCCTTGCTTGATGTATCTCCTGGACTATGATTAGGCTCTTAAGGAAAAATAAATCTTCTACCCAATTAAGCAACTCAAAATTTAAAATAAACAACTCATAACCTCACCTAAAGCTTAGGTTAAACATCAAGATAAAAGAATTAGTAGCCCCTTAGCTGGATGAGTATTACTTTACTCACATCATGCATAAAGACATATTATTTCACTCTTGATTTGGAGGGCTTCCACCAATGCTAGAGAACTTGGATTGACCTTTGAGAGCCAAGGAGGAAACACACCTCTCATCTTGCTGATTTTGACCCATAATCTTATTTCTCATGCATTAGGCATATGAATCCTATAGCCTGAGTCAAATGATTATCCAAAATGAAAATAAAACATGTGAAAATTCTGCATTAGATTTAAGTCATTGAATCATGCTCTACATGATCTAGTCTCTTAGATAGTGTGTTTAAGAACTTCGTCTCTTTCTAAATAAACAACAACCTTACTATCTTGCATAAACATATGACTTGCCTACATATTTTAAACTGTAGGAGGAGTTAGTTGGTGGTCACACCCAGGTGGTTGTAAGTCTAACAATCAGGTGATTTATCCTCTCTTATGGAGATAAACCAAATACCCATTTTGACTTAGATTTAGGTTGTGCTTCTTGGCCCTCGCCAAAGCTCCCTAGATTTAAGTTCAGGTCACCCTTTCGCTATGAGCATAAATCCTCACCTCTTAGGCATTTTCATGACCTTATATCATAGAATTATAAGCCCTAGCATTCTAATAAGAATTCAACTCAAACACATTAATTCAATTTCAAAAATGTAGAGCCCAACCATAGGGTATTCTGGGGTGCTTATTAGGCTTCCTAGTATCTTAAGCATCCCCTACTTATTTTCATTTGGCTTCGATAAGAACTCTCTCTTCGTCATTGATCCCACTCAGTTTTTTAAAAATAAACCAATCGATTGATAGTCCTACCTTTCAAAATCTTTAGAGACAATGATCATTTACCTTAATCAAAAGTATTCTTAAGGAATCTTATTCCTTAAGATGTAATTAACTATGGGGGCTTGCCCCTATAGGGAACTTAACGAATTTGGTTTAAAATAAACCCTACTTACTTTTTCATGTAAAGTAGGGGAAGAATCTCTCGTACATTCTGAAGACCCATAGTCCTTAGGAGTTTTTATTGAGGTGATAAGGTCCATTGTAGGGTGGTGATTTCTATCTCTCGAGATAGTACACCTTTCCTCAATGTCATACCTGATCACCCTTATAAGAACATTTGCGGATCTGCATGACATCCCAACAAGGCATAATTTTATATATATTTCTATTTCATTTGTCCTCCCAATATGAAGGCATATATATATATATATATATTATATATATATATATATATATATTCATATATATATAGATATATATATATATATATCATATATATATATATAGATATATATATATATATATATATATATATATATATATATATATATATATACCTCTTCATCAGTAGCTTGATAGGCATCACATTTGATTGGTACACTGAACTACCGAATGGTTCAGTGAAGACATTTGCTGATTTAGAGCAACTCTTTATTAAGAGATTTACTGGAGCTCAATAAAGGATAACTATGGTTGATTCGTTGTAGCTCAATAACACTCCGGTGAGTCCCTTCTCGATTACATTCTTAGATGACATAATTTAAGTATGAAATGCGAACCACAGCCATATGAATAGCATGCCATTAAAATTATACTCAAGAATATTCACGGTTGTTTTCATGCTTAAAGGGTTCACCATTAATATATTTTAGAAATTTATCAACAAGGCGACTAGTCTACAAGGAGAGGTCAAACAGTTACCTTCCCAAGATCGGTCAGCCAAGCCTAGACCACAGAAGTTATTTGGGAAAAAGCCAGGGGCAGCAGTTGATAAGGGGAAGTAGCCAGCCAGGGCTCAGTTAGATAGACCTCAAGCTCAGCAGCCTCCTCTACCACCTCCTTTGCCACCACTTCGACCTTCATATCGGCCACCTCAGTTTCCACAATGGCCTCCACCACCGTCTGCTTAGTAGTATCCCCATCTGCAACACCAGCAACAATATTCCTTTCCACCACCAGGTAACTATCACTTACCTACTCTTGCTGACAAATTGAATAAACCTTATTCATTCAAGAGGGAGGTAGTCCGAAAGATCTTTAAGAATCTTTTAAAGAAGGCTGATTTTTAGTTACCAGAGCCTAGGAGGCCGGAGGATGTGGGCAAGAGTCATGATCCAAACTATTGCCCCTACCACCGCATGCTAGGACATGTCTTAGAAGATTGCTTTACCTTTAAGGACTAACTTGAGCATAGCTACAAGTCGGGTGCCATTATCATCCCTAAAAAATACCTACTAGAATAACCCTCTAGTTCTATTATGGTAATCCTTGGGGATACACATGATCTTCTTAAAATAGATGAAGGTTGGGATATCTCCCTATCCCAAACCTCCAAGAAAATCATTTCTAAAATAAAAAAATTCCCCTTGTAGGTGCCTGAAGTAGCTCAAACCTCCAACTCTAAGAAAGGTTTTAAAGTTGCTAAGGACAACTTGAGGGAGGTAAAAGCCTAACAACAGCAGCGACAACTTCCACTTACCCAGGATAGCACATTAGTGCAACCACTAACTAAGTCCATCACTCTTACCACCCAGCCTACGCTTTTTCAGTAGTCTTGTTCTAGCAGGTATTGTATCAACATGGGGTGCCATCCTCACTCGCCACTTACTTGATTTCAACTTTGTACCTTCATCCAAATCTAAGAAATTAATGAAGAAGAAGATTGATTCTGCTTACATTCTCTCTACTTTTGATGATCTTGATGATTTCATTCCCATAGAAAGCTCTACAAGTACTAATAATTATAATAATTTTGATCCACTCCTTTCTGATTTTGAAATGGATTACCCATTCCTAAATCACCCAGGTTCACCCACTGAGATTGATTTGGAGTTTTCTGACTCTAATGATCCTATAAGAGAAGCTGTAGGTGAACCTGATGAGTAGGTATAACTTTCCATTAAACCATCTCATGAAGTCACTAAAGTCAACCTTCGTAGTGGCAAAGTTCAACCATCTAGGGTAGCACCTCAGGATAAGGATAAATAAGTCATTGGTTCTATCTATCAAGTAGCCCCTCCATAGGATGCTCCACTTATGGATATGCTTATGGAGGACCAACCCAGAGTTGACTATAATATCCTTGCTCACCTGAGAAAGTTGCCAGCTAAATTAAGCATATATGATGCCCTTGTCTTATCCAAAGAGATGAGGGAGTCATTGATAAAAGCCCTTCTTGATCCATAAATATGCTTAGCTCAGCTGACTGCTATTAGAGAGGAGACATGTTTTTCAAGAGAGGCCCATTGAGTTACATTCACTAGTGAAGACCTTCTTTTAGGGACAACAGAGCACAACCGCCCCTACATCATAGTGACATGTATTGACTCTCCGTGGTGTTAGATCTAGTGCATCAGTAAACATTATGAGTCTAAAGACCATTGCCTACTTGAGGATTGACATCTATGAACTTTGAGGAGATCAGGCGATGTTGAGAGAATTCAATGAGCAAGGTGAGAGGACTTTAGGCTCCATAGTGTTGCCATTAGAGATAGATGACTAGAAGACATAAGTCAAGTTCTACATAATTGATTCAGATATATCTTTTACTATTTTTCTTAATAGGCTGTGGATACATGGAAACAACACAATTCCATCTTCTTTGTATCATTACATCAAATTTAGAAGAGGTGGAATCATGTATTATGTCAAAAGAGACTTGAAGCCATCTTTAGTTAGAGAGGTTGAGATTTTTGAGGATGCAGCCTACTATCTCCCTCCAAATCAAAAGTCTATTCTCATGAACTTGGTGAAAGTTCAAAATCAAAAGAAAAAGAAACAAAAGAAAAATAAAAATAAATAGAAAAAAAAGGAAAAGAAAAAGAAAGTACAAGTGAGCGAGAATCAGACAGTGAGAAAGAGGCAGAGCTGATGTTAGATTCGGCCCATAGTTTGCCCCTCCATATGAACACATGGGTAGGATGAATCGACCTCTACAAGGTAAAGGAAGAGGCAAATCAAGAGGCAGTTCTAGAGGTGGAAGACCTCCTCCGGGTGGCACAGGAGCTTTGTTCCAGCCTCACAGAGTACCCCGCCATCCACATAGCTTAGAGTCCAATTAGAGGATGAGTCTCATGAGGTTAGCACGACCAACCCCTGGGTCCCTTTGAGGTGACGTTTACAATGGTGAAGACCGCCTCAAGCAAAGCATGAATGTATCCAAATCATCATTATGTAGAACAATAGGGTTGAGAACTTTAGCCAACTCACTTTCTTCCAAAGTTAAAGGTTTAGTAGTTAAGGAGGCCCCAAGTCATCCACGATGCAGCCAAGAGGTTTTGTTGGGAGCATCATCCTCAAGTCAGGAAGTCGATGTAGAACTTGAGGATGATTCATATAAAGATTTAATACAACTACGTTTTGATTGGTATTCGCCTTGTGTTATTAACTTTGCAAAGAAGGGATTAATCCCACATACTTGGTCTAAACACAGGTCAAATTACTTAAAAAAACTATGGGACAACCAAAGCAGATATTCTCAATCAATACCAAGACTAGGATTCAACATAGTGGGCCTAGTCGACGATGACAACCATTGTCTGGTCATCACCACTCATTTGGGGTTTGGTAGGTCCTCCTCAAATCATGTTAACTCTTATGAGGAGGCATGTTTAGAAACTTCAGATGACCCAAATAAGCCTGAAGTCAAAGATGCACCACTAGAGTTTGAAGAAGAAATTAGATCAACCTTTGACAAACTCAAAGAAATCAACTTAGGAATAAAAGAAGATCCACACCCGACATACATCAGTTTTTTGTTGAATGAAGAAGAAGCTAATGACTTAGTTAGGCTGCCGAGTTTAAGGACTGCTTTGCATGGAGTTATGAAAAAATGCCCAATTTATCTTCTAACATAGCAGTCCACAAACTAGCAATAGAAGCTAATGTTAACCCTATCAAGCAAGCTCCTAGATGCATGTGATTAGACATTGAATAATAGGTCACTTCTGAAATCAAGAAATTGATCGATGATGGCTTTACCAAGGAAGAAAAATATCCCACCTGGTTAGCCAATGTCATTCTAGTTAAGAAAAAGAGTGACCAAATTTGCATATGTATCTATTTTAGGAATCTAAACAAGGCATATCCTAAGGATGAATTTCCACTTTCTATACCAGAGCTAATGGTGGACATTGTCTTATCTCATGAAGTATTCTCCTTTATGGATGCTTATTTGGATACAACAAAATTAAGATGGTCCCTGAGTATGAAAGAAACACTGCTTTTCAAATCTCGATTGAAATCTATTATTATAAGGTCATGCCTACTTAAAATGCTGCTACATACCAAGTATGACTCGATTTTAATGAACTCATTCACCATCGAGTTAAATTCTATGTTGATGATCTATAGTCAAAAGCAAAGAAAAGGAAGACCATCTCTTTGACTTAAGAGTTATTTTCGAATGGTTAAGACAATTTAACCTCAAAATGAATCCCCTGAAGTGTGCATTCAGAGTAGCTTCAAGGAAATTCCTTGGGTTTATTGTTCGACATCGGGGAATAGAGATCGACCTACAGAAGTTCAAAGCTATCTTAGAAAAGTTTAACTCAACTGAAAGCATTTCAAGGGCGGTTGGCATATCTAAGATGCTTCATATCCAACCTATCAAAAAGATGCTAGCCATTCTCAGCACTTTTCAAAAAGGATGCCAAGTTCAAGTGGGATGGCAAGTGCCAACAAGCCTTTGAAGATATCAAGCATTACCTGATGACACCGCCAATTCTAACAGCCCCTATCCTGGGAAAGCCATTGATCATCTACACTGATGCATTAGATGACTCCCTTGGTGCTTTGTTGGCTCAAATTAACGATGAAGGGAAAGAAAATGCTCTCTACTATCTCAATCATCGTCTAATTCCTATTGAGGCTAACTACCCACCTATTGAAAAGCACTGCCTAGTTTTAATCTTTACATCCCAAATGCTATGACATTACATGCTTTCTCACAAGGTGAATCTGATCTCTATAATCAATCCATTGTTATATCTCATGACATGGCCAACGTTATTTGGACGGTTGGCATGTTGGTCCATGATTTTATCGTAGTTTGACATCATATTCGTACCCCTCCGTGCTGTGAAAGGAGAGTCACTAGTGAATTTCTTAGCAGCACACCCACTTCTTATTGATTCACCACTTAGTGATGACCTCCCCGATGAACAAATCATGAACTTAGGGGACACTAGCATTTCACCATTGGGAGATGTATTTTGATGGTACCGCTTGCTCTCAAAAAGGAGAAGAACCACTACTCTTCAAGGGAAGGCAATGGTAGGATTAGTTCTCCTAACTCTGGACCGCAATGTAATGAGATTCTCATATCATGTGTGCAATCCATGCACTAACAATGAAGTAGAATATGAAGCTCTAATTTTCGTTCTGGAGTTAGTCATTACATTATGCATCCAGAACATTAATATTTTTGGGGATTCTCAGCTTATCATCAACCAAATCGCTAGGTCCTACAAAGTTCTAATGCCTAAACTCCATCATTACCACAAGTATACCATGGCGTTATTGGCTCAGATTCTAGAGGTCACTATCTACAAGATTCCTTGAGGAGATAATGCTATAGTAAATGCATTGGCCAAGCTTGCTAAGGAGATGTCATGCCTAGAAGATGAGTCCATTCCAATAAGGGTCCAGAAAAGATAAGTCTTATCGTTATTGACGCTGAACTCATTGAGAGACTCTCTCTTAAAGGGGAGGTTACCATTGCCAAAAAGGATGACAAGTCAGATTGGAGGCAACCATTCAAAGATTACCTAAACATAGGAAAACTACCTCAAGAGAAGTCATTATCCCATCAGATGAAACAGAGAGCTCTCTCTTATGCTCTCGTGGATGGCACCTTATACCGACCATCTTTTGATCATATGTGATTACGTTGTTTAGCTAAACATGAAGCCTGTAAGAACGTGACTGAGGTACATTTAGGTTTATGCTGAGCTCACTAGTCTGGTCCGAAGATGAAAGCTAAGATCAAAAGACTAGAATACTACTGGCCTTCGATGATTAGAGACTGCATGGATGTAGTTAGGAGATGCCACCAACGTCAGGTGCACGGTGTGGTCCTGGATTAACCACCCAACATTCTACATCCTACATTGGCCTCATGATCATTTGAGTGTTGGGGCACTGACATAGTGGGTCCGATCGATCCTCATTCTTTCAAGGGTCACCAGTTCATTCTAGCTGCCACCGATTACTTTTCCAAGTGGCAGAGGCAATCCCACTTAAGGAGGTCACAGCTCAGCATATGCTCCAGTTTTTCAGGAACCATATCGTATATAAGTTTGGGATACCTCGAGGAATTATATTTAATAATGGTACTGCATTTAAGAGAACCAAAATCAACAGCTTTGCCCAAAGATACATCATAGATTGGAGATATTCCACCATCTATTACCCGAGGGAAAAGGTCTAGTAGAAGCATTCAACAAAACTCTCATCCAAATATTGAACAAGACACTTGACGATGACATGAGATAGTGGCATGAGTAGTTAGTTGAAGACTTGTGGGCCTACGGTACCACATATAAAACTCCAACTCAATCAACTTCATTCGCCTTAGTGTATCGGTCCAAAGCCGTTCTAACATTAGAAGTCTAACTCCCATCACTAAGGATAGATGTGGGCAACAAGATTACTATAAAGCAAAATGTCACGCTACAGTTAGAAGAGCTCGAAGGTTTGGAGGAGAGACACCTCTGGGCATGGCAGAACCTCAAGTTGTACAAAGCCAAAATGATTCAAGCTCACAGCCTATGTCAAAATAAAGAGTCCCAAATTAAATAAAATGTCATAAAAATTTGCATTAGATTAAGTCATTGTTCATACCCCTCATGCTCTAGTCTCTTAAAGAGTGGGTTTAAGGACTTAGTTTCTCTTCTAAATAAATAACATTCTAACCATCTTGCAGAGAATATGACTTGCCTACATGGATTTAAAGCATAGGAGGAGTTAGTCGCCACTATGTAATATGTCCCAATGATTTATGCTCTCATATGGATGTAAACAATATACCAACTTTCACCTTAGATTTAAGTCATATTTTGGCCCTCACCAAAGCACTCTAGATTTCAGATCTGAGGTTGCTATTTCCCTTTATGGACTACAAAATAAATCCTCACATCTTGGGCATTTCCATAATCTTGTATTGTTGAATTATAAGTCCTAGATTTCTAAAAAAAATTTCAACTCAAATAAATAAATCTCCTTAATTTCAAATACATAAACCCCAACCATAGGATAGATTAGAGTGCTCACTAGGTCTCCTAGTATCATGAGCACTCCCTACTCATCTCCTTCGATTTCGATAATAACTCTCCCCTTTTGATCTATCCCACTTGATTTTCTAAATACAACCAATCCTTTGATAGTTTTATCTTTGAATTCTTTGGAGATAATAATCGTCTACTTTAATCGAGAGTATTTTTAAGGGATCCACTTCCCTTAAGATGTAATTAACTATGGAGGCTTGCCTCCATAGGGAACTTAATGAACCCAATTTAAATAAACCCTGCTTTACCTTTCCATGTAACGTAGGGAAAAATATCTGGTATATTCGAAGAGCCATCATGCCTTCGGTGTCTTTATTAGGTGATTAGGTCCATTATAGGGTAGTGACTTCTAGGTCTCAAGATAGTATACTATTTCTTAATGTAATACCCAATCACCTCAACAAGTACATCCTCAGATCTGCATGGTGTCCCCTCACACATACACAACAGATAAATGCAAATCCAAAAATAAACATCACACTACCTTAAGTCACATTTAAAGAAAATTAATTAAATGAATTCTCTTTAGTGGATGACTTCTCACATATTTTTAATTAATCTTAGGTTTAGGTTCACTTTAAATAATCTCATTCAATAAGAAAAGTATCTTATGATTAATTGGAGTTAATTACTATCAAATAACACATGCTTGTTCATTTCTTTCCATCATATGTAGCATTCATATGACTAAGTCCTAAACATATCTATACATGCATGTTGACATCATTTTTAGGATGAGCTTTCAACCCTCCCATCTTAAGCATAGGATTCCTCTTAGACTTTAAGAGTTCCTTAGTCTTAAGACACATCTAGTGATTAGGTGGACATCAAACCTAGCTCTAAAAGACTTAGAAGAGTTAGCCATAGGAATATGGCATGCCTTAGGGGTGGTAGGAAAATTACCTACCCTTAGCTTAAACCATTCCTCACTTTCCTTCTTTCAAGTCAAAGTACAAATAAAATCTATTTAATTTTCTCCAAATTCAAATCAATTCTATGATTGAAATCCATGATTGAAATCTATGACTGAAACCCATGATCAAAATCCATCAAAATTCCTAAATCCAAATTTTGCCTATGTCCTTAATCTTCCCTTAAGGACTTAACAAAAATCATGATCTAAAACCAATTCAAATCCTTGAGATTTTCTCAAAATTCATTTATATTCTCATTTATGTGCACATATATAATTGAAATATAAATACAAACCCATCAAACTAAACTCAAAATTCAAAATCAATTCATGAAATTCCCTTGAATCCTTTAAATTCCCTTTAATGGATTTAACCTAAATCATGATCAAACCTATTCAAACTCATGGGAATTTCTCAAAAATCATTTATATTCTCATTTATATCAACATATATAAATGAAATATAAATATAAATCAATCAAATCCAATTCAATAATTAAATTCCCAATTTAAAATTCCCTTAAATCCTTTAAATTCCCTTTAATGGATTTAACCAAAATCTTGATCAAACCATCTCAGAATCATGGAATTTTTCTCATAATTCATTTATATCGTCATTTATATTCTCATATATAAATGAAATATAAATATAAATAAATCAAACCAAATTCAAACTCTAAACACCAAAGTTTTCCTAAGTCCCTTAATTCCCTTTGATGAATTTAACCTAAATCATGATTAAATCACATCAAATCTTTGAAATTTTCTCATGATCAATTTATATTCTGAATTTATACACATATATAAATGAAATATTAATTCAAACAATTTAAACCAATTCCAAAAATTAAACTCAAATCAACTAAAAATCCAATAAGCCTTTCAAGTCAATATCTTGAACTTTGCCAAATCACTTTCAAATCAAGTCAAACTCTTGATTTTCTCTCATGATTCAATCAACCCTACAATGAGCTCATAATAAATCCAAACTTCA